>CM064521.1:5329441-5762013 GCA_032716605.1 Paralithodes platypus
TCTTCTATGATGTTTTTAATGGTAGGGGGTGGCTGTTTACATCCCGGGCATGCGTCGACAACGGAGTCATCCAGTCTCTTCTGATAGCTCATGAGCCTGGATGGTGTCCGCATCTCATCCTGGCCAGGTGGACTCTGTCCTCGCGAGGAAGGGAGGATTCGGAAGGATGGATTGCGGGAGGTCGTGCATGCAGCTGTGTGTTGTCTGTGAGTGAGTGGATGGATCGTTGTAAGATATGAGTATGGATGTGCTTCTGGAAGTTAGCAGTCGGGGTGGGCAGGGAGGGAGAGAGGACAATAATTGTGGTGTGTACATCACCGTGACCCTCCACAGCGAAGAACAAAATCAACGACCAGTGGATGAAACCATGTAATGCCGGCCGCGGGAGCATTCGGGACCAAACCGTCACAACCAGCCCCTGCCCCCCTCCCTGGGCACGGGTCCTTGGAGCGGCTTCCGGTCCCGCCGGGGAATTGCCCAGCGTGTTGGTTGGGAGGAGGGGCGTCGACTGACTGGGGATAGAGGTGCATGGGGGCGGTTCGTTCGTGGCCACTCCTTCGGGGATCACGGCGTCAGGCAATACATACATACATACATAAAATTTTAAGACTGAGTGTTCCACACATAAGTGCAGTTTCAGTCTCTTGTCCTAATGGCGGCGTTCCAGGCAACCCTGTTAAGGGCTGCTTCACTTGTCAAGTTCTTGGATTTGAGATCAGAGCGTATAGTCCGATCCCAGGTCTTCCTCGGTCCACCCCTTGGTGCAGCTCCCTCCACAATCACAGACCTGCATTTTTTCACCCAATTTTGTTCATCCATTCTCTCCACATGTCCATACCATCCCAGTCTACTTGTACGCATCACCTCGCTAATACTCTTTATACCTAAACGTCTCCTCAGCTCAACATTTGTTTGTTATTCTATCCTGTAGCCTGGCCCCACACATCCATCTCACCATTCTCATCTCATTACGCTCCATTCTGTTGACATCCTCTACTTTAACGGCCCATGTTTCTGAGGCATACGTCATTGCACTTCTAACACATGAGGCATACACCTTTCCCTTCAGGGGGAGAGGCATTCTTTTCATGGTCAGGATTGGCATCAATTCTCTGAACTTCCCCCAGCCACACCTAATTCTAGCAACAGTGGCAGCCTCGGCCCCACCACCGGCAGAGATGGTATCTCCTAGGTAACAAAACTTGTTCACCAGCTCCAAAGACTCATTTCCAAAATTCACAGCCACAGGATCATCACTTAACACAAGCTCGCCTTTGCACACTACGCACTCAAATTTCTCTATTTCTGACTTATCCTTCGGCAGGGGCCCCTTTATTCTACTACAGCGCTTACTCCCATGGTGTACCCAACATCGACAGATGCTACATTGAATTGAGTTAACGCCCACTCCCTTTCCACACACTGCACATGGGTATGCACCGCTCTTTTCCACATTGCCTCGTCTCAAACTACAATGCATAACCTTGGTTTTGTTAATATTGACTCTTAAACCCTTGCTCGCCATGCCCTCTCTCCACTCTCTGAATTTGGCCTCAGCATCCTGCATACTGTCAGCTATTAGGACTAAATCGTCTGCATAAAACAGTTCCAACGGGAGTCCGCCTCTAAAAACTCTAGACAGCGCCTCCAAGACCATAATAAAGAGGGGGCTTAACACTGAACCCTGATGGACTCCAACACGGACTGCGAACTCATCACTCAGTACACCCTTCACCCTCACCGAACTTCGCGAATCCTCATACATCTTCATTATCACACGCACCAGCCACTCTTCCACACCAAGTTTCCTCATAGCCCACTGTACAACATCGCTAGGTACCCTATCAAAGGCCTTCTCCAGGTCCACAAACACAAAGTAAAGATCCCTGCCTTTTAGTAGGTATCTTTCCTGTATCTGCCTGACTATGAAGATAGCATCGGTTGTACCACGTCCTGGCATAAAACCAAACTGCATATCATCAATAGAGATGCTTTGCCTGATCAAACCCTCAAGGACTCTCTCACAGACCTTCATGATTTGGTCAAGCATTTTCAGGCCCCTATAATTTCCTCTATCTAGCGCATCCCCTTTTCCTTTGTATATATTTACTATTACACTTTTGAGCCAATCCTCTGGGATCTATCTATCTAGACAGATAGATAGATAGATACTGTACCTGTACATGATTTTATACCCCCTACCGTTTCTTTTTACCCCATCTAAAATAAATGGAGTCACAAAGATATCCTTCTAAATCTTGCTGCTATAGTCTATTTCTTTTACACTGGCGGTAAATTGCAAAAATACCATCAATATTTCTCGGTAGTTTTGAATGTTTTTTAGTGAAATATGGGTCCAATTATATAAAATTGGTTTTAACCCTTGTCTAGCGGGGTGTTTTGGGCTCATTTGGGCATATTCAGGCCCTCCTGCATGATAAATCAAGCATCTGCATGAAAAAAAATGTTTAGCAAAAAACTAGGCGCTAAAAGCTTCAAAATGAGACCAGAACGAGCTACGTAGCACTCGTGGTTCTCTTGCAGTGGTGTCACGAACATGGGAGTTTAGCATATATCGGTATATTTTTCCCAGCTATGCTCACTACTGGCTACACTGCCGGCCTCTCGAGAACACAGGGAACATGAGTTAATGGGCGGCGGTAAGCCCTGGGAGTCGGCTGTCTGGCCCGCTGCGCTCCCGGCCATTTGCACTCGATTTTAACCCTTGAAAAGCCTTAATAATGCTCCTAACTTGCTGCAAATTGGTGCACGACTTAAGTCGAGCGCCGCCAATAAGGGGTTAATGTGTTGCAGAGACATAGTAGTTTCATATTAAGTATCGGTCAATTAGCTGCTAAGGGATTCAATTTACCGTCGGCTGAAATGAAACGGAGTATAGTGTGCATTGCTATAACTCTATAAGCTAACTGGTTAACCCTCTCCGACATATGACGCGATTTTGAGCCTATTAGGGATACTTTAAAGCCTTTGTTACCAGCAGGGGTATTTATAAAATTTTAGTTTAGTTACTTCAACCTCTGCAGTTGTCTTTGAGTTAGCTGTGGGCAGAAAACTAATTTTGGAGAGGTAATTATAAGAGTGAGAGAACTCTATTTCTTATTGCTAATCTGGCAACCTCTGCGTCATATGAGCGTGAAAGGGTTAATTTAGAATAGGGATAAAGTATTGTTCATGAAGGCAGCTAATGGTTGAATAGTTATGAATGAACCATTACTGTACCTTCTTTGAGAGTGTTTTTTGCCACAAACTACTTTTAACATTATCTTTCATGTAAAAATTTAGGTCATGTGTTGAAAGATAATTATTTCATTTTATACATGTTTAGATATGTCAAATACAGTACTGTACATGTATTACTAATATTTGTGATGACAGGGTGCACTACTGTGGCGTGATGCGAGAGATCTTCCGTCTGGTTTACCACATCAGGCGCCGGTTGGTCACACTCAAGACACAGGAATCCACAGGTCAGATCACAAACTGTTTTTAACTGTCTTGATGGTGTAATGGTTAGAGTGTTTTAAAAATTGTGTGTGGTAACCCAGATTCAAATTGTGTGTGGTAACCCAGATTCAAATTGTGTGTGGTAACCCAGATTCAAATTGTGTGTGGTAACCCAGATTCAAATTGTGTGTGGTAACCCAGATTCAAATTGTGTGTGGTAACCCAGATTCAAATTGTGTGTGGTAACCCAGATTCAAATTCCGGTGGATCACATGCTTTCATTAATTTCATTGGGAGATGTTTGGTGTTGGAGCGAAATTTATAAAAATAGATTAGGCTATATGGTGACAGGACAATTCAACCAGTAGCTCTCATCCAATACTGTTAGGCTAGGTTATGACTTAAAATTGGCTCTGGTTTAATTAGCCCTGGTTGATTTGGAACTGGTTGAGAATTACTGTTTGAAATGGTCTATTGGTTGATTTATCCAGGAATCACCCCCTCTCCCTATGACTGTGTTATCACTCATCTATGCACAAGCATTCTTCATGCATTCCTGTTCATTACCACTTCTCTTGACTGTTCTTCAGTCATCTCTCTACTAGTATTATTTTGTTCAGGTCGTAGAATTGTCGTGATAATGTTCTTTTCTCTAGATTTCACACAAATTCTCACTAAAGTTTTCGGCGAAGTATTGATTTTGACTATGTGCTTATGAGATACAGGAATTTAAAAAACCTACAGGAGCTCCTCACTTTAAATTACTTTGTGTTACATTAACCCTCTGTTCCCGGAAGGGCTCTTGAACGCCCATAAAAAAGCATACACGAGCTGCCCGGAAGGGCTCTTAAACACCCATGAGCTCAAAGCCTGTGAGCTTGGTGTGCGAGGCGTCGGTCCGACGCATGTAAACAACAGCCGGCTGGACCGACGCCCCGCATCTCCGGCCACAAGAAGGAGAGCGTCGCTTGTTCGTGTGTGCCTGTATGTTGTTGTTAAGTATCGAAAAGTAGTGTAAAGTGGCTGTTTTTGCCATAAAGTTATCTCCAATGAAATCATCATCACAACTCAACCAGTTGACTTAGAGAGCTCTACTTAACGCCATTCTACAGGTAAATAACACAGCTACGCTTGGGGATGCGTGGGAATGCGGGAAGTAGTCAAAATAACAAATATACGGTAGCCTAGCCTAGACGTTTTTCGGCCAAAACACCCGGGTTTCGGGGAATATTTATGTAATGCGTAGCCGGGGCTGGAGGGTTAATAATACATTACATTAATTCATTCATTCATTCATTCATTCATTCATTCATTCATTCATTAGGGAACAAAATTCACTTAAAGTTGTCACGCTTCATTATTAAATTGTATGATACATAATCACAAGAAAAATAGATATAAATAATAGCTTCTCATAATTTTTTTTTTTTTAAAGTCACAATTTGAAGACCGTAACTACAACTTTATGTGAGTAAATACTATATCTTACGAGGTGATTATTTACTGCAGACGGTGAAGAGAGATCTGGCACCGGGTCGGAGCCAGCCCAGGACGAGGAGAGAACCCGAGTCATGAGCCAGATGTTGTCCCTTAGAGTCCCGGCCAATGAGCAAGGTACATCGTCGGTCCGTTAGATTCTTTTAGCGCTATCTGGTGCCATGTCTTGGGAGTTATTAGGATATTTTGTTTAGTAATTACTGTATTGAGGGTTTTGATTGCTTTTGCCATTTTCAAGCAATGTATTTTTATTTTTATTCCTAGACTAAAAAAAATGCCTCCCCATACTCCCTTCAAACTAAAAAAAACTCACCCCAGATCCTTTTAAAGCTAAACAGTTACATTTTTTTTTCAGTAGAAAAATGTCCTGCACAAAGGCTGATTTCTCTTAACTCAGGAAATGCTAGCCACCCCTAGGACTCGCCAATGCCCTATGCTAGACATAGGCCGATTTGGCGACAAAACTAATATGCTAAACATGAGGGAGAAGGGGGTCCAGGAAAAGCGAGTACTACCCCCTTAACCCTCTCCGACATATGACGCGATTTTGAGCCTATTAGGGATACTTTAAAGCCTTTGTTACCATCAGGGGTATTTAGAAACCTTTAGTTTAGTTACTTCAACCTCTGCAGTTGTCTTTGAGTTAGATGTGGGCAGAAAACTAATTTTGGAGAGGTAATTATAAGATTGAGAGAACTCTATTTCTTACTGCTAATCTGGCAACCTCTGCGTCATATGTGCGTGAAAGGGTTAAGTTATAGATATAATAAAATAGCCAGAGTATACTATAGAGTTTTTTTTCACACAGGGTTAAATGAAGAATCCGAGGAGAGGCAGGAGAACCGTGAGAGAGTGATGTCAACACGAAGCCCCGCCAACTACGAGGAACACGGTCAGTAAGGAATAATTTATCTGTTTTATATGCAGAATATATGAAATGTTGACTTAATAAATTGACCACTTGCAGGCGATAAAGAAGTTAGAGTTGTAGACATCGATTTTTAGTCCTGAGCCAATATATGTTTGTAGTACACGCATAAGTGCATTTCATCGATTTTTACATTATTTCAAGCCATCTAAACCCATTATTTGTGTTAAATTATAATATAAAACTTGTAATTGTAATTGTAGTACAGTAGTTTGGGAAATGGAGGTAGATGTAACATGCAAAATATTGATATCTAGAGCTCAAACTTCCTTATAGCCTGAAACTCACAAGTGTTCCATTAGCTTAACACTTAAAGAGCGGGGCCCGACTTAAGTCTGTATCTAAAAAGCAGCAAGTTAGGAGCATTATTAAGGCTTTTAACCCTTGTCTAGCGGGGTGTTTTGGGCTCATTTGGGCATATTCAGGCCCTCCTGCATGATAAATCAAGTATCTGCATGAAAAAATAATTATTTAGCAAAAAAATAGGCTCTAAAAGCTTCAAAATGAGACCAGAACGAGCTACGTAGCACTCTTGGTTCTCTTGCAGTGATGCCATGAACATGGAAGTTTAGCATATATCGGTATATTTTTCCCAGCTATGCTCACTACTCGCTACACTGCCGGCCTCTCGAGAACACAGGGAACATGAGTTAATGGGCGGCGGTAAGCCCTGAGAGTCGGCGGTAAGCCCTGAGAGTCGGCTGTCTGGCCCGCTGCTCTCCCGGCCATTTGCACTCGATTTTAACCCTTTAAAAGCCTTAATAATGCTCCTAACTTGCTGCAAATTGGTGCACGACTTAAGTCGAGCGCCGCTCTTTAAGGGTTAAAGGGTTAAAATTGAGTGCAAATGGCCGGGAGCGCAGCAGGCCACACGGCCGACACCCAGGGCTTACCGCCGCCCACTGACTCACGCTCCCTCTGTTCTCGAGAGGCCGGCAGTGTAGCCAGTAGTGAGCGTAGCTGGAAAAAATATGCCGCTATACGCTAAACTCCCATGTTGGTGGTACCACTGCATCAAAACGACAAGTGCTACGTAGCTTGTTCTGGTCTCAGTTTGAAGCTTGTAGCGCCTATTTTTTTGCTGAATACATTTCTTTTCATGCAGATACTTGATTGATCATTCAGGAGGGCCTGAATATGCCCAAAATAGCCCAAAACCCCCCCGCTAGACGAGGGTTAAATGAGTAGAGTGTACGTTAATTGATAAAACTGGAGAGTGCGATGGGGTGGCAAAAGTGGTGGTGGTGGTGGTGGTGGTGGAGGTGGTGGTGGTGGTGGTGGTGGTGGTGGTGGTGGTGGATGTCTGACATACTGGTAATACAGAAAACTTGTATCCTTACACAGATAAAGGAAAAATTGTGATTGTAGTAGTTTGGGAAATGGAGGTAGATTGTGTTCTTTTATTTCAAATTTTATTTTATTAACCGTTATTTCCACATAGCGATTTTGATTAGTTCCTTTGCGTTTATCTTGTGTCGTCCCAGTTTTGGTTTGTTCGTTTTGCAAGTTTTACATTACAGTATAAATAATATAAAACTTGTTCCCTTACAGAACTAGAGGAAAGTGGTGGTGGAGCTGGCAGTGTTGGTGGAGGTGGTGGTGGTGAGGGAGGAGGGGTGGAGGAAGGTGTGAATTATGAGGGAGCCTGTCAACACATCATCGCACAGTGTCTCCTCCTCCTCATGGCCATTAGACCAGCCCCACTCTTGGATGTCTCATCGCACCGCATGTAAGTTGTTTTGCAGATCACATATTGCTTGCAAAAGTCCTTGCACACTAGTGTTTTATGCCCAGGAAACACACAACACTATTTGCTGAACTACCAACACTTAAAATATATACCATACACACACTCTTATCTTGCTTTCTTACATGAAACCATAAGTACTACACACCTGACACTTAATTTAACTATTTTTCAGTTTCTTATGGTGTAGGGATGCGGTGACCCCACCACCCGCCATTTCGGTGGTGCAATCAGCTTCTGGTTCCTATCTGAACAATCATGTGCTCGGTATGCTTCCAGCCAGGGCCCCCACGGGGGTAAAGAAAATAGCAAAACAGTGGTGGAACTTCCATTCGAGTGAGTACGGTACTTTCCTATTATCCACTTTAATTTTCATATCACCAATCAGAAATATTCTTTAATTTTTTACTAAATTTATCCAGGCTCATCTCAAAACTTATCCAAACTCCTCTTTTACTTATTTTTCTTAATCTTCTTTATAATTTACAGAAACAAGTAAGCTAAGCATAAATCTATAGAAACAAAGGTACTGTACCTATGAATGAACCAGATTCCAAGGAAGGATCTCAGAACTAGAGACTTGGTAGGGACACTACAGAGGATTATGCATAATGAAGAGTGTCCATTAAGTGACCAAAAATATGGAGTAGCCTTTCAAATAATATATACTAGGAGGAATCAGACCACCATAGATGATATTGGGAAACAGATTAACTTGCTCATGTTGCTACACCCTATGTGGTGGATTGTGTTCTTTTATTGCATAATTTTATTTTGCTAAAGCGTTGTTTCCACATAGCGATTTTGATTAGTTCTTTTGCCTTTATATTGTCTTTGCCCAAGTTTTGGTTTGTTTATTTTGCAAGTTATACATTTTAATTTATTTATAGATTATTATTTTGCTTAAGCATTGTTTCCATATAGCGATTTTGATGAGTTGTTTTGTCTTTTTACTGTGTTTGTCAAGTTTTGGTTTGTTTATTTTGCAAGTTTTACATTATAATTAGGAGGAATCAGATCACTATAGATGTTATAGATGTTACTGTCTTGATAGCGTAATGCATAAGTGCGCGGAATTCGATGAGAGTATCCTAGGTTCGAGTCCTTGGAGTGCCACATGTATTCGTTGATTAAATTAATTGAGTTTAGAAATAAAGTTGGTTGGTGAAAAAATATGAATTGCTAAGGCTCGACTAAACTGATGCCTCTCCACAGGTCCAGGGAAGTTGTGGTGGGCAATGTGATGACTCGGTGTATAGAGGTTCTAAGGTTCACCGGCTCCCAGGACCACCACCTCTCACCCCTCAAGGCCACCGCCTCTACCTCCTTCGTTCACCCCACACCCATCACACTCCTGGCCGCCATGATGACTCAGCAAACCAGGGCTCATGTATGGATTGAAGTTTCCTATTAAATTTGAATCTTTTACTCCAAATGATGTGCTTGAGTTTAGTTAAAATTGGATATTTGGTTTCTGAGATACAACAAATTTAAAAAATGTATGGTAACTTAACCCACGGAATCTGGGAGGCCTCATGTGAGGCAAAAAAACTAAATTGGCAGGAATCCGGGAGGCCTCTTATGAGGCAAAATAAGCTAAAATCATCATAACACGGCAACCATGCGTTGTAGCGATGTCATCTCAACGGCATTCTACAGAAAACAAACAGTTCTACAATTTGCAAAAAAGTTGACTGCTCTAGGTGGTCTCAATCAGTAGCTACTGAATTACGAATTATGAAGCGATCGGGATCATATGATGCCCCCCGGATTTTGTGGGTTAAGCCTTTTTATTCTCCTTTTGATCATTCTTATTCTCCTTTCTAAACAGTCTCGCCTTGAGGCACTAGAGCTAATGTTGATGCTGCTGACCCCAAGAAAAGAGGACCTGGACGATGACGAGATGAAGAACGAGGAGGAGGAGCGGGAAAAGAAGAAGAGTGATGAAGATGAAGAGAAGAAAAGTGTTGACGGTGATGAAGGGAATAGACAGCCTCCTGCTCTTGACAAAGCCTGCGGGTCTCTCCTTCCGTCGGTAAGTGACCTAGCATACAATTTTTAAAGTGTGATGTCTCCATGGTTGTTAAGTCTATTCCAGGATAGGGTGTTTAGAGATTGGTAGATGTTATGTAATTAGTAGTCTTATACTATAAATAATTTTGTTTACTTATGCTTCATCAGGTATATCACGAAGTTATGACTGGTTGCTTTGGTCTGGAGAGCTTATGGTCGAGCAGTTCGTACTCCTTGGTGCGGAGCTTGGAGGCCACCCACTACCTGGACGGCATCAGAGCAGCCAGCGCCACCACCCAACATTGTGTGGCAGCCACCGTACACGTTATATACAAGCACCTTGTATCTTCACCGCTCCTGCACCACCACCCAGAGAAAGGTATTTCATCTTTTCTGTACAGTATAATTAATTAAGGGATTTAACTCGACTGAAGAAAAAGGATGTTTGCTGTCAAGTGGCTAAGATTCATTGTTGAATTATCTTCAAACCCAAAGGAAACTTGTAATTCTTTGAAACTGGGAATTTGTGGTAGTTGAAGCAAAGATTTTGTGCCAGTTTTCATTGTGGTTGAAAAAAAAATTAAACTTTTTTTCTTTGTAGTCTTCTCCAGTGCTTCAACCTGTTGATAAACCTGTTCGTAGTGATTGGAACTAGATAGCAGAGCCTACCTGTCCTTGACATTGTTGCATGGACTTGATTTGAGTTGAAAGGCAGATTCTTGTTTTGTACGGCTAGGCTATGTCTTGGTTACTTGTGTACCATTCTTCATGCTGCTCAGACTCCTGCAATATCTCTTGCCAAATTCCCTAATCCTGAGATCCTTCATATATGAATTCATCAATGTTTAACTGTTTAAGTTAGAACGTACAATCTTGCATTATCTATTTCTAGGCTTGCGTGAGCGTCTGTGCTTGTTAACCATCTTCGCCCTGAGTGTGAGGTACGAGGCGGCAGACCTGAGCCTGGCTGTGTCTAGTGGTCTATTGGATGCCCTGGTGGGGATGTGTTGTCCCCATGACCCACCCACCCTGCGTCACACACCACACCCGGCACCTTCAGACCTCCTCCCACACGCTGCTCACACACTCTTTCAGATCATCACCATTTTGACAGGGTAGGTTAGTTTTTATTCATCCACCAACCTGCTTCACCCTTAGGTAAGCAGTAAGGATATATTTAAGGTTGTATTCCCTAGATAGGTTGCCGATCAAGGCTGACGAGTCCCATCCACCCGGATTTGTATAATAATTCTGAGTTGGCGAAGGTTTACTATATTGTATTACAGGTATTTGTGTCTGTTCATTAATTTACCCTAATATGACTTCATGCTGCCTTTCAGGTACTATGCTGGTGAAATCAGTGACACTGTACTGCGACAAGTTATGACACTGCTATACTTACAAGTGGAAGACCTGGCCCACCACATCATCAGGGCCAATGAGGCAGCTTGGTCATCCCTGCTTCACCACCCCTTACTCTCCAACGATCCCTCACAGACACACTCAGACCCCGCACAGACCTACCCACAGGAGCACATACAGATGCACCACCCAGCACACCTACCTTCTCACAATACTCAGGAGGATGGACAGAAGGAGGATGGGGATCATGAAGATGTTGAGAGAGAAACGATTGACCTGGGGGAGAATGAAGATGAGGGGAAGGAGAGGAAGGAAGGAGTGAAGCGGCTGGGACTGAGGCTGCCTGGGCTAAAAACTCACCACCATAATAATAATAATAATAGCATGGGGGAGGCTCGACGCAGGAGACACCTGGAAGTCAGTTTAGGGAATTTACTGGTGTTTGTTCGGCGACTTTGCGTGAATCCTGGGGTGCGGACAGTGGTTGGGCAACAGCCGTGGGTGAAACTATTACTGCTTGTTACAGGGGAGCAACCGGACACCCATCTCCCCCAGGTCGCCAGTGTCCGTACTAGAGTCCTGGCTTTGTCCCTGTTAGCGGCCACCCTACCTGGCTCAGACTTAGACTTGGAGACCAGAGAGCAGGTGGTTCGGCAGCTGTTCTTGCAGGTGGCAGCTAACATGTGGGTGGTACCATCTGCCCAGGCTCACCTCAAAGCCCGCCAACTGCTGACAGAGTTACAGCGGCATCTAGTGAGGCTGGCTAGTCCTGACCCCACCGAGGAACAGTCACGCCCAGCCTCCCCTGACGACAACCTGCCAGTACAGGAGGTGGGCTTTGACCCAGACAAGTGTGTGTGCTGCTCTGTGGAGGGAGGTCACACCCTGGTACACGGACCAGGGGGTCGAGGCTATGGCCTGGGTTCCACCCCTATCACTGCCGGTTGCTACCAGTGGAAGTTCCTCATGGTGAAAGAGAACCGAGGCAATGAGGGCACCTGTGTGGGGGTGTCCAGGTATCCCGTACGAGACTACTCCCATCGCACCTCAGGGGACATGTGGCTCTACCGGGCATATTCAGGTAACCTCTACCATAATGGAGAACTAAGCGTGTCACTGCCAGGATTCACTCAAGGGGATTATGTGACTGTGGTGTTGGACACTGAGGCGCGCACTCTCAGCTTTGGCAAAAATGGAGAGGAACCTCGCCTGGCCTTTGAGAATGTGGAAGCCGGGGAACTGTATCCCTGTGTTATGTTCTACAGCACCAACCCAGGAGAGAAGGTCAAGATGGTTGACATGCAAGTCAGAGGGTCTCCCCGTGACCTCCACCCTGGTGATCCCTTGTGTGCACCTCAGGCAGCAGTTTTGGCAGAATCCCATGTGGCTCTTTTGCGGGAATTACATGAGGCTCCTTCATGGACACAACAAGTCAACGATTGTCTCGTAGAGCGCCTCAATCAGACCAAAGAACTCATACCACGACCTCATGACCCACATGAAGCCGACACAACTAAGAGTGAATCTGAAAGCGAAGATCCCATGTGTGAAAACGAGAGTGGAGAAGAACCGGTCCTGACACTAGATGAGAGGCTGGAACAGGAGGAACGGGCCAAGAAAACTCACACCGGCTCCACTTCCGATGAAGACAGTATTGGCACCCCCAGGACCAACCCCGATCCCACGCTATCGGCCCAAAAGCGTAAGGTCACCCCACCCCGCCACAACCTAGTGTACGAGATGAACCTGGAGCAGCTATGTAAGGAGGTGTACCCCGCCCTGGCAGTGTTGGGAGGTGTGGATAGTGGTCTAAGGGTTGGCAGTCAGTGTCTTCAACGTGGAACTGCCCGGAGAGCTATGGTTCTCGGAGCGCTGAGACAGGGACACCCCACAGTTAAGGTAATTGCTGAATTTTCATTTTAATAATTTTGAATATACATTGAACATACAAAGTGATGAAGCTTTGACTACCGATATAAGTTGGTATGATAGTCATATTTTCAGTATATAAAATAGCACTAAGACAAATTTCCACCATATAGTTGACTTTTAGTGAAAGATAATGTTGAAACTTTGGTTAACAACCAATGTTAATTTTGAAGATTATAATGTAAAACTTGCAAAATAAAGAAACCAAAACGTATACGAACACAGTAAAACGACAATATAACGAATCAAAATCGCTATGTGGAAACAACGATTATTTATAAATAAAAGAACATAATCCACCACATAGGGTGTACATCACTACATGAGCAAGTTAATCTGGTTCCAAAGCAAACTAATCGCACACATACCAAATGATTACAGAAATAGAGTTTCCTGGTTGCTCTTTTGTTTCTGTATCAATCTGTCCAATATGGATCCAAATTGAAATTCAACCTTTATGTCAACCACAAGGCAGCATTCACCTGAACCATGCTTAGGTTTGGGTCAACAAATGTTGCCATTGAAAATGTGTTTTAACTTATATCCATACAAAAATCTGTACTTTCATCCCAAAGTCAACAATTGTTAACTTTGTTTTATGTTGCATTATGTCTCTAATAATATTATTAGAAACTAAATGTATTATATTTTGTAGTATTTGGTTAGTTAAGTAGAGCAGATTAACCAGACCACTGAGCCCCATACGGAACTTTTATTTATGAATTATTATTTTGCTTAAGCTTTGTTTCCACATAGCGATTTTGATTAGTTGTTTTGTCTTTTTACTGTGTTCGTCCAAGTTTTGGTTTGTTTATTTTGCAAGTTTTACATTATAATAGGTCTGTCTGTAGTATTTGTTGGTAATGTTATTGTTGTGTTTGGATACCCAACAGGTGCAGTGGTGTGACTGGGACCCGAGCCTGAGTGACGTTGGTGCTGGACTACTAGAGGCCGTTGAGCCCACAGGGCTGGACGTGGGTAAAGTTACCGGCATCACCGCTACAGTCATAACACAGCTCGTCAGACTGGCCGGACTTACGCATGAGGTTCGTTTCATATTGCATATATTCTTAACTTAATGTTTTACTTGTTGATGCGTAATTTGAATTTGGTACAGACGATGATTCTTTAATTCTTTTTGTGGAATGTAGGGATGCAGCGACCCCACTGCCCGCCACTTCGGTGGTGCAGTCAGCCTCTGTAGCAGTACGGTGATTTCTTGTCACTGCCTTAATATTGTAGCACGGTTAAGGCTGGTGTGGTGCGATTTTGCCAGGTGCGAGTGCTTCAGGTGGACTTTATTGAGTTCTGCTGAGACACTGTTAGCGCTATACCAACATCAGCCACAATGATAACATGATAGGGCGTAGTTGTGGCAAGACTTTGTTGTACTGTGCTGCAGTAAAGACTGTAGCCACCAGGTTATGATTTCTGTGCACTGTGTGCAGTACTGTGATTGTACCATGGAAGCCACATTCACTGTGGACGGTTGCGGTCTTTAAACCCGTATGCATGTACTGTATGTATATTTTTCATTATGCAAATACAACATTAGTGATTTATAAATGTATGTCATCCGCAGATTGACTTCCCAAAGGTTGTGACCCAAAGCCACAACAACAAAGATGAACCCGACCCTGTGAATCCAGTGCCTGGTGGTGGTGGGGGGAGTCTAGTGTCCCCCCATCTCCCCCAGCCTCACCCCGAGACACACCCGCACTCACTCTCATCACACAGCCCACGATCAGGAGGGTCAGTAGAGTATTAAATTATATAACTTGCAAAATTAAAAAAAAAAAAAAAAAAAAAAGGAAGAGTGGGGATTGGGCTTGAGTATATAGATAGATAGATAGATAGAAAAAAGGGACGAAACAATATAAAGGCAAAAGAACTTATCAAAATCGCTATGTGGAAATAACGTTTTAATCAAATGAAATTATGAAATAAAAGAACACAAAACCATCACATAGGGTGTACATCACTACATGAGCAAGTTAATCTGTTTCCCAAGCAAACCAATCGCACATATAACAACGCACTATCGTCACGTTCAAGGAATTAGTCAATTTGGGAAGTTCAGGACGTTCCGGTAAATTTGACTAAATTCTTTATAAATAAAGAAACTACAATTAATATTAAAATTGTCTATTAAAGAATGTTTGCAATTTTACAAGATATTAACACCTTGGGTGCGGCACTTGTCATATGACAATTGCTTGGTCACCACTGTACCATACGGGGTTTTTGGACTAAAAGTAACCTTCATTCCCTGCACATTTTCATGCACAGTATAAACAAGAGCTAGAACGTATTTCAATGATATATCCTTGAAATCAGAGGAATAGACCTTTCCAATGACACCTGAATCATGTCTGTACGACCACCGGTTGCCATTTCTTACAGTTTCTTACAGTAGATCCTCTGGAAAAAGGCAAACTATGCCTGTGTATCCAGCTCAGTACCAGTGCTTGCACTGCTGCGGTCGTTCACGGTGTTGGCGGCGGCGGTAGCAGACGCAACATTTTTACTATTCTGTATTTTTGTTTTATAATCAAACTTCAAATCTTGTCTTCCCCATGCTTTATCAAGATTACTTTCAAACTCCCTTATTGATTCGGAATCGACTACATACTGGGGCAGTGCGTTCCACTCATTTACCACTCTATCACAAAATGAGTTCTTCGCCTTCTCAAGCCTATTTCTTTCTTTGTAAATTTTCTTAGAGTGTCCTCTCGTTCTTGTTCCCTCCCGCATCAAGAAGATACCTTCACACACATCCTCATCGTACTTTCCTGACACTATCTTAAAAGTCTCTATCATATCCCCTCTCTTTCTCCTATATGCCAGTGTCGGAAGTCCCAGTGTCCTCAACCTCTGCTCATAGCCCGCGTTCTTCAACGTTGGTACCAGCTTGCTAGCTCTTCTCTGCACTTTCTCCACTGCTTCTATATCCTTTACCATATATGGAGCCCACACCTGCAACGCCATGCAACGATATTGCACACATGACGCTAAATCGGTAAAAAATAGCGAGTTTGAGCGGTTTCCTCTATTCCCAAGTCTGTAAGGGAGTTGGAGATGTCCCCCACTGCCACTAGTGATGGCTCAGACACGAGGGGCGGTGGATGGGATGGTCCCGCGCTGCTTAGACTCGCTCGCCTGCCTCCTAGCCCTTGTTCAAGGCAGAAATTTGGCAATTGTCATATGACAAGTGCCGCAGTGATTACCGTATTTTTTATATAACAGCCCTCAGTCATTGAGTTAACAATAGTTAAAAATACATACAGCACTCACTAACGATAGTGCTATCGGGTAGGTACCTGTTAACATAGCATGAACAAATGACCCCTACCAATTACTACCCTACAAATAACTTTAATTTATAGAACAAATAAATTAAGGGTATCGCAAAGGCAAGTCTTCGTCAGCCGCCCCCAACTCTAAGGTGATGAAAGAGGAGGTACAGGCGTGATACTGGCCCGTGGGGAGAGCCACCAGGGGGGCCAGCTCACGGGGGGGAACGTCCACCCTTAAGGGAGGGAGTTTACGTTATAACTATCAAAAGTGAATAGATACAATAAAATAAAGTATAATAATTTAAAATGTAAAACTTGCAAACTAAACAAACCAAAACTGGGACGATACAAGATAAAGGTAAAATAACTTATCAAAATCGCTATGTGGAAATAACGCTTACTAAAATAAAATTTATGAAATAAAAGAACACAATCAACCACATAGGGTGTACGGTACATTTAATATGAAGAAGCAACAACAGATTTAAGCAAAAAGCTTTTATAAGGCTGTGCTTGTATGTATGAAGAAATATGTGTTCTTGATGATATTGAGATGCAGGGACGACAGGACACATAACAAAGCACAGGACTCAGCCGCATAACGCACACATGGCAAGACACAGCCATGTATCAGTGTCAAAATAGCAAAAGAATAGATAAAAGTGTTGTACATCCATGTTACTAACCGCTTCTCAATATGATTAAGAACTTGTATGTCTTAGGTTCTCAACACATGCAAGTATTGATAATAATAATAAGTAACACCCCATTCTTAACAATAATTTGTATTTTGTATATGAATTTGTATTTTGATTTTGTGTGTTCATTGTTTTCTGTTGTGTTGTCCCTATTCGGGCTCTGTCTTGAGTCGGCCACCCCCAAATATAAAATCGAATCAAATAACAAAATAAATATAATAATAGGAACAGTGGGGATTGGGCCTGAGTATATATAGATACAGTAGATAGATAGATAATATATATTTTTGTTTATCTTTTGCCATGAGGAAAATGAAAAAGTTTAATTTGTGTTTCCAGGGTCGGCGGAGATGGCTTAACGATGGACCTACTGACGGACCAGCTAGTAACTAATATAATGGACCAAGTGACTGGCCGGAACGCTGATGCTCCCACCGGTCATCCCCACCACCAACACAACCATCCCCACCACCCCCTTCATCATCACCATCAATACCACCATCACTCCACACAACGCACATCGCCTATGGTCAGCTCATGGATTTTTTTTAAATATATAGCTCATGGATTTTTGTTTAAATATATTTCTTATTCAGTGCAATTTTATATTTTATTTGAAAATATGGGTTGTTTTTATATACCGGTATATTTATGTCATATTCTTGCTCAATGGATGTGCTGAGCTCTCTGCCAGAAATACATAAAACAGTATTTAATTTTGAAATGTGTACTGATAATGATATTGATTTTTCCCCTGGAAAATACAGGACTTAATTTCTGGTACCGGTTGTAAAAAAGTAAAAGAAGGAGGTGGTGGGATGGGACATACTGTACTAGTCATGATAGGCAATCCGTCCACGGGAGGGATAACACTGTAAAATTACTACCTGCTGTGCTGAAGGCATGTCCTCGAGTCCTTGACAGGCAAAGGCTAGGACCACTACTGATAACTGTTCTTGGACATACCGTAGTTTACATACAGAACATACTGTATAGACACTTAATACATGTTGAAATAGCCTAATGTTGGCTAAGGTCTGCTGCTGTTTGCCGATGTTAGCACATGACTTAGCTACAGGGCAAACTATTTTTTTGAATTGTTGCTTCCGCCCGATAGTGAGGGGTCTGACCCCTTTTAGTCTATTTCCCAGGGAAGTGAAGTGAGCCAGGAGGAGGGTACAGCCCTGAGGTTGGCACTACTACAGAGTGCCAGTTTGAGGGCCATCACAGCCATTATGACCTGCCCACTGTATGCCGAGATGTTGCTGGTACCCCGGGCCACCCATGATAAGGTACAGATTACTCTTCTTCTGTATTTCTGATAAATTTTGTAATACAGTGCAGTATTTAAGTACTGTAGCCTACTTCAAGTTTTTCTTAATTTAGTTAATTTCAATATTCATGAACGATAGTTGAAATACGTTTAGAAATTTCACAATTAGGTTTTGTTGGTTGTGATAATAAGAATAGGAGTAGTTGATGTAATTATAATGTAAAACTTGCAAAATAAACAAACCAAAACTGGGACGACACAAGATAAATGCAAAGGAACTAATAAAAATAACAGTATTATTTGTGTTTAGGAGAGTGGTGAGAAGGGCAGCTCAGTGTCTCTGGTACACGAGGAGGGTGAGGTTCGTGCTGCGGTCAGACTGTTGGTCAGATACATGGTAGCTGCTTCTACCGTGCCACATCCACTCAAGAGGTAAGATTGGGTATTAACCCGTACAGTACCAGGGACGTCCTTTTCATCATATTCTGGCAACTATTAGAGGACTTTATTCAGCTTCGGAAGGACCTCTAGCAGTAATAAGGCTTCAAACTATCTCAATATATGATGAATGTACAATTAGTCACATTATAAAAAAAATTTGTTATAGACGTACAGTATATATTATACGGTATACTGATGATAAAGTATACATTAACTTGTTCAGTACCGATGACGTCCTTGTAAGTTTATTCTAGCTACTTTATATTTAGACAATTTTATAAAGCTAAAGGGATGAATCGAGATAGTCTAGACTCTAGAGCCTTATAATTGGAAGACGTCCTTCCTAAGCTGAATAAAATTTTCTAAATATAGGTAGAATAAACTGTAAGAGATGTCGCCGGTGCAGAAGGGGTTAAATTAAATGTATACAGTACTGTATATAAGAGTCTACTTCTCTGACTACTAATGCGCGTTCCTCTCAGACAAGTGAGCGTGGGTGAGGTAGAGCGCGCACACACGGTCCTACACAACATGTGCATGCGGGCCTGGGCAGAAGACAACCTGAGTGTAGCGGCCACACAGTCCCGCATCATGGCACTCACAGCCACCGAGGACAGACTGGCACAGCAGGTCAGTCATAGATTTATCCCATGAAATCCGGGAGGCCTCATATGAGGCAAAACAAAAAAAATGGCAGGAATCCGGAAGGCCTCATATGAGGCTTAAATAAGCGGCTAAAAAGCGCCACTAAATTCATCATAACACGGCAACTACTTGTCGTAGCGATATCATCTCAACGGCAGTCAACACACAACAGTGAGTTCTACAATATGCAATTGAGTTGACTGCTCTAGGTGGTCTCAATCAGTAGCTCCTGAATTATAAAGCTTGCCTTTACCCAAATGGCCCCGGACACAGCGATCGGGATCATATGAGGCCTCCCGGATTTCGTGAGTTAAAGTGTCTTATGGGCAGCTAATGCAGTTGATATCAACCTGTATCAAATTGACCAAGATCAACTAGATTAATAGTTATTGAACTGGATGCACAGAAGTAATAGTAATCGAGCCAAACTACCAGTACTACTGTCAGACACAGGAATATAACAGTAACAAAAAACTCAAGCTCATGCAGTTATGTAATATGTGTTACAGATGTGTGAGGGAGGCCTAGAACGGTCCCAGGGACTATCGTCGGAACCATCCAGCGATGACAATCGATCTTCCAGACGACCCATACCTTCCCTGGGGCTGCCCATCACCGTACCCTGTGCCCCGGCGACCCATCCCTCTGACCCCCTCGCCCCATCCCGGCCCATAGATCCCTTGGGTCCCCCTCGTCCTACCTCCTCACACAACCCTCCTCGGGGTCGCTCAGTGGGGCCTCTTACCCCGCTGAGTGCCCCCCTACCTCCCCTTGCCCATAGTCACACCCCCTCCCCGCCCCTGACCCCCCTGCCGCCCCTGCCACCTCCCCCACCTGTGGCCACACCCCTGCTGGAGATGGGCTTCACTCTCAGGCATATCCAGCGGGCCATCGCTGCTCAAGGTACTGGTGCCCATACTAGTTATTTTCCTTCCCTGATTTTATGTTTAGAAGTACAGTGGGCCCCACAAGGGTGCGGGTTACCTAAGTCCGAGACATGCGCGCACCCTTGTAAAACGCACCCTTGGAGCTTAAGAACCTATGGGAAATTCACTATGTAGTCCGGGGACTCTTCAAACTTACCCTTTTTTCGCCCAATAACCCCTGAAAAACATGAACTAAGGAAAGAATACCTGCACAGTATAGAATTGTGATTAGATATTAGATAGAATAGGGGTATTACACTCACTTTGGATGGTTTATGTATGCGTGGAGGTTGGGATTTTGGTCTTACTGAGGAGCCTCGGACCCTCAGTAAGACCAACATCCCAACCTCCACGCATACATAAACCATCCAAAGTGAGTGTAATACCCATATTCTATCTAATATCTAATCACATTTCTATACTGTACAGGTATTCTTTCCTTAGTTCATGTTTTTCAGGGGTTATTGGGCGAAAAAAACGCACACTTTGCTTTTTTCGCGCTTTTTTCGCACCCTTGGATTATACGCACCACACGGACATCTGCCGCACGGTTGGAGAATCGCACCCTTTTAGTGCGCACCCTTGCGGGGCCGACTGTACTTATAGTATAATTGAATTTTTAATGTACTTTCTTAACCCTTTCAGTGCGGGCATATTTCCGCTATAATAGGGCTCATTCAGGCACTCCTGATTGCTGAACCAAGTGCCTGAATTAAATTAAATGTTTGCAGCTAAAATCTAGAAGAAAATAACTTTATAATGACACCAGAACTAAGTTTGTAGTGCGCTAGGTTCACCCGCAGCGCTACCACAGACATCAGCAATATTCGCTAATTATTAGCAATGCCGTGCTACATTTGCATTGGGCAGTGCTGTATATATCTCACGAGAGATGGGGTGAGAGTCTCAGTGCCCCGGTAGACGTGCCGGAGAGCGGGAAGGGGGCCTGCCGCATTCCCGCTCACTCGCACTCGTCTCCACAGGCTTTAATGGGCTTTAAATTGCAGTAAATTGCCATGGCATTCTTGAACGGCTCCCGCAGTGAAAGAGTTAATAAAGACTTATTTTATGAGATGAATTGAATACTGAATGACAAACTACTCTGGTAATTTAATCACACGGTATATACAGTACAGTACTTCCTTAAATGAAATCACAGAGAAGAAAAGAACTTGTGTGGGCAACTATCCAATGGTCTTATATCTTAGCTTTGTGGTTAAAGTGAAATAAACTGCTCAAATTAATTAATTAAGTAAATATTAATTTACTATAATAAAATACCGTTACTCTTTATTAATAATTTCATATGAGAGTCTCTTATTGTGACTCAGTGGTCTGGTTAAACTAATGTACTGTACAAACAAACAAATATATAAATAATTTCAGGTTACAAAGGCGAGGCATCAGCAACTCAAATAAACCAGCTGGTGACGTGGATGTTAGAGCACCCGTGTATAGATGCTCCCGACACCACTGAGAGGCGACGCTCACACGACGACGCCACCTATTCGGCCACAGGTGCCATCGCTGCTCAGGTACAGTAGAGATTATTAAACCTTAACACTTACGCTGCGGGCATGTTTCCACTTATTTCCGCCATATTAGGGCTCATTCAGGCACTCCTGATTGATTAGGCAAGTTAAATTAAATTTATTCAGGCGAAAACTAGAAGAAAATAGCTTCAAAATGACGCCAGAACGAACTTCGTAGCTCGCGGGGTTCACCCGCAGCGCTACCATAGACATTCGCTAAAATGAGCAATTCTCGCTAATGTCACGCTATTTTTGCCTTTGGCAAATCTGTATATCTAGCGACACTCTGACTCAGACCCTTCAGTGTACCGGGCGGCTGCCTGGGAGAAGAACGGGTGGCCTGTCGCGCTCTCGCTCCCTCGCACTCGATTTTACAGGCTTTAAGAGGCTTTAAAAGCCTGTAGATTGCTGTAAATTGCCATGGCATTCGGGAATGTCTCTCGCAGCCAATGGGTTAAAGGGCGGGCCTTATATGCGTGTTTTGTAGTTTTTAACACATTTTATCTTCAAAGGAAAGAGATGTGGAATTATTTAACCCGGAAACTGCGGGGAGACTCTTAAGAGTTCCCCCGGCGGACTGCGGGGAGACTCTTAAGAGTCAGAGAAAAAAAAAATCAACTTTTGACATCGAAAAAAAAAAAAAAAAAAAAAAAAAAATCCCCTCCTTCCCCACTTTCCTCCTCTCCTTCAGTTATCACCTATTTTCCCTGTTATTCCCTTATTCTGAGGTATATTTTCGTGCTAACATTAGAAATCCGGTTGCAGGGTGTGGTCATCACTGATAGCAAGCGAATGCAAGAGAGAGAGAGAGAGTATCGATCGACTGTGTCTCAGTGGCCTTGGGGGAAATTGACGGGAAAGCAGCTTGCCTCACCCATACATTATACAACTCGCGGGCTATATCTCCGATTTTGACCATTCAAACGCTGTTTTCACTCGTTTTATTGTTGTTTCAGGTTAATACCTTTATAATCAACCCATAATAGGCGCATATGGATAAGTATTAATGCTATTAATGGTACAATGAATATTTTAGTGACGGAAACACCTCAAATACCTGCGCACAGGGAGAGGTGTCTAATTACCCCCATGCGCACTTCAGAGGTTAAGTAGCTTATGATGAAGCATGGTATCCTTCCTGTAAAAAGATATCAAACATTCGTCTTTAGCTTTCTTCATATTCTCATAGCAATGAATTGAATACTGTATGTGGTTTTATGTTATTTTGTGAATATTTTATGTCGCAATAAAGCATAGTGTAAAGCATAGTGTAAAGCATAGTATTAAGTAACACCCCGTTCTTAACATTAATCATCAATCACAAACCCCAATGTCCTTGGAATAAACTAATGAAAGCATATGGCCCTTCCGGGATTCGAACTCGGGACACGTATGATTGATATATAAAAAAGAAAGTAACTTCCTAAAAAAAAAAAATCTTATTTTATCTGCCATATCCCGACAGCTGGTGGACGGGTGTGAAGGTCAGGAGGTGGGGTCACGTCGAGTCAACACCGGGTCACTGAGACGAGGCGGCTGCGTTGACATCCGGTCCTTCATGCTGCCTCCGAGAGCATCAGGTCAGCTTTGAAGAAGATTCCTTTTTACCTATAACAATCTATCTTCAGCCTAGTTACTTACACTAGTGCAAAATAATTTACTGTACCTGTACTTAGAAACTTGAGCAAAATAACATGTTACTGTATTGACATCAAGTAAATAGAAGATACATCCTTGTGCACCCATAAATTTAGCTAATAAAATTAACCCCTTCTGTACTAGCGACTTCTTTATAATTTTCTTCTAGCTATATTATGACGGTTTTTCGTAGTCTAAGAAGGATCTGTGGTAGTGAAAAGGGTTGTTGTTGTTGTTGTTGTTCCCTAAGCTGCCTGGCCGAACAGCCCCGATTCCCTGAGAAAGGCCATGGCCACGATCGGGCTTTCCCACAGAGCTCTCATTGAGTGTAGATTGTGTTGTTGGCGTAAGTGGTTGTGTGAAATGCAGTCTTCTATGATGTGTTTAATGGTATGGGGTGCTGTGTTACATCCCGGGCAGGTGTCGACAACGGAGTCATCCAGTCTCTTCTGATAGCTCAGGAGAGCTGGATGGTGTCCGCATCTCAGCCTGGCCAGGTGGACTCTGTCCTCGCGAGGAAGGGATCGGAAGGATGGATTTCGGGAGGTCGTGCATGCAGCTGCGTGTTGTCTGTGAGTGAGTGGATGGATCGGTGAGAGATATGAGTATGGATGTGCTTCTGGAAGTTGGTTCGGGGTGGGCAGGGAGGGAGAGAGGACAATAATTGTGTGTGATACCGTGTGCTGGGTGTTGTTTTGATATTTCTTGGTGTCTGTGGGTGTGTTGCCATGTAGTTTAGTGGGTGGTCTTGGTTCGTGGAGGCTGCTGCCAGGAATTGAGTGCCTCTCATGTCCAGATGGTCTTTGACTTTGAGGATTTTGGTTTCTTGATGTAGGTGATCTGTGGGTGCAGTAGCTGTGCAGCCTGTAATGATCTTCAGGGCTTTGTTTTGAATAGTCTGTAAGGTCTTATGATGTGTTTCAGCTAGGTTAGAAGCCCAGGCTGGGCTTGCGTATTCCATCACTGATCTTATGTATTGTTTATATACTGTGGTGGTAGTTTCTTTGTTGTGTCCAAATTTTGTGTGAGCAAGTGACCTGAGGGCGTTAAGTCTGGGTGTCAGTTTCTTTTTAATGTTTGTGGTGTGCTGTTTGAATGTCATATGAGTATCATATGTTACTCCTAGGATTTTGGGTGTGTGTGTATGTGTTAGGGGTGTGTTGTTTATGGTGAGTTGAGGGATGTATTCGTGTTCTCCTGTCCAACTTGTGAGCAGGGTTGCGGTGGATTTGGCTGGGGCTAGATTAAGTCTGTTTGTAGTGCACCAGCCATGTAGTGTGTTGAGATAGGGTTGAAGGAGATCTGTTGCTCTTTTTGGGTTATGGTGTGTGCATGTGAGTGTTATGTCATCTGCATAGGAGGCTAAGTTTATTTGGGGCGTATTGGGTGTAGTTATATCGTGCATGTACAGATTGAAGAGTGCGGGCGATAGGACGGATCCTTGTGGGACTCCGTTTGGAAAGTTTCTGATTTTAGATGACTGACCGGCAAAAGATACGTGTGCACATCTGCCTGCTAGGAAGTTGGCCAGCCACCGTTTTGTGTTGTTGTGCATGTTTGTGTTGTAGATTTTGTTTGTTAGGTTGTGGCGGGGGATGGCATCGAAGGCTTTACTAATGTCGAGTGTGGCTAATAGTGATCTGTGTGGTGGTCTAGCTGAATTGATGCCGTCGAAAGCTCTTTGTGTAAGGTCTGTGAGAAGAGTGTTTGTGGAGTGCAGTGGCCTAAAGCCATGTTGTGTTGGAGCTAGGGGTAGGTCAGGTGTAATTAGTTGTAATACTAGGCGTTCCATGACTTTGGAGGGGGAGCAAAGGAGTGTGATGGGGCGGTGCGAGGAGGGTAGCGTGGGGTCTTTGTTGGGTTTGGGGAATGTGATGATGATACCATGCTTCCAAATGTCTGGTATTGTGTTGTGTGAATAGCTGTAGTTTGATATGTTAGTGAGTGCTTGTATGCCTTGTGGTCCCAGGTGTCTGAGGTGTATGTTGCTTATGTTGTCTAGGCCACAGGCGGGTGAGTGCTTGAGATTGTTGATGATATGCTTTGTCTGGTGATTGGTGAAGGGTGTATAGTCAGGGTCTGTGGGGAATTGTCTCTTACGTCGGATGACACGTCGGTCGTCTTTGTGAGGTTTTAGGTGGCTGACATGTGAAAAGTGATTGATGAGAGTGTTTGCTTGTTGTTTACATGAAGGAGTAGAGTCTGTTGTTGTGATTGCAGCATGTGATTGTGTTGTGTTGCTGTTGGAAAGTGTGATGCTGTTTAGTGTTTTGTATAGTTTTTTGGGGTTTGTTTTGTGATCAAGTGTTTGTAGGAAGTTATTCCAATTTAGTTTTTGTTGTTCTTGTATTTTGTTGTTAGTTTGGGTGTTGAGTGCTTGAATTTGTTGTGTGATGTCTTGTGTGTGGGGTGCTGGGGAGTGTTTCAGTATGTCGCGTTGTCTGATGAGGTTTTGAATTTCTGGTGTGAAGTTGGGGTTGTGTCTTTTTCTGTTACCTCTTGGAATGTGTTTCTTGTCAGCGTTTTGGATAGTTTTATTGAGTATGTGTACAGCATTGTTGATGTTAGTGATGGGTGTACTGTTTAGAGTTGTGAAGTGTTGTTCTGTCTCATTTGTGAATGCTTCCCAGTTAGCTCTTTTATAATTGGTGTATGTGTGTTTGTGGCTAGCTGGGGTGAGTCTGGTTTTGGTGGTGATAATGATCGGGAGGTGGTCAGAGCCTAAGGTTCTGACCCCCCTCCAGGATGTTGTGGGGGCGAGTTCTGGGGAGCAAAAGGTGATGTCTGGAGATGATGGGTTATAGAGGGCTTGGTGAGGAATATGGGTATGTTGATGGATGTCGTTAAGGATGATGAGGTTATCGGTTTTGGTTTTATAGTACCAGCCCTCTGTCTGTGTCGGGGTTGTCGACAAACCAGGCCGATGTCTTGGCGTTGAAGTCACCACCCAGGATGATGTGTGGGGTGTGTGGGGTGTTTGTGATGTGTTGTAAGTGTGGTCTGTATTCATTTGGTACTGTAGGGGATGTTTGGGGAGGGATGTATGTGTTTATGATGGTTATGTTGGAGTTGTTGCCAGTGCGTATTTTAATTGACTGTATTTCTGTTGTGTTATCATTTGGGGGGAGGAGTGATTTGGTTTGTACACTGGTTACTATGTATGATATTTCTTTGTGTACCAGGGTGATGAGTCCACCGCCCCCGCCGACAGCCCGGTCTTGTCTGATGGTGGTGAAATTATGAATGTGGGTGTTTTTTGTGTTGTGCAGAGTTTTGTTTCTTGTAAGATGGCAATGTGTATGTTGTGTTGTTGTTTGATGAAGTGTGAGAGTTCGTGTTTCTTTGTGTTGATGCCATCTATGTTCAGTTGAAGAATGTTAATGTTATGTGCACGATGTATGTTGGGTGCTGCTGCACGAGGATGGGGTGGGGGTGATGGGGGGGGGTGGGGGTGAGGGAGGGGCTGGGGGTTGGGATGGGTGAGGTGGGGGTGGGGATTGGGGAGCAGGAGATGGGGGTTGGAAAGGATTAGGATGGGGTGTGGTGTGTTGAGTTGAGGATGTGGATGGTATGGGAAGGTTAGGTGGGTTAGGGAGGAGAGGTGGACGGGTTTTAGGGGGGGGAGTGGATGATATGGGAAGGTTAGGTGGGTTGGGGAGGAGAGGTGGACGGGTTTTAGGTGAGGGATTTGACTGGGAGAGGGAGGGGCATGAGGAACAGGTCCAGGTGTTTGTGTAGTGTTTCTTGGAGGCAAGTGTTGTGCAGGTCAAGTGGGTCCAGTTCCCGCATGAATTGCAGAGAACTGAACCCTTAGTATGGCGACTCGAAGTGATGGGTTTTGAGCAAGTTGGACATATGTATGTGAACGTGGGTCCTGGGTTGCTCTCAATGTCTCCGGCTAGAAGAAGTCTTCGGGAAGTGAAAAGGGTTAAATGAGATAGTTCGAAGCTTGTTTATTTTTATTTATTTTGTTATTTATTTTTATTTTTTTTCTATATTCCAACTACTTCCTCTCGGGCATAGGCTGATAGACTTTACATTCTACCGCTGAACACGGTGAGGCCCGTGAGGTCTTGTTCCAGCCTAGGGAGTGAGACATGCGAAGCACCTATTTCACGACTCGATCCCAACTCCATCTCTGCGCTTCACAGTCTCACTCCCCAGGCTCGGACCCTCACTCTCAGAACGCCACCTATTGAGCAATTAACTCACTAGGCATTGCCCCCCTGTAGCATATTTTGAATATGGGAATATTCATACAGTGCTATTTAATCAGGGAACAATGAGGGTATTTTGTTTTGGCATTTCGGTGTGCTGTGGTAATGCACTGAAACTAGGTACAGCACAAATTCCATCCCAATATTATCTTCCCATTGACATATTAGGATTCGAACCCGAGTCCATTGGATTACCAGTCCAGTGGCAAGACCACTCTGCCACACCTCTGCTGAAGGCCCTTTCGAAACGGCAGAAAAGCGTCTAAATATAGCTAGAATATAATTTAAAAGACGTCGCCGGTACAGAAGGGGTTAAGGGAAAAACAAAAAATTGCTGCCCGAGTGCAAGATGCAGGTTGATTCAGGGGATTATATTTATAAGAAAATTATGTATTTTATGTCACCAGATATGGTATTCATTATCACCTCTCCCTTCTTTGTTGGTACTGCAGGTCGTGGCAGTGAGGGTCGAGACATAGAGGGATCTCGGCCGCCCCAGCACACTCGCAGTGAGGGACGTCTCAGTTTAGGGTAAGAGGTTCATGTAGGTTAGTTAGGTAGTTATGTAGAGCAGATTAACCAGACCACTGAAGATTGATGCCAGAAGATTATGTTAGGTTTTGCCTAACAGATGATATATTCTATTCTATCTATTCTATTTACTCAGGCCCATTCCCCATTTTTTGTTTCTTCTTTTTTCTGGGGGTGGCCGATTCGAGACAGAGCCCGAATAGGGACAACACAACAGAAAAACAATGAATACACAAAAACAAAACACAAATTCACACACATCTAGGTCACCCAGGAGAAGACCCGGAGACCAGGGATCACCAAGGTCCCTCCAGCACTCCCCCAGCCAAGAAGACGGAGTCATTGTGCTCCATCAGCCATTGTTCATTGCCATGTGTGTGTCTGGAATACTTGGCTGGGATATAGGACCAACCTTTCTACTAGGGACGACTCGAGCTTAGATTGATACAGCATTATAAGCCTATGTAGAATGTAAGGTTTGAGTGTGAGTTGTTTATTATTTCACGGAGAAAATCCCTGAGTATGTATGAACAAGTGAGAACATCTACTGTGGTTAATTTGTTGCTCAAATTTATTCTTTGGATGGATTAATATATCCAGGCATATATCCCATAGCTGGGGGTGGGCGACTCGAGACAGACCAAACAGAAAGAACATTCAAAGTTCCAATTCTTAGGGTCGGGATCACTTTCGCATTCCCTCGCCCCTTCCTTTGTCTCGTCTAGTAGGTGAAGTCTACAAGGGAAATAGGATTCCTAGCCTCCCATTTTGGGTTTATATGGTATCACTGCCATTCCAATACACCAGCCGCAGCTAAAGGCGTGGTTACACATGCCCGAGTTGCCCGAATCGGTGACAAAAGTTGCTCCGTGGAGCAACTTTTGCGCCCCAGGCAACTTTTTCGGGACCCATTTGTCAACCGAATAGGGCAACTTTTGCGTCCCGAACGTACGGGACGCATCGCCTGCTGCGGCAACTATAAATATGGGTTGCATGCAATAGTAGTACAGTAATGTGATAACTTTATATATATATACAGTAGGGTCCCGCATAAAACGAGTCTCGATTAAAACGACTGACCTAAAATATTAATATTTAATTTTCGATCAGAACGAATGTGATCACATAAAACGAGTCCGCCGCCAAAGTGGGGCAAATCCGAGGAGTTTTCATATAGAGCGCCGAAATATCGTACAAAACGTACAAAATATCGTACGCTTTCATATAGAACGCCGAAATATCGTACAAAACGTACGAAATATCGTACGCTCCTGACGGAAATTTACGCTTCCAGTGAACATTGACGATATTGGGCCACCAAAATGCTGTGTTCACATAAAACGAAATCGCATAATACGCCCTCGTTTATCGACCATATACTCGTTTTATGTGAGACCCTACTGTATACTGTATATGATGTACAAGCAGTAATATACAGTACAGTACTATAATAATGCTCAATTCTTAAATATATATGTCATCACAGTATAAAATTCAATAAATTGGGATGAGAGAAAATGGTTTAATCAAGAAGTAGGCTACAGAATGAATGCGCAATTTCAAGTTTGTACAAATAGCCTACAATATCTTTGGGCAAGAATGGGAAGAATATTCTCTCAGGGGATTAAATGTATCATATATCGGTTATTATAATCAACTTACAATTCTAATTTGCAACAGTAAACGATTTGTTATAACTAAATATGAATAGAAGCTTCGTTACTGCTTTGTAATCTTGATAAAATACCGTATTTATGCATTATAGGTTCGGTTAATGCGAAGTGCTAAATAGTAGGCTTCATATACAGTATACGGTAATAGTGTTTGGCGTGAATTAGTAGGCTATGTCATTGAAATACATTCCCTATGTAGCCTATAGCTTAAATATATATTGATATATATATATTCCATATACAGTAGGCTATATTAAACTAAATAAGTTTTAAAACTTCTAATGATAATGTGACAGGTGATATCCGAACCTTAAAAGCTATAAAATACCTCATGGAACACATAAATTCGTAGCCTACATATAATACAGTAAACACAAGCAAGGAAAGAAATACCGTCACTGCCTATTTTAAATGTGTAATACGTAAAGCAAGGCCTGTGATTGGCTAAACCGGGTGAGCCCGGGTCAGCCAGTCTTCTCTCTCGCTTACTTCTTGGTTTATCATTTCTTTATCTTACTTGTGTTTACTATATGATATATACATTATTATTGTGTTTCCTGTGTTCTTTAAGATCTCTTTAGATTCGGATAGTACTGTAATGTATTAAGTAATCATTAACATTACTTAAACATACCTAGTTTAATGAATAAATAAGAAACAATACAGATAATAAATAAATGATCAGGGTAATGATAAGATAGCCAATCATGAGCGTGCTGCTGTTTCAACTGACTTGCACTTTTACCGACAGACGTAGATTCATGTCGCTTGTTTTATGTAATGGTGAGCAATATAGTCATACATACCTTGGTTTTTATATATGCTCAGCTTTATCATAGGGATTGTGATGTATTAATAGCGTGACGGGAAACTAAAACGGCCGAATTAAGACCAACTAATTTCGAAGTGAGAACGAAAGAGTGTACGTGAGAGTGCCATTAAAATCTGTGCTACGAGCAACTCTGCCATGTGTAACCACTTTTTTTTGGGTCTCTGAAAAGTTGCCCATAGCGGTGACAAAAGTTGCTTGGGTGGCAAAAATTTGGGCATGTGTAACCGCCCCTTAATGGGCAGAGGTGTGTGAGGTAGACAAGTAAAGTTGTCAATAATCTGGAAGCACAATACTGAGATCATATATTCTTCATCCTGACTTGCAGTTGAGAAGTACTGTATGAACAACACCGATGACTCTCCAACAACAGCCGCTGGTGGTGTGTATGTCAAGCAGGGTTGTCAAGAATTGTAACCAGGGTGTCAAACTAGAGCCATTATGTTTGAAGACTTGAAGGAATATGAGAAGGAATGGAAGAACATTAGTATGAAATAGCCTTGTTTTGGCCATTTTGTCACTACCAAAGGCATAATTTGACTCATAAACCATAATTGTATCCCTATATATACAATAATACAGTCTAAAAATAATGGACTCCACTTTCGTTTGACACCCTGATTGTAACACCACTGACATAATATATTGCTATATTCCCTGACAGGTGCAGTCGAGGAGGAGCGCTGTACGAACAACAGCGGCAGCACTCCCTCCAACAACAGCCGCTGGTGGTGTGTGAGGCCGGGTCGTCCATGATGGTGGTGGAGGAACAACAACATCACACCCAGCACTGGTCCTCACTGCTGTGTAACACTCTAGGGCTAGATGTTGACCTGGAGTCCTCCTTTCCACCACGCTCACTATCGCGTGGCCGGGATTGTAGGGCGCTGGTCGAGGTAATTATAATGTTCTATTTTATCTATTTACACAGGCCCAATCCCCACTTTTCCTATTTTTTTGTTTTTCTTTTCCTTTTCTTTTCTTTTTCTTATACAGTAATGTAAAACTTGCGAAATAAACAAACCAAAACTTGGACGAACACAGTAAAAAGACAAAACAACTAATCAAAATAGCTATGTGGAAACAACACTTAAGCAAAATAATAATTTATAAATAAAAGATAAATACTGTACAATTTGGAGACATTTTACCCCATCAGGTTGGCGATTGTAAGACATTTTGCCCATTCAAGTGTTGATTTTTTCTAGGTGAGCAATAGCGAACCTGCAATTTAGGGGAAACTAAACATTTTGTACTGAGCAATGCCAGAGCTAGTGAAAAACTTTTACGCCTGAGTGTAGCTTGAACTCGAGACTCCTGGGTTAGAATTAGAAACGGTCTCCATTAGACCACCGAGCCGGTAGGCTAGGAGATATTGCCTGGATTATTACCATGTGTACATAAAGAACAAAATGGTGATGTTGTCCTTAGTCATATATTTCTTTGTTTTGCAGGCTAGTTGCAGTAGTGACGGTGACCGTTGTGTGCGTGTATGCGAGGTCTGTCACAACGCCACCACCAACCTACGCCACCATGTGCGCATCGCACACCCGGGATGTGCACGTCCCTGGATGACCGGAGTCTGTGGCACACTCATTGGTAGGTTAATATGTAGTTCTATGCTGCATTACTATTCCTCTGTAAAATTGCATGATAGCTACTTGAAGTGATATTGTACCTTACAGTGTATAACCAACTGTACCTCTTCCTTCAAGGTGGGACTTACATCCTGTGTGAAGTGTGCCGGGACCAACACATGAGTGGCGGCGGTGGAGGTGGAGGAGGAGTGAGCCAAGGAAGTGGTGGTGGTGGTGGTGGTGGTGGTGGTGATGGATATGAGGGCACCCACTGTGACCTCACCTCTGTCCTGGCACCCGACCTGGCGCCGGCACCACTGGCCACCATGGAAGGTATGTTATTCGCTAAGAAGAATACATTATAAACAAATACAAAGAAATTATATATTTTTTGTAGCATAATACTTACCCAATTCCTTTACATACACAAATTTAAAGACCGAGTGCTCCATACAAAATGTGGTTCTGGTCTCACGTCCTAATAACCACGCCATTATTGTTTAGTGATAGGATTGCCAAACATATACTCCATATACGGTATATTTGTTACTTCCAGACGATGGGTTGAGTTTGGGTGAGGTGGACCTACGTTTGGGTAGTTACAGTGTCCTGGCCAGCCGTCTAGGATTGTCTGACCGCCGACCTGTTCCTGACCCCCTCCCCTTCCCTCATGCTGACCCCTTGGGAGCGACCACCCTGCCCACATCTCTTGCCGACTCTTCAGATGCTGCCTCAAGTAATTATATACTGTACATACTGTACATACATAAATAAATATAATGACTTGAGTGCTCCACACAAAGTGCAGTTCCGGTCTCAATTCCTAATTATTCAGTACGGTATTTTCAATGTTTTAAATCATTATAATGTTTTATCTATTACCTGATGCCTTGATCCCAGTGGAGGTTGCCTCCATATTATGAGGCAATTTATTTAATTATCTAGCTTGTTTTGGGGGAGGAGGGTAGCTAGCCCACCATAAGTACAGTAAAACAAATACTGTAGCTCTATACTAAATAGAAAGAAAATCTTATCTGGGGCTGATCATACATTTAAAAAGCTGTATGTATACTGTAATTATTCTGGTTAATCTGCTCTACATAACTGTAATTATAATGTAAAAACTTGCAAAATAAACAAACCAAAACTTAGACGAACACAGTAAAAAGACAAAAAAATATAATTAGTGGACTACCAAAGTGAAAAAATCTGAGAACTAGATGTGGACCAAGAAGAAAGGTAAATGAGAATCATGTGAAGAAAAGATATACGTATATAATGTTACTGGAATAAATGGAACAGGCTAGCATCAGACGGAATAGAGTGAATGAAATTGTAGCAACTCTTAATTAAGGGGGGGGGATGGGTTTATTTATTTGCTCTGTCTCGAGTCGGCCACCCCCATTAAACAAATAAATAATTAAATAAATAAATAAAATAAAAAATGGGGAATGGGCCTAAGCAAATAGATAGATAGATACAGTACATAGATTTATGTATTGTGTAATTATTTTCTAGTTTCCTCCCTAGACCTCCATCAAATTTAAAATAAACATCCATTAGATCCTCCTAGATTAATTTGTTTATTTTTTGGTAGAATAGTCTGGCTTGTTGGCATTTTAGGTTGAGTATTTGACTCATAAGCAATATTGTTAGTGTACAGGTTCTAAGCTTGTAATTGCCAGCTACGGTATCTATTAACTTGAAACCTTTGCTATGATCAGGCTCTGGAGCGCGGCCAAGGGACCAATCAAGCAACAACAGCGGGTCTGTGTGCACCACCAGCTCTGAACGCAGCCTGGGGGAGCAAGCGGCCACCCTATCGTCCCCCATGGCTCGTATCTCCGCCTTACGCCGCACCACCCAGGCACTGAGGGTGACGCTGGCCCGGGCGGTGGTCATGAGGGCCCTGTCTCTACTGGCCCTCAGCGGTGGCTCGTGTCATCTCTGGGCCGGACTGGATGCTCTTGGGCTGTGTGATGTGCGACTCCTGGTCAGGCTCATGTGGCTGGTGGCTCAGGGTAAGTTCATAAGTTATTCCATTCAGGATGTCAAACCGGAGCAATTTTGTTTGATGACTTGAATGAATATGATCCATTATGTTGCTCATGAATGTATACTTGTTAATTGTGTTACAGGTGAGGACATTTATGACATATTATGCGAGAAGTATATGCGAGAACCATAAGGAGATATTTTGGGTTTTTATTGATTTGGAAAAAGCGTATGATCGTGTGGATCGAGAAACAATGTGGAAGGTGCTAAGGATTTATGAAATTGGAGGAAGTTTGTTAAGAGCAGCCAAGAGTTTTTATGAAGTGAGCAGAGCATGTGTTAGAGTAGGAAATGATTTGCGGTAAATGTAGGTCTGCAACAGGGTTGTGTAATGTCACCGTGGTTGTTTAATGTATACATGGATGGTGTGGTGAGGGAGGTAAAAACTATGGGTAAAGGATTGGGTTTAGTAGAAAACAATGGTGGAGATGGAGAGTTGAATCAGTTGCTGTTTGCTGATGAGACATTGTTGGTGGCTGATTCTGTGGAAAAACTGCAGTGAGTGGTCAAAGAGTTTGGTGTGTTATGTGGGAGGAGGAAGCTGAGGGTGAATGTCAATAAAAGTAAAGTGATGGTGTGTAATAGAGTTGGAGGCGCGGAAGTTCAAACCCAGCCAGGCTCTGTGGGATAAGTATTCTTTGTGTTAGCAGATATGTAATGCTAGCTATAGTATTAGATTAGATAAAATATGAATCATATGATAGAGATTTTGTAGCACAGATGATTAAGCTTTGGTGACTTCCCCATTTGTGATGTTATTCATGTTTCTCCAGGTCGCGTACCTTTGGATGGGTCTGGACGTGGGTGTGGCAGTGGCAGTGGCGGCAGTAACAACAGTGGTGGCGTGACACAAGCAACAGACGTCAGCACCAGCCTAACACACCTGAGTGATGCCATTGGAGCCCTGGCACAGAATGACATAGAGGCTGCCAAGCTTCTCCTCCACTTGTGTACCCAGGTCTGTAGCATTTGTGTGTGTTAGGGTATAGTACAAAACTTACATACGGTACTGTACATACTTACAGGGACAAGAGGATAAAAGTTTATACTGAAGAAGGTCAGATGTCGTAAGGACAGAAAATAATTCAGCTTTCCAAATACTGTATTTAAAAATAAAGGGTTTTCAAATGCTTTGAATATTCAGATTTTATCCTTATAAATTTAAAAAAAAATTATAACATGCTTTTGTGTACTTAGAATTCAGCAAAATAAATTACATAAATTATTTGTATAAACTGAGTACTCGTTAGTGTATAGAATAGCGGTACTTCCTTTTAGCATCTGATGGTCGCTGCAATGGGGATATCCAGCGGAGACATCATAGGAGGCAGCGTAGAGGATGAGGTATCGGTGGAAGGCGGACTGGGTAGCGGTGGTGGAGGTGGAGGTACTGGTGGGAACGGAGAGCAACGGAGGGGATCACAGCCAACCTCCACATCAAACACCACCATAGCCACCACCACCACAAGCTTCCCCGTCACCCAGGCACTCGTCTCACTACTGGCGGCCAACTCATCACTCATACGCCTCGCTGGCAAAGGTAAAGAAAGGATGCTGAGAGAGCTTAGACAGTAAAAAGACAAAACAACTTATAAAAATCGCTATGTGGAAACAACGCTTAACCCTTCCTACCCGGGCTGCCTTAGGTAATGACAGCACGAAAGAAGGGCCAATACCCGGTATGCCTTATCTAAGGCATTAGCTTAATAGCCTAATTAAGCTTGGTCCGAACGCCGTGCGTACGACGTATGTCAACAAACCCAAGCGTTCGTCACCGCACCTCCGAAAACAAGAAGGAGATGACTCCTCAATGTTATTGTTATGACGTCATGACGAAATTAGTGTGTGAAAAGCCCCCATATTGGCAACATCTCTGCAATATTGGCTCCACTGAAATCGTCATCACAACTGAACCAGTTGACTTACAGAGCTCTACTCAATGCCAAAATACAGATTGAAAACCGCACTACGATTATAAATGAGTGGGAAAGTTCTAGCAGTGAAAATAAACATAAATACGGTAGCCTAGGCCTAGACGTTTTTCGGCCATATCGCCCGGGTAGGGGCGACCGTCATTGGCTGAGACAGCCCGGGTAGGAAGGGTTAAGCAAAATAATAATTTATAAATAAAAGAACCAATTGCCGTTATCAATGAGACAGTTGAACTCCGTTGAATTTTTTGAAGGAGTACTTAGAGCACTTAGGGCCATATCGCCATTGACACACAACTTGACCGATCGAGAATACCTTTGTATGGGCTTCATGACCGACCAATCAGAAAGATACCTTTGTTATACCATGATATTATTGGCATCTAAAATTTGATCTATCGTCATCACTATCAGGAACAATGAAGTGTGGTTATCGAGAATACGGACCTTAATTCATAACTTCCAGCTTGATTAAGTTTAGTGAGCTATGGTCTCATCGCTTCAATTTCACACATACGCATAGAATTACCAGTTCGTTTGTCCTGCACTTCAAGGTTATATATTTGATTATGTGGTGTAACCTGTTGGCTACTATAAGATATATTGTATGTATGTTTATTGCTATGCTAATATCTTGTCTGTCCCAGTTACACAGAAATATTGGATATTTTACTATGGTTTAGGTCTCAAAATATATTAGCTTCAGCCAGTAACATGCAAAATGTATTTCCTTTTTAGGTGAGGTTTCGTCGCCCGTGTTGGAGACTAGTGGTGTCGGTGGTGGTGGTGGTGGTGGTGTAGGAGAGAGCCATGGTGATGCTGCCATACAGTTAGCCAACGCTCTCAGTGCCTGCGTCCTCTCAACACACCTCCCTCACTCCCACCGACAGTGGGCTGCTACTCAACTGGTATGTACCATTTAGAATTGTGTCTGAATGACACGAATACTTGCTTTGAAATTTAATTGTTAACTATGCAAGAGTATGAGCTACCAGACTCAAATCTCCTTCATGATAAGAGATGTTGATTAGTTGATGATACATGTATGTTTGCATGTACAGATTCCAAGACATGCAACGGGGACATAGGCTGTGGAGAACTGGCTGTATTTAACCGTTGTAATAGGATAATGCTTAATATTTATGAGAATTAATAGTGTTACCCACTTCAAAAAACATTATTACGAAACTGTTAACTCATAAGCTCACCTTCAAACCATATATACACCAGTGAGAGCATTAAATCCAGTCACCAACTTGTAGCACTTGTCTCGGGTTAATGTCTTGGCAACTGTATGCGACACCTTTGTTGCTCCTTACTGACTATCGCATGGTTTAATTATCCTCCAGGTTGAGTGTGTGGGAGGTCGAGCTAGCGGAGGGAGTGAAACAGAGCGAGGCTGTAACAGCGCAGACTTCACTCGGGCCCTGCCGCAGGTCCCCACGGCAGCACTGGAGGGACATACGGCACCCACCTCACATGCTGCCTTCCTACACTCTAGACACCTACTTATTACCAGGTGCGGTAGGCCTCATGTTTAGCGCACTGCATTTAGTATTTTGCCACAAGCTGTAGCGCGGTTGGTAGAGCACATAGCCCGTAGCCTAGTAGGTAGAGCTCTCGTCTCACACACGAGGGGTCGGGGGTTCAATCCCAGACCGGGCGGAAACAAATTGGGCTTGTCTCCTTTCATGTGTTAGCCTCAGTTCACCTAGCTGTAAATAGGTACCTGGAATAAGTGGACGACGTTGTGACGTCCCATCTGGGGTTGGCAAAAATGGTACAAGGCGAGATGGGTATCATATGGTTCACCTAAGCTGATGGCTACCTAAGCCTTCGGGCGAGACGGTACCGTCTATAGTGAGAATGGTACCATACAGATCCACCCTAAGCCTTCGTTTCCGATGTCGCCAATTGGCTAAATACAGACTACACACACATCCACAGCCATTCCAACAGTACATAAAACACTTAACATGCATTTCACGCAATACATTCCCAGTTAAGGAGGCGCGATAATAATGAGCTTAGCTCGCATTGCATGGATTCCCCTTGACGAACAAGTAACTGAGTAACTCACCTGCAAACCGAGAGGTGGAGGATTCAAGGCTCGGGCCAGCCAGTGTGTTATTGGCAGACGTCAGTGCTATGGTGGACGGCCCAGTCTGTGGCAACTGTCCACTTAAATCTGTGAAACATCAGGGCACCTTTTTTAGCCCAGCAGAGGGTGCATGGTGGTAACAAAATGCATCACAGAGCTTCTTTTAATTTACAATACGGTACATACACAAATACAGTACTGGGAATTCTAGAGTGTTGATACCTTATTTCAGTGGATACGATGGGTCAGTGCGAACGTGGAAAGTTGGCGGTCGTACAGTTGGCCCCCAGGAACACACACTCATATTCCAGGCCAGCCCCCGCCCCGGCCCCCTGTCCTCCACCCACCCCAGCAGCCTGCCCTCCCCCGCCCCAGTGGAACGTCTGGCCGTCTTGCCGTCTGGCCGCTATGTGGCCGCTGCGTCTCACAATGTTCTCAATATCTGGGCTCTGGGTGGTGAGTTGAGACCTTTTCTTGTCTGAGTGAGTGCATAAGATTCTATAATCTGATCATTGCTATACAACTAGTACAGTACACCTATGATTCATGGGGTACAGGGCATAGTGTCTTTCCAGATTGGCACTCCCCTCCTAATATTACAGAGTCCCGAACCTGGTGGTAGCGCACCAGGAAGCTGCCCTATCATTAAGTATACAGTATAGCCTAATACCAGGCCAGCCATAGTGCTTGTATGTACACTCATGGGGTGCATCCCTTTGGCTGGTTCTGGTGGGATGCTCTAGGGCTACTGAATTCTACCCCTTGCTAACCCTTTGGCGAAGGGTCTGGGAACGGCCTCCAGGGCAATCTGGATCTGAGGATGGTAATTTTCCCTTGCCGGCTTCTTTACCTACTATGACAAACTATTTACTTTTACCTACCACCCATGTACAGTATGTATGTCAAATAAGAATAATTAATACAGTAATCCCTTTTTCCTGACAGGTTCCGGGTGTGAGGTGTGGTGCGGAGAGAGCCTGATCACCCAGCTGTGTGGTGCAGGTCAAGGTGGTGGTGGTGGTGGTGGAGGTAGCAGTGGTAGTGGTGGGGGTGGTGGAGGATGTGACCGTGTACTGACCGGTCACCAGGATGGCTCGGTCATACTTACCACTGTCTCACCCTCAGCCACACACACCACGCCACTCATGCACGCCTGCAGACAAGACGGTCAGTTACAGCTTATTGTTGTTGTAGCCCCAAGATTCCTTTTTATGGTAATCCCGTGGCATCCAGGTAGTCCACCACCTCCCTCGGGTGGGTCCAGAGATCTCTGAGTGAAGTGATGTTCAAGTTATGTCTGGCCAGCCCTATGAGAGTCTCGTAATGTGACTCAGTGGTCTGGTTAAAGTACTGTATTAAAAAAAAAAAAAAATCAAGTTATGGGCAAGTGTTAAGCAGTGGAGTAGTAAATGTTTCTCTGTTGTTAGAGGGATGTTGGTAGCAGGGACAAGAAAGGTCTTGAGTTGGATTTATTCTGTGTTTGTAATCTTGTAATGACGGGTGATGGCCGGACCTGAGGCGTGTAAGTGTGACTCAGGTTTCTCTGGGAAGCGTGCTTTCCGATTGTTTATTCTTGGGAGGTGGAGAGTTTATGATTGTGTTGTGTGGTCTGTTGTTGATGGTTTGTTGGGTAAGGTGTGTGTGTATGTTGGTGTTTGGAGGTGTGGGTGGGGTGTTGATGTACAGTATATGTGGTTAAAATAATGGGCAGGTGTTTGTTTCATGTCTCGAGGTGGGGGTGGGTGATGTGTAGAGGGTGATGTGTTAGGGAATGGCATGGGTAAAGTGGTTTGTAGGCTGAAGAGTAGAACTGTGTTCCTATCATGTCTAAATGGGTCTTAAGGGGGAGGATCTGTGTGCCTGATCTATAGTAAGTGGTAATAAACAGGAATGAATGGAGAATCCTTGTGAATAGATGAGTGAACACGTGGTCATTTGGGAGAAGGGGTCGGGCGCAAGTTGGACTAGATAATAGTCCATCAGGCGCCTGGCCCGGGAAGACGATTAATATGAAGGGTGCGCCTGGAAGTGTGGTGGGCGAGCTTGTGGCTTCGGCTCCGCTGCATGTCTGCCTGCCGAGATCGGAACTTCTCTGAGTGGTCGGGGGAGTGCTGGAGGGACCTTGGTGACCCTGGTCTCTGGGTCTTCTCCTGGGTGACCTAGATGTGTGTGAATTTGTGTTTTGTCTGTGTCTGTACGTTGTTTTGTGTTGTGTTTTGTGTTGTCCCTGTTCTTACTCTGTCTTGAGTCGGCCACCCCCAAATAAATGAAGAAAAAAAAGGAAAAGAGGGGAAAAAAAAAAAAAAAAAGGAAAAGTGGGGATTGGGCCTGAGTAAATAGATAGAATAGGTTTGTATGCATCCTGTTAGGATTTTGTTATGTGTGTGTGTTCCTTGATAGTGGGGGATGTTGTAGTGCTGGTTGTGGATTTTGTGGTGGAGGTTGTGGATGTTTTGGTGATGGTGATGATGGTGGTTGAAGATGTGCTGGTGGTGATTGAAGATGTTGTGGCATTGGGTGTGGGCTTTGTAGTGATAGTTGTGGATGTTGAATAGGTGGTTCTGGAGAAAGAGGGGTGGTTGAGGTTGGGTAGTTTGGGAGAGTGAGTTTGTGAGGTTGGGAGGAGATGTGAGGGTGGCTGTGGTAAGCAGCCGTAGGTCCAGGTGATGGTGTATTGTTTATGTGAGGTGAGTGTAGTGCAGCGTAGGTAGACCCATTGGTTGCAGGCATTGTATTTTAGTGAGTAGTGTCATGTTGTGATTTGTTGTGTGCATATGTGACAGGTGTATGTTGTGGGTCCAGGGTTTGTTTCTATGTCTTCGGCTAAGAGTAGTAGGAGGATTGTTAGTGCCGGAGGGTCTCATCCCTTTGTAGAAAAAATAGATATCTCTCTTTTACGAGAGATTTGACCTCCCCATTGGGGGAGGTAGGGTATGGTGAGATATGTTGTGGTAGGGGCTGGGGAGGAAGTCTATGGTCCATGGATCCGGTGTCCCAGGGTGGCACTTCTTCCGTCCACAGTCCCCTCCAGCAGTGCCATCGTCATGCAGGCGTATCCCATTGGCTCTGTTCTTGTTATTTATCATCTATGGTTTAGAAGATGTAATGGGTGTCAAAATGATTTTGAACGAAGATTATGAATGAATCTTTGAATAGTTACGTTATGTGAACTCCATTGAATCTAGTGATGTGGAGAACTTGAACTTGTGTCAGTAGAAAACACTAGTAGACCTTTAAGTAGCATTACCTGAAAGTCTATTATGGCCCTTTAAGTCAACTAAAAAAACAAGAAAGTTAAAAACATTAATTCTTAATTATTTTTGAAAAAATAAATTTTCTTCATTAACCCAGCAGCTGAGGGAAGACTCTTAAGAGGTCCTACTGGGCGGCTGCGGGAAGACTTAAGATCCTAGGCCTAAAAAAAAAAAAAAAATTAAACACCCCAGTGGCACTAAAAGAAAGCAATTTGTGTTTAGGTGAGATAATTTCCCTCCATTACTTGCTACCACTCCTACATATGTGTCCCCCCCCCCCCTCTTTCCCCTCCTCCCCCCCTTCCCCTCCTCCCCCCCTTCCCCTCCCCCCCCCCCCCTCCCCCTTTTTCCCCCTCCTCAATTATCAGGTATTTTCTCTATTCTTCCCGATATTTATAGAGTATTTTCATGGGAGGACGGGTGGGAGAAAGGGAGAAGAGTGGAGGAGTGTAACTCCGACCCTCCAAGCCAGTCTGAGTCCACACCTGGTTTCTCAGTGCCATGCGAGACACGAGAGAGTGAGGGTGTCAGTCTCTCACTGCTCAAGGCCAGATTACGACCGCGGGGCTAAAATATGCAATTTTCACCAGCCAATTGCTGTTACCACTTGTTTTATTGCTTTCCCATGTTCATATGTTCATATTAAAAGTAAAATAGGCGCATATGGATAAGTATTAATTATTGGCCTATATATGGTAAATTAAATTAATCAGAATACCTTCGCATGGGGGAATGGTGTATACTACAGGGGATTAACGCTTTACGAGTTAAGATCCTCCTCAAAAGTTAAATATTTTCATTAATACAGTATATGTTTATGTTTTACGTAATTCAGTACCTTTACAATATTGCGCATATCTCAGCCATTTATATCTAGTAATTTATACTGTGCTACTTGGAGACTACGATAAACCAAGTTTACCGTATTAGATAATAAGAACATTTAAGAAAATTCCTGAAGCTTTGTAAACTGTTTAAACTAACAATTTTAGGTACACTGGGAGATAGGCGGCCTATCATAGGTATGTGCCTTACAAAGTGATACTGCTTTATATAATCTTCAAAACACCTGCACATCAATAGATATTATAACTTAGTCTACCAACATTTTTATGCCATAGATATAGTCTGTTCGCTGTAAGTAGGCGAGTAATCATGTCCTCTAACCTCTGTAACTCAAAAACGACTAGAGTAATCGAGGTAATATTTCTACCATTTGGGAAGAGTCAGTCAAGGAATAGATGTGGAAATTTACAGCCAATTTTCTCTAGCCCCTTTTTGAGTTACAGAGGATAGAGGTCATGATTTCTCGCCTACTTACAGCGAATAAACTATAGTATAATTCAACCTGTTAATTTTGTTGTGTGTGCGTGTGTGAGTTATTATTTTGTAAACACGAAGCACAAATTAACCCTTTCTGCACGATGACGATAAAACCCTTTCAGTGCAATGACAATTTGTTTTGTCATTGCCTACAATATACCTCTAGGACTCAAAGGGGTAAATACATACATAAACCATCTGAATCACATAGGAATTGTCATAAACTGCATAAGTCGTCTAATGTTACCCAAATACAAGGCAAAATAGGCCACATCGTAGTGAAAGGGTTAATAATCACGAGTGCACTATAATATATTTGTTTACTTTTTGAGCAACCAAACTGTATATACTAATTCTTGGTGACCCTACTCACATTACCAGTAGGATTGAAAACTAAATCTATCAGGTGACATTACCAGGGTAGTCCTCTGTAAAGTATTTCCTCACTTAAAGTTATAGTTGAGTTCTACAAAACCACACAAAATCACACATCTAGGTCTGGGTATTTTGTAACTACAAATCCAGCAGTAATAAAAACAGGTCATACGGTAACCTGGTGTAGTAAACAGGTCATACGGTAACCTGGTGTAGTAAACAGGTCATACGGTAACCTGGTGTAGTAAATTCTGACTTTTGTTTTTGTAATTTTCTGTGCGAGAAGGTTACATGAAGGGGAAACATGACTGATAATGCATTGAAGTTATTTTGTCTGATAAAAACCTTTTCCCAGCAATATAGAAGTTGTTTTCCAGGAATAAAGTAACACCCCGTTCTTAACATTAATCATCAATTACAAAAGTACTGTACTAATATCTTTTTAATGTTTAACTTACTAACATAGCCTAAATATAGCCATTCCTAATGAAGTGTCTAAAAAACTATCTGTTCACTTCTTCAGTATAATGGCTCTTATAATAGTGTGTGTGCATTTGGCAAAGTAAGTCATTTCTTATAGTTTCTTACAGTAGATCCTCTGGGAAAAGGCAAACTAGGCCTGTGTATCCAGCTCAGTGCCAGTACTTACACTGATGCGGTCGTTCACGGTGTTGGCGGCGGCGGTAGCAGACGCAACATTTTTACTATTCTGTATTTTTGCTTTATAATCAAACTTCAAATCTTGTCTTCCCCATGCTTTATCAAGATTACTTTCAAACTTCCTTATTGATTCGGAATCGACTACATACTGGGGCAGTGCGTTCCACTCATTTACCACTCTATCACAAAATGAGTTCTTTGCCTTTTCAAGCCTATTTCTTTCTTTGTAAATTTTCTTAGAGTGTCCTCTCGTTCTTGTTCCCTCCCGCATCAAGAAGATACCTTCACACACATCCTCATCATACATTCCTGACACTATCTTAAAAGTCTCTATCATATCCCCTCTCTTTCTCCTATATGCCAGTGTCGGAAGCCCCAGTGTCCTCAACCTCTGCTCATAGCACGCGTTCTTCAACGTTGGTCATGTTACATGTGTCACTTATGCTTTGCCTATTTTGCACTATAGTAAATTCTACCAATACTGAATATATATTTGAAAGGCTCCATCACTATTGAGATTGCTAAATGCTGAGTGACTTTTGGATATATGTGGGTTTAAATGTCTCTAATAGGACCAAGTTTTTGAGCGGTCCCTTATTTTGCATTAACCCCTGAACCCCAAGGGATGACAATAGGCGTGAACATTTGTTTCCGCCCTTTGAATGGCACCGGCTGAATTATCCACGCACAACTGCATGTGTCGTTGAGGCAACAGTCAAGGGAGCAACTCTGTGATGCTCTTCCATGCTCCTCACTATCCCTATGCTTCCACTATGCCTCTTTAAGTAATATTGAACCCTCGGAGAATCATTGTGTTGACAAAAACTTCTTTTCCTCTTTGAGAACTATCATATCGATGCCAATCCTTAGAAGGATATGATTATAGGGTCGTTTGGCTCTTAGATAAAGAAAGAAAGTATTGGTAAATTGGTTGTCAGCACATTGTTAATTAAAATCAAAACAATGACATTAGTGTCGGATAAGATGTGGCTTCGGTGATTTCTTACTGCCTAATACAGTGTACAGTACAGTAATGATATATTGCACAGTAGGATTGTCAAAAGTCTAACTTATTTGTACAACTCTAATTGTGTACAGTATATGTGAGTTGCCTGGCATGGGGTGACGAAGAGAAGGAGATCGCAGTGGGCTACAGTGACGGTGTGGTGCGAGTGTGTCACCTCTCCTGTGATGCCGAAGTCTTCACTCGACAAGCTCATCAGGTGTGACACTCGCAATTATTTATGCTCCTTATGAACTCACATCATTTCACCTGCATTCAAATATATTCATCCACATTTAGCCTAACCTTAAATTGTTCTAAGATAACATTACCTTAACCCATACTGGTACCTATAGTCTGTTTTGGAATATGAACATGATTATATTAATATCCAGTATTCAAGAATGGATAATAAGTTGTAGGCGTGTGCATAAACCTTTAACCGTCTTGGTGGTGTAATGGTTAGTGTTTAAAAATCTGTGTGTGATAACCCAGGTTCGAATCCCGGTGGATCACAAGTATGCTTTCAATAATTTAATTGGAGGTGTTTTGTGTTGGGGTGAAATTAAATAGAAAAAATACGTTATTTTTAACTGGTGAGATACTGACTTTTGCCCATGTTAATTATAGTACTCGGCTCTTGCAACTTTCTTATAGCCAATTATGTTATTGTGGAAACGTACCATTAATATGATACAGAGGTATAGTAGTTACTTAATTATCCATTATTTATCGAAAAATCAGCTGCTAATGGAGTAAACTTTCCACTAAGATATAAAATGGAGTCTAACTCAACTTTTCCTTATTTTGTATGACTTTATTATGTCTACAAATAATAGACAAGGATAAATACATTAAAGGAAATTTATATTTATCTTTACCTCTTCAATTAATCCTTAACCCATACCTAACCTAATTTTTCCTTACTTTTACCTGATTATATGATTGCATGTGTACAGATAATAAACAAGGTTAAGCACATTAAAGGAAATTATTAATCATCTCGACAAGTACCTATCCTCATCCTCTCTCTTCGGAATCAGTGGTCTGGTTAAACTATTTTATTACTACAGTATTACTATCCTCCTACTACCGCAGGGCCCAGTACAGTTCCTGGAGTGGAGTGGTAACAACTGCCTGCTGGCGTCGGGTGGTGATGGCGGGACTAGAGTGTGGGCGCAGGGTGGGGCTAACGGCTGGACCCCCACATACTCCCTCGACTACACCTCCCCACCCACTGCACTCAACTGGTCGCCGGTCATCAGTGAGTCTTCTTACATAAACTTATACGGTGCAATACACATAAACATCCATAAATTTATAGGCTGAGTACTCCACACAAAGTGCGGTTCCGGTCTCACGTCCTAATGGCGGCGCTGTTATGTAGAGATATTTGGCAGATAATGAACAACTTACATAAATGTTAGCAAGATTGAAATTATTTCTTAATTAACAAAATTAAGTTGCATAATTACTAGACCAAAATTGCTAAGTGCTATTACATGTTTTTTAGTGCTGACTAAGTGTGTGTGTGTGTACATTTCAGGTGGTGTGCGTGAAGGAGTGTGCGCCCACATGTTATCAGTAGGACACGAGGATGGCTTGGTGACTGTGTGGCGCGTCCCTCAAACACCACCACCCACGGACCACCTAAACTTCCAGGACAGGTCAGTAACCACCAGCGTCTAACTTTGACATGTAGTAATGTACCCCCTATGACAAGGGCCTACAGTGTTATTCACTAATCAGGTCATTGCGATCCGCCACTGGCTCACGAGCCGCGCAATGAAGACCACTGCGGGCCTATGTGGTTGATTGTGTTCTTTTATTTATACCGTCATTTGGGGTAATTCGGATTCCATGGGGTAATTCGGATCTTTTTTAAAGTTTTCCTAATATCGTGAATAACTTTTTTTTGGTTGGTCGGATCGTTTCTGGAAAGATACCATTGGTTTTGTCGTTAAATTTTGCATGTTTCAAGATATAAATAATCTTATTAAAGGTTAATAGAGAGCTGTAAGATCCAATAAACAAGATTCACGGATTCACCAATTCGCGGAACTCGGAACTACAATTGGTCGGTACCAGGAAACTAGTGGACCAAGAAGTGTAATTTCCGCATGGTGAACTACAAATATAATAAGGTATCTATGGTTAAAATATCACTCCAATTCCCTAAGAAACTACCTGTATAATAAACATAGTTGAGAGGTGGGGAAATTCGGATCACAGGTACCAATATTCTAAAGTTTCACTATAATTTCTAGGCAAGAGAACCTAACGAAGAGGATTTATATCCTACAGCAGTGAGTGATATAGTAATGATTTTGGGTAAATCAGTAATGATGAAGTCGAGTGTGACTTTCACTGACGACTTTGGGGATCATATTGTGCGATGAAACCAACTGTTTTGCATACATTAATTTTATTTAGCTTACCAGTATACATTTTTTGGGGGGTGGCCTTAGTTTTAGTACAATGATGGTTATGTTTACATTTTTATAAGTGTTTATAATGGAATTATTCTGGAATTTGAGTTAAATTCATATAACATCCGAATTACCCCAAAACATGGGGTAATTCGGACTGCGATCTTGCAACATATCATCAATAAGTGTGAGTAGCTAAGTAGCTCAAATTTACACATGTACAAGAACCTATGTAGTAGTATAGAAAAGTCTTATAAAGTTTTTTATTTTAGCCGTATACTCAATATATATCACTCAAATAGTTTAAATTTTGATCCAATTAACCCAAAATGACGGTATATTTTTATTTTGCTAAAGCGTTGTTTCCACATAGCGATTTTGATTAGTTCTTTTGCATTTATATTGTCTTTTTCCCAGTTTTGTTTGTTTATTTTGCAAGATTTACATTATAATCTCCATCTGTCTGGTTTTCACTTTTTGTTGTTAACCCCTTTTTTATCTGCAATTCTCATCTAGCCAGTTCTGAAATATACTTTTATTATAATTCAGTGTAAAATAGTTCCAAAATGTTGCCATATAATAAAGTGTCAGCTCATAAGTAAAAGGGAAGTGATAGAGGTGAATCCAATCAGCCAAGGTGTTTATTAAGTGTCTTGTGGTGTGTGTGTTTCAGGGAAGGCAGTAATAAAGGCAGTAACGGAGGAGGATCTTGCCAGCCCGGTTGTCTACTACAACTACGAGGTCACCAGGCCCCCGTCACCTCACTCCACACCTCCTGCTCGGGACTCATGCTGGCCTCTGGTACTGTATTTTATTTATTTTATACAGGTACTGTGTTTTCATTATTAGGCATTGGGTATTAAGAGACTTACTCATGTATCTGGTCTTGCCCAGGAGTCAAACTCGCTACAGGATAGAATGATAGTGTAGATATTTCACTTTATATACTTTTTTTCCCCAGGTTGTGAGCGTAGTTCCAACGGTCTGGTGAACATTTGGTCACTGCAGGACGGGTCACTACTGCAGACAGTGATGGGGGCTGGTGGGGTGGCTCACCTATCATGGGCCGGGCCTGCAGGGCTTACTGTCTGCTTCACTCAGTCACAGGTCAGTCAGATCATCATAACTATTTCAATATAAGGATTTGACACTGTGGGTTTGACAACCCGAAGGGAAGGAATAAAAAACATATATTTGGTAGAGAAGTGGTAATGAATAGAAATTAATGGAGTATGCTTGTGGAATAGATAAGTGATAACGCAGTCGTTGGGAGAGGGAGTCGGGCGCCGGTTGGACTAGATAATAGTCCGTCTGGCGCCTGGCCCGGGGAGCCGGTGTATATGAAGGGTCATGCCTGGATGTGAGGTGGGTGGACATTGTGGTATGGTTCCGCTGCGTGTTTGCCTGCTGAGACCGGAACCTCTCCGGGAGGTCTGGGACCGGGGGAGTAGTGGAGGCCCTTAGTGATCCTTGGTCTCTTAGTCTTCTCCTTTGCAGCCTAGATGTGTGTGAATTTTGTATTTTGTTTTTTATGTTATGTTATCCCTGTTCAGGCTCTGTCTCTAGCCGGTCACCCCCATCTATGGGGTATGTGCCTGTGTATATACTGTACATACATACATACTGTACATTATGTATATACTCTTGCACCTTCCCCATTTTTTTTTTTTTATATGGGGGTACATACATACATCAATAAAATTTATAAATATAAGCCCCTTCTCACATGGTATTTCTCATACCGTTATTATTCCCCAGAATGTGTTATTTGTGTTCATGTCGGAGGACCAGTTCTACAGTCTGCGTGTGATGGGATGGTGTCGGGAGCGTTTGCGGCGTTGGGGCATGACTGGTTTGCAACATGCTCCATGTCTTAAGGCTCTCCTCTGCCACCTACCATCACTCCTCCTTGTGCAGTACCGACATGAAAAGCCACTTGGTTAGTTCATTTATGTTCCTGTTATGGTTATTATCTCATCCATTCATTAAAGCTCTCCTCTGCCACTCCTTGTTTAGTACCGCCATGAAATGCCACGTAGTATGTTGAAAGAATAAAGTTATTAACTCACTTATTTAGCTCTTGTATTCATTAACCCCCAAAAATCGGGGCCGTTTGTAACATCTACTACCTGCTAAGCGGGCATATTTACCCTAAACGAGCTTCATTCCATGCTCTTTTTCATGCATAAAGAAGAGCCAGAGCGTAATACAATTATGTATCCGTGAAAGGGCCATAATAGAGCTTTTCAATGATACCTAAATAATTCTTGTACGACCACGGGTTATCCTGTAGCGATCGAGCAACCGAAGGCGAAAAACCCTAAAATGAGGTCATTTCCCCAGTTTTTTTCCTGGTCTCGCGAGGCCGAGTGTGTGGGATGTTGCAGCGGCGGTCTCAGTAGAGGCACCGTGGTCGTGCCGAACGGTCAGAGCCCGCCTATCATAATAATAATAATAAGCATGTTACTTATTTCTCATAAGCGCCAATTTTTCCGAAGAATTCACTAGCGCTCGAAAAGACACATTTAACAATCACAAGCAGTGGCAAAATAGCCTAAACTCTATAGCCATCTGTCATGACACCTCTCTCAAGATCATAGCTTCTCTCAAAGAGAAAAGTCTTAAGTTGTCTCTTGAAGCATTCAACAGAACTCAGTTGTCTCATGGACAGCGGCAACCTGTTATACAACCTCGGAGCCATGTAGGAGAATGACCTCTCAAAGAAAGAAGACTGCTGGAAAGCCCTTGGTTCATAAAGACGAAAAGGGTCATTGTCATGACGCACAACTACACCATGGTGTGCCGGTGGGCGCCTGAGCAGCTCCGCAAGGTACCTAGGCTCACCAAATTTGAGAACCTTAAAAGTCACCAAACACAACTTAAATTCTATTCTTGCTCTTACTGGCAGCCAGTGCAGTTCTATGTGAAGAGATGTAGTAGGAGTTCTAGATGGAACACCAAAAATTAGTCTTGCGGCCCTGTTAAGAACAGACTGAACTTTCTTCAAAATATAATTTGGAAGACCCACCAACAGGGCATTGCAATAATCAACACGAGAGAAGACCAATGAGTGAACCAACGTCAGGAGGCAACGTCTGGTTATAAACGGCTTCACCAAATAGAGATTTCTGATGTGCAAGTAACAACTTTTAACTATCTGGTTTACATGCTCTTTGAAATCTAATCGGGAGTTCACATATACACCCAGATTTCGAACAGAGTTGGCCGGTCGCAGCTGAGATCCACCCACATTGATGGAGAGGGCACCTACTATATCATCAGCTCTTCTATTTCCTCGGATGATGAGAATATCAGTTTTACCATCATTTAGTTTAAGTTTTCTCGCTCTCATCCACTTCTTGATATCAGACATCAACAATTCCATCTTACTCCGTATATCAACTATATTTGTGATTCTCACATAAATCTGGGTGTCATCTGCATAAAAGTGAAAGGTGACATGTGCACGAAGCAGAAGAGACAAACTGCTAATATAAATTATAAATAGGATAGGACCTAAAACTGATCCCTGCGGAACACCATACTGCAGGGGTGTCGAGTCCGAGACCACTTGATTTACCATCACACTCTGGGATCTACCTGACAAGTACGACCCAAGAAGCAAGAGAGCGGAGTCACGCACACCACAATCATAAAGATCACTCAATAACAACTCGTGATCCACTGTGTCAAAAGCCGCAGAGAGATCAAGCAAGACCAATAGTGAGGCCACACCATTGCAAATGTTCTCAACTAGATCATTATGTACTCTAATCAATGCTGTTTCAGTTGAATGATGCTGTCGGTAAGCAGACTGAAATATTGGGATAGTTTCATTCTGCTGAAGTAGTGGTTGTAATTGGTCAAGTATTGCACGCTATAATATCTTTGATATGAAGGGACAGGTTGGAGACAGGACGATAGTTCAACATGTTCTCAACATCAAGTCCAGGTTTCTTTAGAGTAGGTCGGAGTAGTGCATGCTTTTCAGAATGTGGGAAGCTACCTTCAGAGAAGCACTTATTAATTATTTTGGAAATAAACTCAACTGTGTGATCATAGATCTTGGTAGCTTGGAAACATTTATGGGATCCAACGGGCAAAATGTTTTATTGAGGTTTCTTATGTAGGACGAGATCATGTCCACCTCTACTGAGTGAAAGGATGAGAGGACATTATTAGGAATGTGTCGGGGTTGGAGTACAACTGAAAGTTCTTCACCAACAGAAGCATCATCCAGTTCCTGTCTTATGCGAGTTATCTTGCCAGCAAAAAATGCCACAAAGTTGGCAGCCAACTCGGCATCAGGTACAGAAGGTCTTAAGCTGACTCTTGTTTTTCCAAGTAAACTGTTTACAATTGAAGCCAACCTCCTCTGGTCGTTACCACACGAGTCAACTTTTCCCTGATAATACACTTTCTTTTCATCTTTGATTTTGTGGACCACAGCTCTTCTGGCTGACAGATATTGCAACCATGTAGAGTGGGCGGGTGCCCAACCCCGAAAGGAGTTGAAATAGGGGAGCTATCCCCCCGCCAAAGGCGGCTTTCTAGGGCCTTTCCTAGCTGATGCTGAGAGGATTGGGTTCTAGTCATGTGGTGATGGGCTGGTCTATCCGAGTGAGAACTGAACGATCTCTGCCATACCCATAGCTTACTCTGACTGTTCCTTTTACATATATATCTTCTAGATCTCAAGTGGCGGCGTCTTTTCCGTGGATTGACCTCCCTACTGCCAACCTAGAAGTTGGCAGATTGGGAGCCAAAGCGTCACATTTGCCCCTCAACTTTCCCTTCATAATTGCTGAGGGGCACAGGGCCTTGGGTGGGGCTTTGGTTTCCCGGGCGTTTCCGCACCTTCCTCAGCTCCCTGCCTTGGAGTGGCTTCGGTCACCCGGGCTTTGTTAGTGGTAAGCAGTGAGGATTTTGTGGGGGCGCTCGTTTATGCCCATGGCCTTGCTCGAGACCTTGGGGCTGTTCGGCCAGACAGCCTGGGGAACAACAACAACAACAACAACAACCATGTAGAGTCTGTTTTATTTTTCCGCCATTCACGTTCAGCTCTTCTACGCGCTCTTCTAAGAAATTTAACTCGAGTGCTATACCAGGGCGAATCATCTCGTACTATGATTTTCTTCTCTACTTCTGGACAGTGATGATCGAACACTAATTTAAGTGCATTTCCATGTACCTCCACCAGCTCATCTGAAGTAAGGTTGGAAGTATCAATACTTCCCAAGTACTGTTTTACTTCACTGCTAGCCAAATTTAGGTCTGCATTTTTATAATTTCTAAATCTGATTACTTTTTCATGTGTGAGTGGCTTAGGGAAATCAAAGCTGAAAGTAATCAAAGCATGATCAGAGGTATTAGGGTCAGCATTCTCAACATCAACATCCAGAACACCACCACAACCCACAGGAGAGAAAACCAAGTCAAGGGTGTGTCCTAAGATATGAGTTGGGTGGGACACATGGTTTACAAAATTGTTCTGATCAGTCAACTCAAGGAACTCAGGAGAGAATGGCTTCAGATGAGGGCTGTCAACCCAGTAATTAAAATCTCCACATATCAAAAGTCTTCCGGTTTTAGCAGAAAATTCCTCGAGAAACTGCCCAAACTCTTCCATAAAACCCCTATCTGTGCCACGATGGCCAGGCCTATAGACAACTGCCATTCTTAGAATTTGTTGATGGAGTTGTATTTCCACTTCCAACAGTTCATAATAAAGAGGGGCTGGGTTATGGCTTATTTGCAAGATATTCACCAGAGATGTGGAGTAGACAACTGCCACTCCACCACCCGGATGATCTCCCTAGGCCTAGGAACATTTTATTATGGAATGGGTTTTAGGCAATGCCGCCTGGATAATATTCAGATCGGACTCGAACAACCAGGTCTCAGTGAGACATAATACATCAAGGTTACGTTCATCCAAGATCTCGCAAATATGATCCATTTTGTTACGCAAGGAACGAACATTCAACAGACCCAGTTTCAAACCGGCTCCCATGTGCATTTTTCAGTTTTTGAACCTACAAAATTGGTGTTCTCAATAACTTTATTTCTCTGAGCTGTCATTAGAAGGACAATTTCTACTTGAGGCGAAATGATTTGGCGGCTCCGTAACTGATGTGGAGCTCATACAATTTATACATTTGGGGGAAGTCTTGTTGGTGCAGTCTTTTGAGTTATGAGTACCGGCACAGAAGTTGCATTTTGGATCCTCATTTTTCCGATAACACCTGTCACTGGTATGACCAAAGCCCTGGCAATGGTAACATTGTGTTACCCAGAAGCGATCGTATGCACGACATCTCACGAGTCCAACATACACAGAATTGCCATCATCCACAATGGAAGAGCGTATTTCAGGTGACATTTTTACTACCGCAGTCTTTGCGTGTGCATCACTCTTTTGCTTGGTGAATAGCAAATTCATAGCTAAGCCATCGTCGACCAGGGACTTTATTCTTGGGTTCTTGTTGAGGATGCTGGGAATGATCTCATTATCCTCAGCGTCATTAGCAATGCCTACCAGAGTCATTTTTGGCATCATCTTCTTTGGTTCGGAGACACTGAAGGCACTGTCCACCCCCAAACACTGATTGATGGCCCTTCCTGCATCTTCTTTGGCTTTCTTGGATGGAAGTCGTACCACCAGTACACCTGAATCAGTTCTAGTTAACTTGTTAACCGGAACCGAAGCCAAAGCAGTCTCGATTGCCTTTGTATCTGGTGGGCTTACTGGCTCGGAGGATCGGTCTTTTGGCTTCACTACCAGGACCTGATGGTCCCAGACAGTTTTTTTCTTTCCACCATCTACCACCTCAGTGGTGCGTTTGGTCGGCTCCTTTTTGGTCTCTTCAAATGTTTGCTGAACTATCTTGGCAAACAAGGGAATATCGGGGGCAGCAACTTTAGTCTCGAGGATATCCATTCTGTTACCAATACTCTCTATCTCCACGGCCACCGCAGCAAGGGCACCCTTCACTTCGTTTACAATGGCAGTCTTCACTTCACCAACTAGGGCAGCCGTCAGGTCATCCAAGGTCTGCTGACTAATTGCTGCATCCTTTGCAGCCAGGGGGGTGGTATCGCAAACAGTGCAATGCCATTTAAATCCAGGTTTCTTCTTTGCAAGTACTCTGAGGTCCTCATCATCAACATTTATACAGTTAACATGAAAATAGGTACCACACGAGTAGCAGCCCAGCGATTTGGCCTTGCCCACAACCTTCCCACAACTACAACTCTGCTTGCCCGCTGCCATTTCAGTGGAAGTAACCAATAATTAAAAACAAAAACACCTGTATTTTGTATCTGATTAAAAATAAGAGAAAACCCTAGTTTTAAAAAAACGTGAAAATAACTACCTGGGACAGACCCCAGGTAGCGCCGTGTTATCAAACTATGGTTGGTTAATAAAAAAAAAAAATAATAAGAATAACCATTGAAGCACTATCAAACCATTACCAGGAGTACAGTGTTTAAAATTGAAAGCACAGATAACATTTTTAGAATTTTCAGTTCATAAAACTTCACAATGCAACAGTTGTGAACTAGTACCGTAGATAGTTAACCCGTCCAGCCCCGGCTAGTTTTGTAATGTTTGTTCACCAGAACCCGGCCGGTTTTCAAAAAATTGTTTTATTCCAGAAACAATAGCGAATGGGTTAGGAATGAAGGAAAAACCATGAAAAACCGCTCAAAAAGCTTAAAGAATGGTCCTACAGAGCCCCCGAAAATGTATTTTACAAGAGTAAAAAATTTAAGGCAATTACCCCAAAAAACCAGGTTATTGCGCGCTCACGCGCACGCACGTGGACTGTGAGAGTTTTCAACCATCGGCACGGTTGCATGGGATACGTACACAGTTCCCATACAAATCTGAGCCCTCTTGAGTGGCTACACCTGAGGTTACGGTCGGCGCAATTAGGGTGATGCGCCAGGCGCGTCTCTGGGGCTGTGCGTTACATACATCGCCGACGCGTCAGACGCGTCGCTGGGGCTGTACGGGTTAAATATAAATGTTATCCACGTTGCCTTGCCTAGCCCATGCCTTAACCCGAGAAGCGCGATAAGCCTTACGGAAGTGTCTATAGCGAACGCGATAGGCCTCGTGGAAGCAAGACCATGAAAAAAAACCTTCCAAAATTCCCCAGGGACTCTCAAAACAAAGGAATAAGTGATTATGTGAGATAATTCCCCTCTAGTACCTCTTAACCCCTTGAGGATTATGACACATTTTAATATATTTTCCTGGCTATTATTAGACAATTTTATTCAGATTAGGAAGGGCATATTTAAGTCATAGGGTTGATTGAGATAGTCTCTACCCTTTTGATACCCACAGATCCTTCCTAAGCTATATAAAACCGTCAAATGCTAGCCAGAATACACTGTCAAAATTCATCATAATCCTCAAGGGGTTAACACTCATCACATGTGTCCCAACTCCCCCCTTCCCCTCCCTTTTTCCCCCTTCCTCAATTATTGGCTATTGTTCCTCTTATTTCCCTCATTTATTTTATTTTCTGCGCGGATTATTCTCAGCCGGGCTGGGAGGCAGCAGTGAGTCATTTAGAGACCCTCTAGAAGTGTGAGATCTCTGCCGGGCGGCTCAGTACATTGCGAGACGTTGCAAAGGGAGGATGTATGTCTCTCGGCTGGCTGACCCAGAATACGGCCGGGCGGCGAAAATATACGTTTGCCACCACCCAATTGCTGCTCCCACTTTTGTTATCACTCTTTAATGTTCATATGTTCATCATATAAGTAAAATAAACGCACATGAAGAAGAAATAATGCTTTATATGGTAAATATAACAAATTCTGTCAGAATCAAAGGGTAGAAATTATGTGTCCTGGCCACCGCTCTCATTTTTGCGTTCCGCGGGTTAATGGTTACTGTAGTTGTGAGAGGTGTTATTGTATGTCATGAGCTGTGTCCAGATATGTATTGGGGTTGAAAGGCCAGGGGTAAACAAGGCGTCGGAGATGATGATGATTGAAAGGCCTATATTCTTCTGAACATGACTGGCCTGCGTGTACTAGTCGCAGTTCCCACCAGCACATCAGAGTGGTTGATTTATTGCTCAGGGTGAGAGTGCCCCCCCCCTCCTCCTCTCGACTGTTAGAGATTAAGCTAGGAAGTGAGATAAGACTTCCAGAAGGCACGGTAGTCAAACGTGTAAAATGAACCCTTCAAATACCGTGCCAGTGCCAGGAAATGTCTCAAAATTGGGTGACACATAGAAAGTAGTAGTATCTCCCTATACCATATCCTCCACTCTTCCCCTCCTTTATACCCCACCCCCCTGCTTCACCCAACTTGACTTATATTTTTACCATTAATTTGCAGTCCATGGGTTATAGGTACAGTAGTTGTTGTTGTTGTTGTTGTTGTTGTTGTTGTTCCCTAAGCTGCCTGGCCGAACAGCCCCGAGTCCCTGAGAAAGGCCATGGCCACGATCGGGCTTTCCCACAGAGCTCTCATTGAGTGTAGATTGTGTTGTTGGCGTAAGTGGTTGTGTGAAATGCAGTCTTCTATGATGTGTTTAATGGTATGGGGTGCTGTGTTACATCCCGGGCAGGCGTCGACAACGGAGTCATCCAGTCTCTTCTGATAGCTCAGGAGAGCTGGATGGTGTCCGCATCTCAGCCTGGCCAGGTGGACTCTGTCCTCGCGAGGAAGGGAGGATTCGGAAGGATGGATTTCGGGAGGTCGTGCATGCAGCTGTGTGTTGTCTGTGAGTGAGTGGATGGATCGGTGAGAGATATGAGTATGGATGTGCTTCTGGAAGTTGGTTCGGGGTGGGCAGGGAGGGAGAGAGGACAATAATTGTGTGTGATACCCGTGTGCTGGGTGTTGTTTTGATATTTCTTGGTGTCTGTGGGTGTGTTGCCATGTAGTTTAGTGGGTGGTCTTGGTTCGTGGAGGCTGCTGCCAGGAATTGAGTGCCTCTCATGTCCAGATGGTCTTTGACTTTGAGGATTTTGGTTTCTTGATGTAGGTGATCTGTGGGTGCAGTAGCTGTGCAGCCTGTAATGATCTTCAGGGCTTTGTTTTGAATAGTCTGTAAGGTCTTATGATGTGTTTCAGCTAGGTTAGAAGCCCAGGCTGGGCTTGCGTATTCCATCACTGATCTTATGTATTGTTTATACTGTGGTGGTAGTTTCTTTGTTGTGTCCAAATTTTGTGTGAGCAAGTGACCTGAGGGCGTTAAGTCTGGGTGTCAGTTTCTTTTTAATGTTTGTGGTGTGCTGTTTGAATGTCATATGAGTATCATATGTTACTCCTAGGATTTTGGGTGTGTGTGTATGTGTTAGGGGTGTGTTGTTTATGGTGAGTTGAGGGATGTATTCGTGTTCTCCTGTCCAACTTGTGAGCAGGGTTGCGGTGGATTTGGCTGGGGCTAGATTAAGTCTGTTTGTAGTGCACCAGCCATGTAGTGTGTTGAGATAGGGTTGAAGGAGATCTGTTGCTCTTTTTGGGTCATGGTGTGTGCATGTGAGTGTTATGTCATCTGCATAGGAGGCTAAGTTTATTTGGGGCGTATTGGGTGTAGTTATATCGTGCATGTACAGATTGAAGAGTGCGGGCGATAGGACGGATCCTTGTGGGACTCCGTTGGAAAGTTTCTGATTTTAGATGACTGACCGGCAAAAGATACGTGTGCACATCTGCCTGCTAGGAAGTTGGCCAGCCATCGTTTTGTGTTGTTGTGCATGTTTGTGTTGTAGATTTTGTTTGTTAGGTTGTGGCGGGGGATGGCATCGAAGGCTTTACTAATGTCGAGTGTGGCTAATAGTGATCTGTGTGGTGGTCTAGCTGAATTGATGCCGTCGAAAGCTCTTTGTGTAAGGTCTGTGAGAAGAGTGTTTGTGGAGTGCAGTGGCCTAAAGCCATGTTGTGTTGGAGCTAGGGGTAGGTCAGGTGTAATTAGTTGTAATACTAGGCGTTCCATGACTTTGGAGGGGGAGCAAAGGAGTGTGATGGGGCGGTGCGAGGAGGGTAGCGTGGGGTCTTTGTTGGGTTTGGGGAAGTGATGATGATACCATGCTTCCAAATGTCTGGTATTGTGTTGTGTGAATAGCTGTAGTTTGATATGTTAGTGAGTGCTTGTATGCCTTGTGGTCCCAGGTGTCTGAGGTGTATGTTGCTTATGTTGTCTAGGCCACAGGCGGGTGAGTGCTTGAGATTGTTGATGATATGCTTTGTCTGGTGATTGGTGAAGGGTGTATAGTCAGGGTCTGTGGGGAATTGTCTCTTACGTCGGATGACACGTCGGTCGTCTTTGTGAGGTTTTAGGTGGCTGACATGTGAAAAGTGATTGATGAGAGTGTTTGCTTGTTGTTTACATGAAGGAGTAGAGTCTGTTGTTGTGATTGCAGCATGTGATTGTGTTGTGTTGCTGTTGGAAAGTGTGATGCTGTTTAGTGTTTTGTATAGTTTTTTGGGGTTTGTTTTGTGATCAAGTGTTTGTAGGAAGTTATTCCAATTTAGATTTTGTTGTTCTTGTATTTTGTTGTTAGTTTGGGTGTTGAGTGCTTGAATTTGTTGTGTGATGTCTTGTGTGTGGGGTGCTGGGGAGTGTTTCAGTATGTCGCGTTGTCTGATGAGGTTTTGAATTTCTGGTGTGAAGTTGGGGTTGTGTCTTTTTCTGTTACCTCTTGGAATGTGTTTCTTGTCAGCGTTTTGGATAGTTTTATTGAGTATGTGTACAGCATTGTTGATGTTAGTGATGGGTGTACTGTTTAGAGTTGTGAAGTGTTGTTCTGTCTCATTTGTGAATGCTTCCCAGTTAGCTCTTTTATAATTGGTGTATGTGTGTTTGTGGCTAGCTGGGGTGAGTCTGGTTTTGGTGGTGATAATGATCGGGAGGTGGTCAGAGCCTAAGGTTCTGACCACCCTCCAGGATGTTGTGGGGGCGAGTTCTGGGGAGCAAAAGGTGATGTCTGGAGATGATGGGTTATAGAGGGCTTGGTGAGGAATATGGGTATGTTGATGGATGTCGTTAAGGATGATGAGGTTATCGGTTTGGTTTTGTAGTACCAGCCCTCTGTCTGTGTCGGGGTTGTCGACAAACCAGGCCGACGTCTTGGCGTTGAAGTCACCACCCAGGTTGATGTGTGGGGTGTGTGGGGTGTTTGTGATGTGTTGTAAGTGTGGTCTGTATTCATTTGGTACTGTAGGGGATGTTTGGGGAGGGATGTATGTGTTTATGATGGTTATGTTGGAGTTGTTGCCAGTGCGTATTTTAATTGACTGTATTTCTGTTGTGTTATCATTTGGGGGAGGAGTGATTTGGTTTGTACACTGGTTACTATGTATGATATTTCTTTGTGTACCAGGGTGATGAGTCCACCGCCCCCGCCGACAGCCCGGTCTTGTCTGATGGTGGTGAAATTATGAAATGTGGGTGTTTTTTTGTGTTGTGCGGAGTTTTGTTTCTTGTAAGATGGCAATGTGTATGTTGTGTTGTTTGATGAAGTGTGAGAGTTCGTGTTTCTTTGTGTTGATGCCATCTATGTTCAGTTGAAGAATGTTAATGTTATGTGCACGATGTATGTAGGGTGCTGCTGCACGAGGATGGGGTGGGGGTGGGGGTGATGGGGGGGGGGTGGGGGTGAGGGAGGGGCTGGGGGTTGGGATGGGTGAGGTGGGGGTGGGGATTGGGGAGCAGGAGATGGGGGTTGGAATGGATTAGGATGGGGTGTGGTGTGTTGAGTTGAGGATGTGGATGGTATGGGAAGGTTAGGTGGGTTAGGGAGGAGAGGTGGACGGGTTTTAGGGGGGGGAGTGGATGATATGGGAAGGTTAGGTGGGTTGGGGAGGAGAGGTGGACGGGTTTTAGGCGAGGGATTTGACTGGGAGAGGGAGGGGCATGAGGAACAGGTCCAGGTGTTTGTGTAGTGTTTCTTGGAGGCAAGTGTTGTGCAGGTGAAGTGGGTCCAGTTCCCACATGAATTGCAGAGAACTGAACCCTTAGTATGGCGACTCGAAGTGATGGGTTTTGAGCAAGTTGGACATATGTATGTGAACGTGGGTCCTGGGTTGCTCTCAAGGTACAGTAGTATAGTAGTATAGTAGTATATCGAATTGCATTGGCTCCCGATCAAAGCTAGAATTGAGTTTAAACTTTGTTGGCAAAGGCGTTAAATTCGGTGAACCTTAATACTTGGCTGAACTGTTGCTCTCCCAGCGGGATAGATCTGGTATGTCATTGCATAGTGGCGATGATCTTTTAAGACTAGAAGGGTCTAATGTTGCATATCGGTCGGCCTTTGTATCTAGAGCTTTCTCTCACACGGCCCCAAGGTTTCATAATCGGTTGTTTGACTGCGTGAAGCAGTGCATGTCTGTTAAAACCTTCAAGAAGCAATTAATTACCTTTATGTTTTGAAGATGCTATGATCTTGAATATGGTGTAGTTTCTGAGTTTAGAAATTATTATTATTCTACCAATAACTTTATAAATGTTATGTTTTTGTTTTGTTTTTTCCAAGTGCTTTCGAATTCATATGAAGAATGAGCACTTTTTAAATAAGTAAAATTATTTTTATTATTACCCTTATTTACTCTGTATACCATAAAGTTAACGGGTCCCACCAGCCCGTATTTTAGTTTGTGAGGTTTCTCGTATCGTACAACATACATACCGGTACATACATGTTTAAAGACCGTTACGTCCACATAAAGTATGGTTACAGCATTACGACAGTAACGTCCTAAATGGCAGCATTCCAGGTGATCCTGTCAAGGGCTGCCTCTGTTGTCAAGTTTTTTATTTTGAGATCGGACCAGGAGTAGGTCTACTCCCCCACTTTCACAGTGTCATTTCTTCACCCAGTTCTGATCATAAAGTCTCTCCATGTATCCAAACCAACCAAGTTGGCTTGTGTACATCACTTCACTGATATTCCTAATGCCAAGGCGCCTTCTTAATTCCTCACTCAATACCCCGTCCCTGAGGTTAACCTCGCATATCCATCTCACCATTCTCGTCTCATTCGGCTCCATTCTATTGATATCCTCTGCATTAACCGGCCATGCTCCAAGTCATAGGTCGTCGCACTCCTAATACATAAGAGTGTACATCTTCCCTTTAAGGTGAAGTGGGAGTCCTCTTATGGTCAGAAGTGGCAACAGCTCTCTAAGCTTCCCCCAGGCACTTCTCACTCGATCAATGGATCCAGTTTCAACGCTACCTCCGGCGGAAACAAGAGCATTAATTTAAATCTGAATTATAACGTACATTATTCAGTAGTTTGTGGTTACGATCTAGCATGCTCGGTTCACAACTGTAAAGTCTTGAGTTCCGTTCTCAGCCAGGATGAAACAGATAGGTAGTCATTTCACACCCAATGCCTCTGTTCACCTCCCAGTAAATAGTTACCTCTTTTAACCTAAGAAGTGCGCATGGGGGTAATTAGAAACGTCCCCCTGTGCTGACGTATTTGAGCTGTTTCCATCACTAAAATATTAATTTTACCATAAATAGCATTAATACTTATCCATACGCGCCTATTATGGGTTGATTATAAAGGTATTAACCTGAAACAACAATAAAACTAGTGAAAACAGCGTTTGGATGGTCAAAATCGGAGATATAGGCCGCGAGTTATATAATGTATGGGTGAGGCAACCTGCTTTCCCGCCAATTTCCCCCAAGGCCACTGAGACACAGTCGATCGATATTCTCTCTCTATCTCTTGCACTCACTTGCTAACACTGATGACAATGCCCTGCTTGCAACTCGCTAATGTTAGCACGAAAATATACCTCAGAATAAGGGAATAACAGGGAAAATAGGTGATAACTGAAGGAGGGGAGGAAAGTGGGGAAGGAGGGGAGGTAGAGGAGTGATATTTTGCATGGCCCAGGGCCCCCCCCAAAAAAAAAATTCGATGTTTAAAGTTGATTTTTTTGTTCTCTGACTCTTAAAGTCTTCCCGCAGTCCGCCGGGGGAACTCTTAAGAGTCTTCCCGCAGTTCCCGGGTTAAAGAGACCTATTGTGTAGTGTCTTTTAACCGTTACTCAGCCCAATCTGAATTTGAATTCCTTTGCAGGTTTGTTTCAAGGACTTACCGACGCTACACCTACTGAATGATGCTCTGGTGGCCATGTTTGCCGAGTACTACGACATGATGCTAGAGAAGAACGCCAAGAAACGTCTGGCCCGAGAGCGGCAGGAAAAAGAATTAGAGAACCAGGCGATGAGTAAAGACGCACCGGCAGCGAAGCAACGCAAGATAGAATAGGCAAGGTTTAGTAACTTACGAACCCTTGTTATTTATTCAGAGGTTTATGATAATTTTTGCACAAATAACTGGTATGCTAATAATTTTATTGTATATATTGTAATTTTATAATTTTGTTTAGCTTAGTACAGAATTCTGTAGTTGCTCATAGCACTTATCTGGTGGGTAATATTATTAAACATACCATAACCTGAATATTCCTTATATTCATTACCATTCCTACTTTTAGGCTTTCAAGCCCTATATATTCATATTTGTTTTCACCAACCCACCAATTAATTTACAAATAAACCTAACTAATGAAATCAATGAAAATAATGAATACATGTGGTACTCCAAAGGCTCGAACCTAGGATACTCGTACCGAAATTACGCACACTAAGCATTACGCTGTCAAGACACTTATAGGTTCATGTACAAGCCTACGATATATTATGCATTCTCGAATACTGCATATTAATCTTGACCTGTACATATTTGTTTTGGGTGTCATAGAAAAGGCACACTCTCGGCAAATCTGAAGTTAAACCCTAGCAATATATATGTATGTATATACTCAGGCACATACCCCCATAGCTGGGGGTGGCCGAATCGAGACAAGAGCCTGAACAGAAACAACAAAATATAATACAATAGAAAATTCACACGCATCCAGGTTGCCCAGGAGAAGACCGAAAGACCAAGTCCCATGATAGGGTTCCCAGCAAAAGATTCTCAAGTCCCATATTTCCTGGAGAGGTTCCAGTCACAGCAGGCAGACAGCCAGATACGTAGCGGAACTACACCACAATGCCCGCCCACATACTTCCAGGCAGTGCCCTTCCTATATACACTGGCTCCCGGGGCCGGGTGCCTGACGGACTATTATCTAGTTCAACTGGCGTCCGACCCCCACTCCCTATCTATCTATCTATTGCCTGACGGCATAATCCCCGAAGGGGTGGCCACGAACGAACCGCCCCCAAGCACCTCTGTCCCCAGTCAGTCGACGCCCCTCCTCCCAACCAGCACCGCTTTCATTCATATACTTCCTCACTCCATCCTTCCACCTCTCCCTCTCTGTCCTTCCACCTCGCTCTCGTACACCCTCTTAGTCATTCTCTCGCTTCCCATACGTTCCATATGGCCGAACTATCTCAAGTTGTTCCTTTTCACACTTTCCAGCAAATCTACCTCCACACCACACCTCCTTCTTACTTCCTCATTCGTCTGTTTATCCCTCCATGTAACTCCGCACGCACTTCTCAAGTAACTCATTTCCACCGCTCTCACTCTTGGTCCGAGTCTCTTCAAAAACGTCCATGCTTCGCTTCCGTAAGTTAGTGTCGGGATTACCACACTGTCATGCAAGGACTTCTTCACTTCCATACTGACCACTCTATTTCTTGTTACTGCTTTCAACATTCCTACAATCCTCTTCCCCTGTTGCACCCTCTCCCGCACTTCTTCATCCACAGTCCCATCTTTACTCAACACACTGCCCAGATACTTAAAAGAGCTGACGATCTCCATAGCCTGACCATTCAACTTCACCTCACACTCTGTGACTTCACCCCTTTCGGAGACCATAACCTTGCTCTTCCCCGCATTTACCTTCAAATTCCGTTTTTCGCACACTGTTCCAAACTCATTTACCAGACCCTGCAACTCCCATTCATTATCACTCATCAGAACTGTGTCATCCGCAAACAGCAATATAGGCAGCTTCCACTCATTCCCTTCCCTTTTCAGCGATACACCAACATCCACTGCTCTTCCTAGTATTTCTTTCATGACTCCATCCATATATACAGTAAACAACCACGGGGACATCACACACCCCTGTTTCAACCAAACACGCAGGTCAAAGAACTCGCTCTGCTCATTCTCCACACGTACTGCCGCCTTTGCACCCTCATACATGCTCTTCACTGCTTTCAGCAACTTGCCATCTACTCCGTATATTCTAAGTACTTTCCACATGCCTTCTCTATCCACTCTGGCATAGGCCTTCTCCAAGTCCATAAAGGCAACATACACCTTTTGTTGCTTCTCCAGATATTTCTCCACAACACAATTCAGGGTAAAAATCTGATCTACACATCCTCTTCCCTTCCTAAAACCTCCCTGCTCGTCGCCTATCCATTTCTTCATTCTCACTCTCACTCTCTCAATCACTACCCTACTGTACACCTTCCCTACTACGCTTAAAAGACATATTCCTTGGTGGTTACCACACACTCCTCTTTCCCCTTTGCCCTTATATAGGGGGACTATAATGCCAGTCTTCCAGTCATCAGGTGCATTGCCCTTCTCCCATGCTTGCAAATTTTCCATACCCATTCGATCACTATCTCACCACCATACCTCAACATTTCCCCACACACTCCGTCTGTTCCTGGTGCTTTCCCCAACTTCACTCTTTTCATAGCTTCCCACACTTCTGACCTCCTGATCCCCACCTCCTCCTCCACTACTTTTCCTCTTCTTCCTCCCATACCATATCCAACTATGTTTGCTGGCTCTTCATTCATAGCGCAATGGATAAATGCACTGAATTTTGGTGTGAGCATCCTAGGTTCGAATCCCTGGACTGCCACATGTATTTGTTGATTTAATTAATTGAGTTTAGGAGTAAAGTCGGTTGGTGGAGGTAACATAATAATTTAGCAACTCATTGAAGTACTCCCTCCATCTTTCGACTCTCTTGCTTCTCGGCTAGCATTCTCCCATTCTTATCTTTCACACCCTTACTGTTTCCCTTGCTAGCTTCCCTAACTTTCTTGACTTCTTTCCAGAACAGTTTCTTACACTCCCTCCATTTTACACTCAGATTCCTTCCCACTCCCTAAGACCGCGTTATCACTCATATATGCACAAGCATTCTCTACTCATTCCTATGTATCATCACTTCTCTTGCCTGTTCTTCATTCATCACTCTTTCTTACAATGCTTTTTTCACACCATCCTTCCATCTCCTCCAAGGTCTTCCTCTCAATCTATTTCCCCTTGTTTATGACTCTTATACTTTCATTGTAAGCCTTTCATCACCCAATCGTTCAACTTGTCCATACCACTCTTCTTTCCACTTTGGCCGATAAGGGTTCCTGTTGTCCCACTCTCCTACGTACCTCTTCATTCCTCAATCTCTCTCTATGCGTCACTCTACACATACTCCTCAAGCAGCTCCTCTCCATCACATCCAACCTTCTTTTCTCTTGTACATTCAGGCCCCATGTCTCACTGTTGGTACAACTATCCCCCAATTCATTGAAATTTTAGCTTTCATACCTTCCACATACTTCCCATTATTCCAAAAACTTTCCTTCCCTCACACACTCTGTCTTACCTCTATTCCCACACCTGCATCCCTGCTTATCCCTCCTCCTAGATATTAAATACATTGGAGGAGGAAACTGAAGGTGAACGTCAATAAAAGTAAAGTAATGGTGTGTAATAGGGGTGAATCTGGATGTGAGGCTGTATGGGGAAATATTAGAAAAAGTAGAGTGTTTTAAATATCTAGGAGGAACGATAAGCAGGAGTGGAGGTATGGAAGTGGAGGTGGGGCAGAGTGTGTGTGAAGGAAGGAAGGTTTTTGGAGCAATGGGAAGTATGTGGAAGATGAGAAATCTCAGAGTGAAAGTAGGGAGTGCAATGTATCAAGGAATTGTTGTGCCAACAGTGATGTATGGGGCTGAGACATAGGCTCTGAGGGAAAAGGAGAGAAGAAAGCTGGATGTGATGGAGATGAGCTGGTTGAGGAGTATGTGTAGAGTTACTCGTACAGACATATTGAGGAATGAAGAGATGCGTAGGAGAGTGGGGCAGCGGAAACATTGTCGGCCAGAGTGGACAGAAGGGTGCTGAGCTGGTGTGGTCATGTTGAACGAATGGAAGATGAAAGGCTTACAAAGAGAATGTGAGTCAGATACAAGAGGAGATTGGGGGGGGGACCCCCCCATTGAGAGGGAGAGACTGTGGGACAAGCTTTGGATGATAGAGGAATGACAGGATCAGGCAAGGGAAGTGGTAATAAGCGGGAATGAATAACAAATGTTTGTGAATAGATGAGTGAACACGTGGTCATTTGGGGGAAGGGGTCGGGTGCAAGTTGGACTAGATAATAGTCCATCAGGCGCCTGGCCCGGGGAGACGGTTTATATGAAGGGTGCGCCTGGAAGTGTGGTGGGCGGGCTTGTGGTTTCGCTCTGCTTCATGTCTGCCTGCCGAGATCGGAACCTCTCCGGGTGGTCGGGGGCCGGGGATGTGCTGGAGGGACCTTGGTGCCCCTGGTCTCTGGGTCTTCTGGATGACCTAGATGTGTGTGAATTTGTATTTTGATTTTGTGTGTTCATTGTTTTCTGTTATACTGTCCCAATTCTGGCTGTGTCTTGAGTCGGCCACTCCTAAAAAAAAAAAAAAAAAAGGAGGGGAAAAAATAGGAAAAGTGGGGATTTGGCCTGAGTATATAGAATAGAGTATATAAAACTTGTTCCAGCATTTCTCCATCCAGTTGTACCCTATGAGCATCTCTATGACACACCAGCACTTAAAACAAAAAAATTACATTCACCCTCAGCTTCCTCCTCACACATGCCACACCAAACTTTTACTACCCGCTGCAGCTTCTCAAAATCCGCCACCAGTGCTGTGTTTGATTCAACTCCCAATCTCCACCATTCTTTCCTAATAAACCCAATCCTCTACCCATAGATCTCATTTTACCTCCCTCCATGCAGCATTACATTGACTATAATTCCCAATAGTCTCTAGTGGATGCAGAACATTTGGAAGCTATACATACATAAATACATAAAATTTTAAGACTGAGTGTTCCACACATAAGTGCAGTTTCAGTCTCTTGTCCTAATGGCGGAATTCCAGACAACCCTGTTAAGGGCTGCTTCACTTGTCAAGTTCTTGGATTTGAGATCGTCGCGTATCGTCCGATCCCAGGTCTTCCTCGGTATGGGGTATTCTATTATAATGTAAAACTTGCAAACTAATCAAACCAAAATTGGGATGACACAAGATAAAGGCAAAAGAACTTATGTACGATCAGTTATTCCTTTGTTATTACCAATGTTGATAACAGTCTGGACATGTTAGAGGATTCAGCAGCATCTATATATGTTTGTTAGTGTATTTACCATGCAAGATGTTAACGGCAGCCTGTAGCATGGGGTGGTAATTGGAGCATCACAACTGAGGGGACCAATAAATATGCCTATAGGTGAAGGGCTTCTAATGAGTTTTAAGAGGCCATTCTGTGAGTGCCCAATGTCGTGGTTAGTACCTTGATGGAGTGTTAACAAATTGAATTAGGTCCTTTAACCCTCGTGGCCCGGGCTGGTCCTCCAAAGGACGGAGGTCGTATCCGGGCGATCTGGCCGAAAAACGTCTAGGCCTAGGCTACCGTATTTTTGTTTATTTTAACTGCTATAAATTTCCCACGCATCTATAAACGTAGTGCGGTTTTCAATCTGTAGACTGGCATTGAGTAGAGCTCTGTAAGTCAACTGGTTCAGTTGTGATGACGATTTCAGTGGAGCGAATTTTTCCGCGATGTTGACAATATCGGAGCTTTTCAGACACTAATTTCGTCTTACGTCACAACAATAACATTGATCCGACGTCTCCTTATTGTTTTCGGAGGTGCGGTGACGCAACGATCGGCTTTGTTTACATGCGTCGGACGCACGGCGTTCAGACCAAGCTTAATAGGCTTTCAAGCTTACGGATTTTAATAGGACACCCGGGTACCGGCCCATCTGCCGCGGTTGCCTTTTAAAATGACAGCCGGGTAGGAAGGGTTAAATGTTGCACTCTCGGCTAAAACCACAGCATTATCTACTTACCGTGGGCCGTGGCATGGCCAGTAGTACGTTTGATTACTGATCAAAGGGTTGGCAGTTAGATCCCACCCCGTGCCATTGGTAGATGCCAAGAGTTTGGACACTCAGGTCTAGTGATTCGTGGGAAATGTCCAGTAAAGTCTCTAGCCCTGTCTCAACTATGTCTGCCAAAGCATAATGCATCCGATCTTGTAACCGGGCCAAAGATGCACTAATATCACTATGTGAATTGATAAGGGAGCACAGAGTAATATGGGACGCCAGGGACCCACTGTACAGTATTGTAAAACAAAGGTACAGCAAAAAGGCTTTGATTCAGCTCCCTGTGTGAAAAATATTTCATGCTCGTTGGAAAATTTGCGGCAATTGTTCGCAGCTTTCACCTGGGGTGAAAACTGAAAATGCTTGTGTGAATCACCCTTTAGGATCCATAATCTGCATGCATGTCCAATATATACATTTTTTGTGGAGGTGTTCATATTGTTTGAGTAATCTAATAAAATATTTGAAACTCGACAAATTAACCCTAACTGTACCAGAGGGTATTACCATAAATGTACCCTCCAGTACCTAGCAATTTGGCCAATATGGCTTCAGAGTCAAGAGAGAACACCCTTCCACCTCAAAAGATGGTGGAATACTGCCTCTCCTAGCGTGTGGGAGCTTGAATATAAGCCGAGAAATATTGCCAAGGTCTTAGAGCAAAACGTTGTGGTACCAGGCACCGATCGATTCGGGCTGTTAAAAGGACCACATATTATTGACGGACATCACTGGTACTGACAAGTGGCTTTTTTTTTTACTGTCGGCCAACGTACATCGCTGGGACAGTAGGTGTTAAGGGGGTATGTGACCCAGATAAAAATCTACAGTATTTGAAGTTAAGACTTGAAACTTTACATAGGCACCTATGTTGCCTACATTGTGTGAACAAGATATATATATACTGTACTGTACATATACAGGTATGTATAACAACTTTAAATTTTATAAAGTCATTAATATTTAATAATTTTTTGGCTGTGAAGTCATTTGATATCTTTACAGCTCTATGCAAAAAAACAAAAAAATTGTCCATACATCATGGAATGTCGCCATGTCATATCACGTATGCCTGACTTAACGTAAAATCAGGGTTTTTGGTGACTTTTTTTCACCTACATACTCATTTCCTTCACATTTTCAACAACATAGGTCTCTAGCTCCATTAAAAACAATATTCCCAAGTAAATCCGATTGATTTATTATTTTCTGTGATTATTTAAATCACCAAATGTCTTGAACGGAAATACGGCCTTTTAACCCCTTCTGTATGGTGCCCATATGACAGGTGCCATTTTGAGGCTATTATGAGCCCTGAGAGAGAAGCCAGCTGTTGCAGGGAGCGCAGAAGGGCTCAAACCGCCAGCGGGCAAACACCGAGCTCTGAAACAGTGCTCGGTCACTAGTGTGCAGTGACTGCAGCGTTACACATAACAAAAATTGCGGGTGCCCAACCCAGAAAGGGGTTGAAATAGGGTAGCTATCCCCCCGCCAAAGGCGGCTTTCTGGGGCCTTTCCTAGCTGATGCTGAGAGGATTGGGTTCTAGTCATGTGGTGATGGGCTGATCTATCAAGAGTGAGAACTGAGCGATCTCTGCCATACCTATAGCTTACTCTGACTGTTCCTTATATATTTTCTAGATCTCAAGTGACGGCGTCTCTTCCGTGGATTGACCTCCCAATCTACCAAGATTGGAAGCCAAAGCGTCACATTTTTCCTTTGCCCCTCAACTTTCTCTTCATAATTGCTGAGGGGCACAGGGCCCTGGGTGGGGCTTTGGTTTCCCGGGCGTTATGGCACCCTCTTCAGCTTCCCGCCATGGAGTGGCTTCGGTCACCCAGGCTTTATTGTGGTCGGCAGGGAGGGTTCTGTGGGTGCGCTCGGTTATGGCCTTGGCCTTGCTCGGGGATTTGTGGCTGTTCAGCCAGGCAGCTTGGGGAACAACAACAAAAATGGCTAATTTTTATCAATTTAGGTCTTTGTTTGCAAGATAACCAGATGTCATACAGGGATGATTCAGGTGTCATTGGAAAGCTCTATCATTGTTCACGGATATATAATTATATTACACTCTGGCTTTTGCTTATGCATGAACTAGAGCATAGAATGAAGGTAATTTGGGGCAATTATGCCCCCATCCACGTGCTTACGACCTTTGTCCCTTTAACTCCCGCCCGGGCATTTATATTTGCATGGCCCGGTGAAATACTGGTCGGGTATTATTCCATGATGGTGTAGGAACATTTTGAGGCCGATTTTGTAAAGTGATATTTAGGACACAAACCCCCCCCCCCCCCCCCCCCAGGGGTCACCTACCCCCTTAACCCTTTCTGTACCAGCGACGGCAGGGAGCCGTCCGTAGATAAATCACTCCCCCCCCCCCCACCCCCAAGTGAGGATTGAATCCTCACTGTCAAAATGTTATTGGTAGATGTCAAGCCCGGGCAACTTGACCTAGCAATTAGTGACAAACGCCTAATCTTCATGGCCACCATTCTCGGGAATTACGGTGTCTGGCAAAAATATCACAAAGTTCAAGAGAAAAAAGAAAGACAAAAACACAATGACATTCATATGTATCCTTCATACAATAAAATTCAATAGAATACTTACATAATTATTTATTGATAAATTTAACTGATTATATCACATTTTGTTCAATTATTTTTTACTTTCATAGACAGGACATTCACAATTGGTGAAAACAAAATCTCAAATTACCTGAAAAGAAATGGAAAAGCAACGTGAAGAATAGTACCTGTATACAGTACAGTATATATATATATATATATATATATATATTATTTATAAATTTCTGAGACACTAAACCAAATAATTAAAGAACTGGCAGATCATGCATACTTTAACTATGTTAAAAGAACCATGTACAAATATTAGTGCAGAATTGTCTGGTTTTAATATATTATAATTAAACTGAACCTTAAATAGTAAGATTCCAATCAGGCAACATTTGTAACAAAACAAAAATAAAACAAATAATAATAAACAAAAATCAAAGGTTTGCAGGGTCCTGATAATCACAAACATTCTGATAAATAACTTTGTAATCTACACTGTACCTTTTTATAAAACTAAATCTATGTGGTTGGTGAGCTAAACAAACATGGTAGGGTATTAAAATTTACAGATATTGATATTTTGGTCTTAGCTCATCATAAGCTTTTAGTATAGAATTGTTCCTGCAGTGTGGCATAATACAGATTGTCATAAATTATCCGAGGTGCACTGGTTAAGCACCTATCGTCTGATGTAAAGACTGGTCAATAAGGTAAATAATGAAACTAATAGCATATAGAAAACGGAGTTCTCAATCACACATCCACTGTTAGTTTGTTTTATCTCGTTGCACACTTCATATTTACATTTTTTCATGCGTGTTATTTACAGTACAATTGCTTATATATTTCATGATTAGACAATTTCCTTTCAGTGGCAATGACTTAAGCTGTTTAACCACCAAGGGTAGTTACAATCAATCATTTTATACAATGCTGAATATATTCTTTGTTAACTGTAGATATATTCATCATAACAAGGAGTTTTGGACATTATTATATTAAAAATCTGTCTTGGCTAAGAGCAATAGATCAACAGTTTGAACAAGTATGCTACTGTACCTATGTTGTAGGCAAGCATGTTTTAGTGTAAAATCACCAATAATGCAATGATAAGAATGCTTAATATATATATTCTTTTATCATAATTTTCTTGATTCTGAATAGTTAAGATATATAGAAATAAAAGGGTTTGACACCAGAAACGATTTAACTATAGAATAATGTGACATGAGCAATTCCCCAAAAAATTTACGTACACATATTTATAATATCTTTTAAAGCAACTTTCAGGATTTAATAAATACCAGCTAATAATAAACTTTACTATAGGTATAGTTTCATCATTCATATCAAAGTGGAATTCTGTGTTTCACTACTAATTCAATAAATGACACCCATATTACCCATTATAATTATTCTGGAGTAATGGAAATAATTACTTCTGAAAAAATAAGTTCCTTCCATGCCATTAGTCTCGTTACTTACAAAAAACAACCCAATTACTGTACATTTCTATTTAAAAAGCAAACTGATGTTGAAGCTTCATATTATGCTGAGCTAAAGCCACCTTACTTAAAACAATAAACAGTAATAACAAACTATCATTCACATCCCAATTGGCCTGAGTGCAAAATGACAATCTTTGGGAAGCAAACAGGTTGTGTTGGTGCTCAGAAAATAAACTGTACATCAGCTGAGTGTTGATCCAGTGACCTTATCACATATGGATGGGTTGACAACAAAAACAGTAAGCACCCACATGTAACTCGGGAATAGGAAAGCAAGTTACAAGACATGGGCACCAGAAGAATTAGCTACAGAAGTAATTATGACAGAGGAGCACAGACTTGATATGAGGTGATGTTGAAAAAGAAGGGTGAAAATAAAAAGGGATGTTCATTGGAATTGCAAGAAATCCCTGCTTGAGGGGTATGACACATTCTAATTTTGGAACCTCTCTCTCTCTCTCCCATTTCTCCCAGCGAGCAGATCTGATAAAACACATTGATAGAACATCAGTGTACACATAATATCCACAATGGCCTCTTCTTGGACAGGTTGATAACTTTGGGGGGCTCACGTGTTGCGAATCTTGCCAGGCACGTAGTTTTTGTCTATGACTGGCTCCTGGATGAACATATGTAGGCACTTTTCGTTCTGGGCGAGAGGATGTCCGGCAATTCTGGAAGCAAAAGATTAACTGTTTAGCACCTCTACGGGAGATGTTATTGGGATTGAATTTATTCTGTACTTAAATCTCAGCACAAAGCCTGCTGACAAGCTATCAAAATAACCTTATTGTTTCCAATAAATTTGTATTTTATAAGGATCCCCATATTCAAAAAATCATTAAGAGAGAGTAGTAGTAACTAAAGGGTATGATAATGACTGGACAGAGAGGTGACTCAATCTCTCGGAAGTGCGAGATGGGCCAAGCTAACTGCACGCAATAGGCTTGATTGGTTTGGGCATGTAGAAAGGATAGATGACCAAAATTAGGTGAAGAGATGCTGGTTTGTGAACTTAAAGGGAGCTGCGCTGATAAAGATGCAGGATCAGGCTCTATGATCTGATCTCTATATTAAAATCTTGAAAAATATGGTAGCCCAGAACAGGGCTGCCTGCAATGCTGGCATTAGGATGCGAGAATTATGGATCACTTAGTCATTAAGTATGTGTATGCATGTACCGTATCTAGGGAGCTCTCTCTAGACTTTGCCCTTCACTCCAGTTTAAATCCGTAGGACAGCAAATGTCTAGTCTAAATTGAGGATTAAATGTATAAATTAAAATATATATATACTGTACAGTCAACCCTCGAATGTGCGGACTAATAGGGGGGGACCCATGTCCGCACAATGAAAAAGTCTGTACATGGGAAATAGAGTAAATAGGCCTAGGCTATACGATGTTTTCTAATCCTAACCCATCTTAAGGACGTTGAGATCCGGGCGATATGGCCGAAAAACGTATTTAATAGGCTACCCTTATCTTTGTTATTTTAACAGCTAGAAAATTCCCACGTACTGCTGTTTTCAATCTGTAGACTGGCATTGAGTAGATCTCTCTAAGTCAACTGGTTCAGTTGTGATGACGATTTCCGTGGAGTTTCGAGGCGATGTTAGCAATATGGTGACACGGGCAGGCAATTTCCCGCCGAAATCGTCGAAATACGATAATGTAACCATAAGTACTATATATCTCTTATATACTTACCCTAATTCTTTATAATATTTCATAATAAACTTATATAAAACAAGTTATAAGTTCAAATGAAAAATCAGTGTACCGGTACCTACCGAAACACGCGTGTGTTATTGTTATGTCGGTTTGTGTGTGTGTGTGTGTTCTTTTCTTGTGTGGCTATGTCGGCCGTATCAGTAGGGAGTCTAAAAACCCGAGTTATTTATGTAGGCAACAAAATGTTATTATAATTATACTCTATGGAATTGAATTTAATTTTACCAAATAATATTTATAATAGTAGGCTAAAAGCCAAAGAAAAATCCATTAAACTTTGTTATTGTGTTGTCTGCTGAAACAAATTTAGTGTTGAAAACACTAAATATTATTTGGTAAAATTAAATTAAATTCCATAGTGTATAGGCCTAATTATAATAACATTTTGTTGCCTACATAAATAACTCGGGTTTTTAGACTCCCTACTGATACGGCCGACATAGCCACACAAGAAAAGAACACACACACACACACACAAACCGACATAACAAATATATAACATATAAAACGAGTTATAAGTTTATTATGAAATATTATAAAGAATTAACCCCTCAGTCCCGGTTGGGCTCTGAGGCATCCATAAAAAACACCCCCGCGGAACCCGGAAGGGAGCTGAGGCTCCGGCAGCTTGAAAGCCTGTAAGCTTGGTGTGCGAGGCGTCCGTCCGACGCATGTAAACAACAGCCGGCTGGACCGACGCCGCGCATCTCCGAGCACAAGAAGGAGAGCGTCGCTTGTTCGTGTGTGCATGTATGTTATTGTTAAGTAGTGAAAAGTAGTGTAAAGTGGCTGATTTTGCCACAAATTTATCTCCACGGAAATCGTCATCACAACTGAACCAGTTGACTTAGAAAGCTCTACTTAATGCCATTCTACAGGTACGAAACACATCTACGCTTGGGGATGTGCGGAATGCGGAAGCAGTCAAAATAACAAAGATACGGTAGCCTAGGCGTAGACGTTTTTCGGCCAAAACCCCCGGGTTTTGGTATGGAATACATAGCCGGGTCTGATGGGTTAAGGTAAGTTTATAAGAAATATATAGTACCGGTACTTATGGTTACATTATCGTATTTCGACGATTTCAGCGGGAAATTGCCTGCCCGTGTCACCGCCCGACCCGCCAAATACCGGACAACTTTTAAATTAACGGTCTTTTGGGGACTTGTCCGCATCGGCTGTTGGGTCCGCACAAACCTTAGTCCGGTCAACTGGGGTCCGCCCATGCGAGGGTCGACTGTATATATATATATATATTTGGTGAGGTTTGGCATCCTCTACCCAACCTTAGCCATTCCTGTCTGTATTTTACTATCCTACTTTTTCCTTTTGGGGCCAGGGGGCTAGGAATCCTCCTCCCCTTGTAAAATTCACCTACTAGACGAGACGGAGTAAGGGGCGAGGGAACGCAAAAGTGGTCCCGGACCCTAAGCATTGGAACTTTAAATATTGTTTCTGTTAGGGCTCTGTCTCGAGTAGGCCATCCCCAGCTACAGGGTGTATGCCAGAGTGTGTGTGTGTGTGTATATATATTATAATATATATAATTACACATTGCACTCCCGTTATCTGCAATCCTTGTTATCCGCGGACAACACTAAATATCCCATTACTTGTTAACCGCGCATAAAGTACGCGTTATTCGCGGGTTTCCAATCGAGGAAGAAAGCAGTGCTGCCATTAACCAAGAAAGGCTAAATATAAGAACATAAGAATATCCGGGTAGATGGGACTAATTAGCCTTGGTCGGCAACCCATCTAGGGGTGGTGATGGGCTGGTCTATCAGAGTGAGAACTGAGCAATCTCTGCCATACCCATAGCTTACTCTGACTGTTCCTTTTACTTATATATTTTCTAGATCTCAAGTCTCTTCCGTAGATTGACCTCCCAATCTACCAAGATTGGAAGCCAAAGCGTCACATTTTTTTCTTTGCCCCTCAACTTTCTCTTCATAATTGCTGAGGGGTACAGGGTCCTGGGTGGGGCTTTGGTTTCCCGGACGTTTCCGCACCCTCCTCAGCTCCCCGCCATGGAGCGGCTTCGGTCACCCAGGCTTTCTTGTGGTCGGCAGGGAGGGTTCTGTGGGGGCGCTCGGTTATGGCCTTGGCCTTGATCGGGGCCTTGGGGCTGTTCGGCCAGGCAGCTTGGGAAACAACAACAATCCATCTAGGGAAGACAAACTTATAAAAATCCGGGTGGATGGGACTCGACAGCCTTAGTCGGCAACCTGTCTAGGGAAGGATACCTGATACAAATCCATACTGCTTACCTAACGGTAAGGCTGGTTAATGGATGGACTAGCTGAACACCACTGTAGAAAAATAGTGCTAACAAGATACACAGAGGGCCTCGGAGTTGGACAGATCCTAAATTGAGTGGTCAATCCTGCAAGTCCTTCAGTAAACTGGCTCGGGTTGTCCCTCTTGCAGGGAAAAGGTCCGCTTGACGGCATTCTGTCTATGGCCACCCACATTAAGGGGAGTAAGGCGTCCGGCAATAGATAGATAGATAGAAGAATATAGGAGTCTGCAGAAAGCCGTTGGCCCACACAAGACTGATCCCTTGTGTTGGGTGTTGGCTAAGGGAGAAAAACTTAGTGCTACTATACTGTATATCATGTCATTTTCTTTTCCTTCTCATATTCATCTAGCTTAATGTGTTCTAAGTGGTTCTAAGAATGGTTCATTGGTTTAGGATCAAGTGAAGAAAATCATGTTTAACCCATTGACTGTGGGAGACGTTCCGGAACGCATAGGCCATTTACAGCAATTTCCAGGCTTTAAAAGCCGTAGAAATCGAGTGTCAGTGGGCGGGACAGCGAGGGGCCCACCTCCGACTGTCAGCACGTCTAGCTGTGCACTGAGGCGAACTGTGGTCCCGGACCGCGGTCTCAGTAGTGTTGCCAAGCGCTACATTGCTAATAATTAGCGAGTTTTCCTCAATGTCTATGGCAGCGCTGCGGGTGAACCCCGCGAGTTAGGAAGCTTGTTCTAGTGTCATTTTGAAGCTATTTTCGTCTAGTTTTTGGCAGAATACATTTCATTTCATAGAGACACTTGATTAATCATTCAGGAGTGCCTGAATATGCCCTAAATAGCCAAAATATGCCTGCAGCGTAGGTGTTATTTTTTTTTTTTTTTTTAGATAAAAGTACAGATAATCTTGCTTAATGGGTTCTAAGAATGGTTCATAGGGGAGGGGATGATGATATGGAACAAGTGACACCTGGATTTCCCTTTGGATTGTACCTGATGTCCACTGCCTGGGACTCTAATCTACCTGGAGCTAAGTGAAGCAGTGGAACAGTCATTGTGGATCAAAGTGAGTATACTTTAATTATTTGGTACATATTAATGTCATTAGGTAGGTCAAAATAGTGTATTTGAGGGTCCAAGATGAGTGAGCATAGTGTATTTGAGGGTCTGGGTGAACTTGGTACGACCTATGTTAAACACTGCCCACGTATCCGCGGAAGATACGCGGTACGACTTAGGTGCGGATACGGGGAGTGCTATATATATATATATGGTAAGACGGGGTAATTTCGCCGCGGCGCTAATAGTTTGCATTCAAACGCCGATATCTCCGAAACTATTGCATGGATTCGGCTGCAGTTTGGCTTAGGTTGTAAAGCAGTTTTGGTTTAGATTGTAGAGCAAGTTTGGCTTAGGTTGTATAGCTAGTTTGGCTTAGGCTGTAGATCTAGTTTGGCTTAGGTTTTGTTGCAGTTTCGCGGGGCCTGGAACCGGGGCTAACGGCGCGTCTGACGGTATGGTCGGGTGTGTGGGGGTGTTTGTTTGTTTGTATGTTTGCGTGTGACACAGTGTTGGCAGTAACCGTCAGCTGCTGCCTGGTACTTTGTACTAGCAACCTACACGCCGCACCCACACGAGACACGTCCACACCCGCACTGAATACTTCCACACCCGTAGGCCTAATAAATACGTCCACAACCGCACTAGACACGTCCACACCCGCACTAGACACAGTGGCGCCTAGGCCTACACGTGTGACACACCTGCATCTCTGCCCGCCCTGTTCAGTTGTGTGCGTGCGACGTTTTTCTATTGGCATGTTTAGTGTCAGTTTGGGTTTGGGAATGTTTTCATTGCTTTTACCTGCGCGCTAGTGTTTTGTCTGGCCATTAATCATATAATGTTATCTAGTTTACTAGCTAGATGATGCGTAAAATAGGTCGCAGCGAAATTTCGCCGCGAGTGATTTTTCAAAAAATCGGCAGCATGACCAAAACATTATATATTTTTTTCGTTTTTGGGGACATCTATAGCAGAAAGGCTGAATGTATAGATAACAAATTAAAAATTTAAAAATTCCATTTGTGGCAGTTTCTATTTGTCAAAATACGCGATTTTTGGCGAAATTACCCCGTCTTACCCTATATGTATATATATATATATTAGGGTGTCCCATGAAATCGAAGTTGAAGGAATTTTTAACCCACATGGCTCCCCATGTTCCTTTTGCTCAAGAGACCCACATGGTGAAGTCTTAACCCATTTGTTTAAGACTTAGCGGTCCCAAGATTTATTCTCCTCCAGGGCATTAACAATAACAAATTCAGAAAATAATTAATTTCTTATGTATTCATAGCTAATATCAAAATAATTTGTCATTATCATTTGTCTGGGTAATATCGACAAACTAATAGTAAGTAAAACATAATTGTGACTGTAAAAATGTAATAATCAAATTAATGTAAGGGAAGAGACATAACAAATTTCAATAGCTTTGTAAAATAACAAATTAGTTACACAAATACCTACCAGCAAACTTGTCCAATATACAACACATATTGTCAATTATGGTTAAATTAAATTTCACAACTCAATAAAATGACATTACATAAATTGGATTTATAATTATAAATACTGTAATAGGGAAGGTAAATGATAAATTTTAGAGGCACATTAAAACTATGTTAATTAGTTTCATGGTAATTACCATCTTAGTAATTCAATATATAACTCACTCCTCAAGGAATGAACAAAACAGATTTAACTGCAGGCAGGCAAGAAGTAAACAGATAATCTATCTATCTATCTATTGCCTGACGCCGTGATCCCCGAAGGGGTGGCCACGAACGAACCGCCCCCATGCACCTCTGTCCCCAGTCAGTCGACGCCCCTCCCCCCAACCAGCAACGCCTTCATTCATGTAGTTCCTCACTCCATCCTTCCACCTCATATTCGGTCTACCTCTCCCCCTCCACCTCGCTCTCGTACACCCTCTTAGTCATTCTCTCGCTTTCCATACGTTCCATATGGCCGAACCATCTCAAGTTGTTCCTTTTCACACTTTCCAGCACATCTACCTCCACACCACACCTCCTTCTTACTTCCTCATTAGTCTGTCTATCCCTCCATGTAACTCCGCACGCACTCCTTAAGTAATTCATTTCCACTGCTCTCACTCTTGGTCTGAGTCTCTCAACCAACGTCCATGCTTCGCTTCCGTAAGTCAGTGTCGGGATTACCACACTGTCATGCAAGGAATTCTTCACTTCCATACTGACCACCCTATTTCTTGTTACTGCTTTTAGCGTTCCTACAACCCTCTTCCCCTGTTGTACCCTCTCCCGCACCTATTCATCCATAGTCCCATCTTTACTCAACACACTGCCCAGATACTTAAAAGAGTTGACGATCTCCATAGCCTAACCGTTCAGCTTCACCTCACACTCTGTGACTTCACCCCTTTCGAAGACCATAACCTTGCTCTTCCCCGTATTTACCTTCAAATTCCGTTTTTCGCACACTGTTCCAAACTCATTTACCAGACCCTGCAACTCCCATTCATTATCACTCATCAGAACTGTATCATCCGCAAACAGCAGTATAGGTAGCTTCCACTCAATTCCCTCCCTTTTCAGCGATACACCAACATCCACTGCTCTTGATAGTATTTCTTTCATAACTCCATCCATATATACAGTAAACAACCACGGGGACATCACACACCCCTGTTTCAAACCAACATTCAGGTCAAAGAACTCGCTCTGCTCACTCTCCACACGTACTGCCGCCTTTGCACCCTCATACATGCTCTTCACTGCTTTCAGCAACTTGCCCTCTACTCCGTATATTCTAAGTACTTTCCACAAACCTTCTCTATCCACTCTGTCATAGGCCTTCTCCAAGTCCATAAAGGCAACATACACCTTTTGTTTCTTCTCCAGATACTTCTCCACAACACAATTCAGGGTAAAAATCTGATCTACACATCCTTTTCCCTTCCTAAAGCCTCCCTGCTCGTCGCCTATCCATTTCTCCGTTCTCACTCTCTCAATCACTACCCTACTGTATACCTTCCCTACTACGCTTAGAAGACATATTCCTCGGTGGTTACCACACACTCCTCTTTCCCCTTTGCCCTTATATAGGGGGACTATTATGCCAGTCTTCCAGTCATCGGGTGCACTCCCCTTCTCCCATGCTAGTTTGCACATTTTCCATACCCATTCTATCACTATCTCACCACCATACCTCAACATTTCCCCACACACTCCATCTGTTCCTGGTGCTTTCCCCAACTTCACTCTTTTCATGGCTTTCCACACTTCTGACCTCCTGATCCCCACCTCCTCCTCCACTACTTCTCTTCTTCTCCCTCCCATACCATATCCAGCTATGTTTGCTGGCTCTTCATTCCTTTCATTTAGCAACTCACTGAAGTACTCCCTCCATCTTTCGACTCTCTCTTGCTTCTCGGCTAGCATTCTCCCATTCTTATCTTTCACACCCTTACTGTTTCCCTTGCTACCTTCCCTAACTTTCTTGACTTCTTTCCAGAACAGTTTCTTACTCTCCCTCCATTTTACACTCAGATTCCTTCCAAATTCCTCATCTACTCTTCTCTTACTTTCCTTCACTACTCTCTTCACCACCCTCTTACTCTCCACGTACCTCGCTCGTTTCTGTCTCTCGGAATCTTCATTCCCTCTACTACCCAACCACTCTCTATATGCTTTCTTCTTTTCTTCCACAGCTATTCTTACCTCTTCTGTCCACCATGCTGTACCTTTCACTCCCCTCCCTCTTCTCCTCACTCCACACACCTCCTCACATGCTGCACAGATCTCATCCTTAAACACCTTGCTCATCTCCTCCACTTCCTCCATAACTTCCAGGTCGAACCCACCTAGTCGTCTTTCCACTGCTCTCCTGTACTCCTCCCTGACTTCCTCCTCCTGCAACCTCTCCACCCTCCTCACCATTCCACCCTCCTCCCTCCCGCTCTCCTCACCCACTTCTTTTGTATCCTAACCTTAGCTACCACTACATAATGATCCGACAGACCCCCTCCAATACCCCTATACACCCTAGCATCCATCACAGATTTCTTCATTCGTTCATCCACACATACATAATCAATCAATGACTTTCGTTCCACCACTGTCTTATCCTTCATCGTCAACATCCGTTTCCACGTGTACCTGTGGATCATTCTGTGTCGGAAGAAGGTGTTGGCTATCCACAGCCTCCTCCCCACACATACGTCCACAAGTGCACTACCATTCCCATTCACCTCTGATGGTACCCCCCACCCTCCCACCACTCCCTCAACTTTCCTATCACCCACCTTACCATTCATATCCCCAATCAGAAATATTCTTTCGTTCTTGTCAAACTTCTCCAGGCACGCCTCCACATTCATCCAGAACTCCTCTTTCTTACTTTCTTTCAAGTATATCCTCTGTCGGGGCATACACGCATACAATCACCCACGTTTGTATTCCTACTTTCATTCTCACCCACACAATCCTTGAACCCACAGACCCATACTCTCTTACACATTCCTTCCATTTGCTACTTACAAACAAACATGCACCTTCTCTCGCTGTTCCTTCACTCACTCCAGCACACACACCTATTCCACACTCCCACTCTCTCACATCTGAACCTTTCCATTTGGTCTCTGTCATTCCACATACATCCAGCCTGGCATTCACTAACACTTCCAGAACCTCTCTCTCTTTTGTGCCATCATTCATGCCACTAACATTCCACGTAGCCATTCTCAGAATGTCCGAAGGCATGTCCTTAGTCGGTCGTGGTTCGTCAACGTTGGTTCCGTCCGCATCCGAGGCTATTCGTTCGTTTTTCTTTGCTTAGATATTTTTTCCGGGTGGGGGTCGCAAGCCCACCAACCCAACCTCTTTAGTCGCCTCTTACGACACGCAGAAGGCACGTGGGGCATATTCTATTCCCTAACCCCCAGGGGGGATTAAAACTCGGGACCTCTAAATGTTGTTTGATCTGGCTGAAACTTGCATAAACCTGTTTCCTTGGTATATTGAACACAGAGATTCATGAGGATGAAAATTACTAGCAATAGTTTTTATATCCCTACAGTATACCGCTATGGGTCACCCTAATATATATATACCGGTATACACACACACACACACACAAATATATATACTGTAAACTGTATAATAAATCATCTGCAAGAACGTCTTGAATGGCCATCTAACAACCGTTACCACCACATTGGAATGAGTAGCATCATTGTCTATTACATGTACATACATTGTAATGGCACAGATGGGGTTGCCTTTCAGCAGTTAGACTATAATACAATAATAGTCCTGACATAGCACTGCCCTATCATGTCATCACTGTGGCTGATGTTGTCATAGTGATAACCATACTTTAACAAATTCCCCTGCAGTATCTGCAACTACACCAGCCTTAACAGTGCTACAATAAGAATATTGTACGTTAAAAGGCAACTTGGACTATAGGAAAAGCGTTGGAAGATAAGAGGAATGACTATAGATCAGGCAATAGAACTGGTAATAAATAGGAATGAATGGAGAATGCTAGCGAATAGATAAGGGAAAACGCGGTAGTTTGGGAGAGGTGATCAGGCGCCAGTTGGACTAGATAGTAGTCCGTCAGGCGCCTGGCCCGGGGAGCCGATAGATATGAAGCGTACACCTGGATGCGTGGTGGTGGGGCTTCACTGCATGTTTGCCTGCTGAGATCGGAACCTGTCTGGGACCTGGGAATCTTTTGCTGGGGACCCCAAATGGGCCTGGGTCTCTGGGATTTCTCCTGGGCTACCTAGATGTATGTATTGTTTTTTTTCCATATGCGGGCTCTTGCCTCGAGTTGGCCATCCCCAGCTTTAAAAAAAAATAAGTATGTGCCAGAGTATATAGATAGGACAATAGAACAACAAAGTCCACTACAATAATACCACCCACCCATTTAGTGGATAGGTCGACCACTGAATCAAGAAAATCAATTAAAAATGGCTACCTCGCCAAGGCGGAATGAAGACCGAATATATATTGTAGCTGTACTAGCTCAGTCGCCCTTTATGGAAATCCTGCCACGTCCATGTAATCCGCCACCTCTTGGTCGAATATATATACTGTACCTGTATATTATAATACATAAACATAATCAAAACTATTCTTCTACAGCCTACTGTCCTCACAAGGTTGGACATAATATATTAACACCTACTTGTTGATGAAAACTTCTAGTCCCTTGCGTCGATCTTCAATAAATTCTTCTTCATAGATACCATCATCACCTCTAAATGGGAGTTGCCTCTTTAGTGCCTTGCCAGGTAAAGCTGGTACAACTATCTGAAAGGTAAACATAACTTATCACATCACCGGCTCATTCCTATTTAACCCCTTCCATATGGCAACACTTTTCTTAATTTTCTTCTGGCTAATTCAGCTTAGTAAGGACCTGTGAAATAATGAGGGTAAGCCGAGATAGTTGTAGCCTTTAGTGTACTCGATGATCCTTCGGAAGCTGTATAAGAAAACCTAAAATTACCCAGAAACAAATATCAAATGACACCACCATACTCAAGGGTTGTAAAACTACCTGCATAAATTGCTTTTCACTCTACTATAATAGCTCTATTTTTGTTTTTGTGTGTACATTGTTTTCTGTTGTGTTGCACCTGTTCTGGCTCTGTCTTGAGTCTCCCCCCCCCCCACACATTTTTTTGTTTTAATTATTATGGTGACAGTTACAAAGTAATGTACAATCTATCTTATTCTAGTTACATTATAGTTTATCTTATTGTACCAGTACCTCCCTACAATCAACCTAGTTGTTCCCCAATTCGTCCCTCCGCCACGACCATTTCAAAGTCCAAGTCTCTCACTCTTGTCCTCTGTAGCGGGGAGGACCTTGTACCCCTGAGACATAGGAGTGCAGACCTGAAAATAGAGAAAGAGAGCCGGCATCTCATCCAAGTTATGACTTGGCTTCTATGCTGGCGCTTTTTCTCCGATATTTGTTCAGCTAATCTGGCATAGAAGACACTTGCAGAAGGTCCCATTCCTCCCGACGATGAGAAGACCAGAGGAGTAAAGCTTCCTTGATCCCTGTTCAAAATTCTTTCTTCATAAGCGCGTTTTTTCTCACTTTCGTTTCTCAAGTATGCCGCCTTGTGTCCTCGCTCACGATATGTTTGTGCTCTTGGGTTGAAGATTCTGATGTCGAAAAAAGCCTGTTGTCCCCTCGTCCAAAAACCTCGAGCACTTACGTCCACTCTTGCTTCATTTGAAGTATTTGCAGTATTGTGGGCCAAGCGCTGTCCGTCCATAGGCAGAAGTTCCGGTTCGATTCTGACATCATGGCACACCTCGTCCAGTATTTGTGCAGTGATGTCTCGTACTTCATCATGCCGGATACAGATGAATCCTCCTTTCTTACAGGTCATACGGTGGTCTGAGTTCTTTATTTCACCGCATGCACATTTCAGCGGCAGGTTCGAAACTGGCCACCCATACCTCAAGGCTACGGCATCATTGAATTCTTGTTTATTTAAGCTGAAGCCTTTTTCCTTTATTGGTAATGATGTGATCCAATTTGAAGCCCCCGTGTCTTGTGCCATCTCAACTCTCATTTTCAGTTCTTCACTACATACGGTCTTAATTTGTTCTAGGCTATGTTTCTGTCTCTCTTCTCTGCTCTTTGTAATTTCCTGTCTTGCATTTCGTTGTTCCTCTTCGTCCACCTCATCGTTTTCATTTTGCTCCCGTATTTTTTCTGTCAGAGACGTAGTAAGTTTAAGGGAATTTTGGTACTCATGAGGTGCCGCCTCCACTGGATTTATGATCCCCATACCTCCGAACCTTGTCGGAAGAGCTAATAGATCTCTTAGCTCTTGTGTGACGCCTTCCATCTCTGTTAAAGCAGGTATGAATGCTCCTCTGATTGCTTCTTCCAGCGGTTGGAGCATCTGTCCAATGTCAGGCACTGTTCTCATAAGAAAGGTCCATCTGTGCTTAACACCATATGTGAAGGCAGTATATGCAGCATGTGGTTCAGATTTGGCAATGTCTGCCAGGGTTTTCACTTCCTTTACCCACTCCGCTACCTTTTTTCGCACATAGTCTCTCTTGCATTCTTCTGTGCCTATTACTGCTCCCAAATGGCGTTGACCCTCCTTTGTAATCTTCACTCCTGTCCCATCAAAAGTCCGCACCGCTTCTTCATACTTGTCTTCTTTCACTATTAGTACAGATTTACTAGCATTCGGATGGTACCCAATGACTTCGCCAACCGATTGTACTCTCCACCACCATTCTTTGAGATCCCCTATTCTTCCTGCACCTGTGAGGTCATCTGCATATGCCACTTGTTTCACTCGGGTTGCCTCACGTTATATTTTCTGCTGCAGAATAGATAGTGCCAGTGCGTACATTGCCATTGCCACTGGATTTCCTTGCGTTGTTCCTTCATTTGATTTGAGAATTTTCATTTCTTCCTTCTTTGTGCTTCCAACTATATACAGGTTAGCTGGCTCCTTATAATTATTTTCTATGTACTTTGCCCCCCCCCCCCCCCCCCACACACCCCAAAAAAAAGGAAAAGAGGGGAATGGGCCTGCATATATAAAATAGATAATAGCTCTAATATGCTAAGCTGCTATGATTTCAATCAAATTACAGTACAGTAAAAGTCCTTTAATCCGACGACCGATGATTCGAATCTCCCAATAGTCCGAATTTTTCAATTTGAGGCCAAATCCGAATTCACCCGATGGTCCGAATTTCAAGAAGTCCCAAAGTCCCCTTTTTGAGGCATTAGTCCACTAAAATGACACATAATGGAGCACACACATATCATATGTTCATGAATTCACTTTAAAAGTTTACCATTGTCATTGTAGCCTATTACCTACTTCAAAACATTCAGATTAATGGTCAAAGGAAGCTACCGATATAAACTTAAACACCACATCGTCTGCTAGAGCGTTTTTTTTGCTCTTGAACGCATTCTTGGGACGCTCCGATGCGCTACTGGCTTGCACCGCATCGTCTGCAAGCGCATTCAGTCTTGCGCTTGAAAACGCACCTTTGGACGCTCCGATACGCTACTATTTATAGTGATCGGAGCGTCCCAAGGGTGCTTTAAAGAGCAAGACAAACTCGCTAGTAGACGATGCGGACATGTGACAATAAGAAGAAGAAGGTGTTTATGTTTATATCAGCAGATTCCTTTGACCATTAACCCTCCAGCCCCGGCTATGTATTATATATATATTCCTCGAAAACCGGGTGTTTTGGCCGAAAAACGTCTAGGCTAGGCTACCGTATATTCGTTAATCAGACTGCTTCCCGCATTCCCGCGCATCCCCAAGCGTAGCTGTGTTATTTACCTGTAGAATGGCATTAAGTAGAGCTCTCTAAGTCAACTGGTTGAGCTGTGATGATGATTTCATTGGAGATAACTTTATGGCCAAAACAGCCACTTTACACCACTTTTCGATACTTAACAACAACATACAGGCACACACGAACAAGCGACGCTCTCCTTCTTGTGGCCGGAGATGCGGAGCGTCGGTCCACCGGCTGTTGTTTACATGCGTCGGACCGACGCCTCGCACACCAAGCTCACAGGCTTTGACGTCATGGGTGTTTAAGAGCCCTTCCGGGTAGCTCGTGTATGCTTTTTTATGGGCGTTCAAGAGCCCTTCCGGGAACAGAGGGTTAATCTGAATGTTTTGAAGTAGGTAATAGGCTACAATGACAATGGTAAACTTTTGAAGTGATTTCATGAACATATGAGCCGATATGTGTGCACCATTGTGTCATTTGGGTGGCCTAATGCCTCAATGTTTTCGTCAGGCCACAGGTTCATAGGGGTAAAGTCCGATAATCCGAAAAATCCACTAATCCGAACGAGGGCCGGTCCGCTGCCCTTCGGATTAACGGAAGTTTACTGTAGTTATAACAGTTGTCATACAAATCTGAAATTTTAACCTTAACTCCTACTGTACCATAGGGTACTATCATAAATGTACCCCCCCCAGTCCCAAGCAATGTGGCCAAAATGGCTATTCAGAGGCAAGATATAACAACCTCCCACCTCAAAAGATGGAGGAATACTACCTCTCCTAGCCTGTGGAAGCTTGGATATAGGCTGAGAAGTATTGCCAAGGCCGTCGCTGGGACTGGGGAGTGATTTATCTACTGACGGCTCTCTGCCGTCGCTGGGATTGTATGGGTTAACCCGTTCAGTACCACCGACGGCTCGGCAGAGAGCCGTCAGTAATATCCTTTTCTTGTAACTGCCAGTATCAGGCAGTGCCTGTTACCACAACCATTTGAACACTTCTCGGCTTATATTCAGAGACGTGATTTTCCGGTCCCGTCGCAAGGCCATCGTCGCAAGATCTACCCCGAAAACTGTTTTTCTGGTCCCGTCGCAAGCCCACCTTTAGCAAGCGAGACACCAATATTCTCTTGCGACGGCAAGAGAGCTTCGGAGCTGGGTTGACGGCAAGCTGAAACACCTCACTCAACTTACTGTTTCTTCATTCTAATGTATTTCAGTATATTTGTTTATCCAAACATGATCTTATAATTTACTTGCCTATTATTAGGAAGTAGAGTAATAAGAGCCCACAGTAACAAATATCCAATTGTTGATAATAAATTAACCCTTGGGATCCGGGGGGTCTCATATGAATTTTGGCAAAATCAACTTCATAATTCAGTAGCTACTGATTGAGACCACCTAGAGCAGTCAATGTTTTTGCAAATTGTAGAACTTTTTGTTGTCTGTAGAATTCCGTAGAGATGACGTCACTACAGCGCGTGGTTGCCGAGTTCTGATGATTATAGCGGCGATTTTTATGAGCGCATTTTGCCTCATATGAGGCCTCCCGGATTCCGAGGGTTAATGTCGGACAGTACGCTTGGTTAGATTTTGTCCACGAAACAACAAACCCCAGCTGTGACTGTGCTATTTACCGATTGTTTTTTCACATCAGAATTGCATTTATATAATCCTTATGATAATTAAATTGGCGGTGAATGTTATTCCGATGAAATGGAAGTTGTATAGCCTAGCCTATATATTTGTAAAATGGTGCGCTGGCTTGGAGCAAGCCTGTGTTGTTTTTCCCGTCTTGTGATAATCTTGCGACGGCTCGGTTGAGACGGGACGTTGAGACGTCTTGCGACGGGACCGGAAAATCACGTCTCAAGTCTCTATAGGCTGGGAGAGCCAGTAGTCTTCTATCTTTTGAGGTGGGAGGTTGTTATACCTTGCCATTTTGGCCACATTGCTTGGGACTGGGGGGGACTTTTATTACTGTACCCTATGGTACAGTAGGGGTTAACAAATGTCTGTGAAATATTAAGATTTTCATAATGAAATATCTAAATAGTTTTAGCAAATACACTAGTTTATGTCAATATTGTATTGTAATTTATCTATAAAGCCTAAACGCAAGCTTAAAAACTAATGAATAGCATCCTAAGTGTCAGTACTGGTATTTTTTGGTAAATTTTCTTCTTACCCCCAGGGGGTAAGGGGGCCTTCATCTAATGGTGGAGGAAAAAAAGAATATGCCTCACGCATCCTACTGCGTGTCGTACAAGGCGACTAATAGGGGGGATGGCGATAGACTTGTGGACCAACAGCCATTACTAGACAATAAAGTCTTTATCTTAGCACTGTCTTGGTATGGCACTGCCGAGGCTGGTGGGGTGCGGATAGGTGCCACAGGGGACTGAGTCTTACCTGGGCGCCGTTTGGCACCACACCTGTGTCGGCAACAGTGTTTGCATGTTGGGGCAGGACTTTATTGTTCTATAGTCCAATTGCCTAATATACAGTAGAGTCTTGTTATGGTGCTGTCTTTTTTGTAACACTGTTAAGGCTGGTGTGGTTGCAGATACTGCAGGTGCAAGTGCTGCAGGGGGACTCTGTTGAGTCTTGCTGAGGCACGGTTAGCACTATACCAACATCAGCCACAGTGATGACTTGATGAGGCAGTGCTGTGGCAGGACTTTATTGTACTACAGTACACTCCAACTACTGAAAGGCATCCCCGTCCGAGCCGTTACAATGCATGTAATGGAAAAATGACGTTAAACCAAGGTATGTATGTATGTATGTACAAGTACAGTACAGTATATTACTGTACTTAGCATTTACATACAGTAATTCTAAAATTCTGACTAAATGGATAAATGTGTGACAAGTTTTCAATTATCAATAATGGACAATAGGGATACGTGAGAACAATGAACCCCCCACATCAGTATGTTGATAAGGATAAAACAGGTACAGGACACTGATTAATACCATCATTGGTAAGTGTGATTTTAGGTGACTTCAAATGATTTTATTAGATATATTTGTAAAAATTATATATAAATCAGGTGTGAAAGGAGGAACATTAGGTTAAGGAAGAGGTGGAAAGATGGAGTGATAATAATCTTATGGGAAGTAATATATGATGATCATTTAGATAAACAGGAATAAACTTGTGAATCAGTTAGGTTAGAACTAAAACTAGACTTGCTAAGAAAACAAATGAGGTTAATAATAATAATAATAAAAAAAAAAGCCAAGGTTTCTAATTGTTGTAAGTACCAATTCTTTTTCTACACTGGCGGATTTAATAGCGCTCATATTACATACCTATTCAAAGATCCTTAAGTTTATTGTCTACATTAATAGATTAATGTTTATTGTATTGGTCTATGGACCATAATCAGGAACAATCATCAGATACTGTACCCTAAGTATCAAATATGCCTTCAAGTACCAAAAGTTGGAAGATAATGTAACTAAATTATCATAGACTTACTGAGAATATTTGATTAATGGACATTGTCATATATACTAGATGCAATTTGGAATGAAGTGATATATAGGGTGGTTTGACGCATCAGGCAATGACACAGACCAAGCACTGATAAAGTTGTAAACCGCGAATGGTGGTCCCTGATTGCAGAAATGTTATACCATAGCTTGTGCTGAATTATAGCTTTTTGTAAATGGCAAGAAATAAGTATGTGAGCAGAAGAGTGTAAAGGTGTACTATCTATCTATTGCCGGACGTGGTGGCCAAGAACGAAACACCCCCATGCACCTCTGTCCCCAGTCAGTCGACGCCCCTCCTCCCATCCAGCACCGCTTTCATGCATATACAGTAGGGTCCCGCATAAAACGTGTTCGCATAAAACGAGTCTCGATTAAAACGACCGACCTAAAATATTAATATTTAATTTTTGATCAGAACGAATGTGATCACATAAAACGAGTCCGCCGCCAAAGTGGGGCAAATACAAGGAGTTTTCATATAGAGCGCCGAAATATCGTACAAAACGTACAAAATATCGTACGCTTTCATATAAAACGCCGAAATATCGTACAAAACGTACGAAATATCGTTCGCTTTGTACGAAAATTTTCGCTTACAGTGAACATTGACGATATTGCGCCACCAAAATGCTGTGTTCACATAAAACGAATTCACATAAAACGCCCTCGTTTATCGACCATAAACTCGTTTTATGTGAGACCCTACTGTACTTCTTAACTCTATCCTGAAATCACTAATAGCTACCCAAAGCTGTCGTGGATCCTTTGCAAATCTGACAATTGTTTTTAACTAGCCTTATGTACTACCCAACTGGGCTGGTCTATCAGAGTGAGAATTGAGCGATCTCTGCCATACCCATAGCTTACTCTGACTGTTCCTTTTACTTATATATTTTCTAGATCTCAGGTGACGGCGTCTCTTCCGTGGATTGACCTCCCAATCTCCCAACCTAGAGGTTGGCAGATTGGAAGCCAAAGCGTCACATTTTTCCTTTAACCCTCAACTTTCTCTTCATAATTGCTGAGGGGAACAGGGCCCTGGGTGGGGCTTTGGTTTCCCGGGCGTTTCCGCGCCCTCCTTAGCTCCCCGTCATGGAGTGGCTTCGGTCACCCAGGCTTTATTGTGGTAGGCAGGGAGGGATCTGTGGGGGCGCTCGGTTATGGCCTTGGCCTTGCTTGGGGCTGTTCGGCCAGGCAGCCTGGGGAACAGCAACAACAACAACAACTACCCAACCTTAAAATGAAGTGACCAGTCATTTCCATTACACTTTGCAAGAGGTAAATCTTGGAAAGGATATGATAATTGGGGACCACAATAATAATAACTTAAATCTAGGAAAGAATGCGAGCATTGGCAACTTAAGTCAACTTCAACTTACCTTGCTATCTCTCTCTAGTTCATTTCTTAGCCATTCAAAGTCACTGTACCTCCTCCGAACACTCGATTCTTTCACCTTAAACACTGGTAGGTTGGTCTGAAAAGAAATAAAACAAAATTTGTTACACAGTAAATCTTTTTTAGACTATCTGGGTGTACAAGTTTCTACTGCATTTATATTATGCCTGTGTGTGACTAGCACAAAAAAAAATAGCAAATTAAAAGGTGGATGATCAACTGAGTGAATTTAGCAAATGTGAAGATGGATGATCAACTGAGTTAGTTTAGTAAATGTGAAGATGGATGATCAACTGAGTTAGTTTAGTAAATGTGAAGGTGGATGCTCAACTGAGTGAGTCTAGCTAATATAAAGGTGGATGATCAACTGAATGAGTCTCTCTCTGCATTGTCCAGATACCTTGAGGTTATGACTAATGAGATCGAGTGATAGACTATCAAATTGAAGCTGCTGGAAAAGATAGTGATGACCTACCACACATCACCATTAAAAAAAAGTGCGAGATGACTAAAAATACAGGACCTCCATGGTTTTCTGAAAAATTAAAATAGAGACTTTTTTTTATCACTGAGGAAAATAAATAGCTTCTTTGTCTATCTATCTATCTATCTATCTATTGCCAGATGCCTTACTCCCCTTAATGAGGGTGGCCATACACAGAATGCCCCCAAGAGGACTTATTCCCTGTAAGAGGGACAACCCGAGCCAGTTTACTGAAGGACTTGCAGGATTGACCACTCAATTTAGGATCCGTCCGACTCCGAGGCCCTCTGTGTATCTTGTTAGCACTAGTTTTCTACAGTGGTGTTCGGCTAGTCCATCCACTAACCTGCCTTACCCTTCGGTAAGCAGTACGGATTTGTATCAGGTTATCATCCCCTAGACAGGTTGCCGACCAAGGCTGAAGAGTCCCATCCACCCGGATTTTTATAAGGTTGTCTCCCCTAAATGGGTTGCCGACCAAGGCTAACGAGTCCCATCCACCCTGTAATTCCTGTATATCATAAACAGTGATAAGAAATGGGTGGGTGGATGGGATTTTCCATTTCATGGATTTCTCTGTCATTACAATAAATGGTTGGAAATTGGGTTGGGCCATCTTCTGATTGATCATTTGCTTTGATCTCACTACTATTTGATGTTGGATGATCGCTTTCCTCCTCTGTTCAACTAGGGACTTAATAGGGACGTTCATCAAGGAGAGGGGCCATCAGGTGACCAAGGCATATCAGTACCCGTGCAAAGCATGGTACTGCCTTTCAAACAAAAGAATGATACATAGTTAACCCCTGCACCCCGGGGAACATCCTAGTAAGTTCAGGCCTTTTTAATGACAAAGTTGAATGAGGCATTCCCTTACACTCTCTCATGATTTTCACCCCAGCCAGGCTACTATTATGCTTTCATAATAAAATACACAAAACCACATTCAACTCATCGCAACGGGGAATATGAAGAAAGCTACAATGGAATGCTTGATGTCTTTTTACAGAACAGATACCATGCTTGATTATAAAATAGTTAAAATTTGCCTTATCCCTTTCCTTTAGAGATAAACATGGGTTAAAAACTACCAAACCTGCAAATTATGCCTGAAACGCAGGGGTTAAAAGAGGATGCATTGTCAAAGTATCATGGAATATTTTTGGTATGGCCATCCAATAGAGGGGGCTTCCTGGGAGGGAAGCAAGTCATCAGATATGATGGAAGTTTTCCCTGGATTGGCCGTGGCATCAGGTAGGATATGTTAGCTTTGAAGTGTGGTAGGCAAAGTTCTGATTTGGCTAGAAGATAAGGTAAGGATTAGAGCACCCCAATAGACCACCAGATATTAGGAGTACTGTATATCTCAAGCTGCTGTCGCAACAGGTGATGCCAGGCAGACACAATGACCGTGATCCTTGGAGGGACCCTTTAGCCAGGTTTACTCCCACTTTGCCTCGTCATAGTGATGAGGTGTATTCAATGCTTTGCTTCCTCGCCATTTTGATAATGTTTACATCACTGCCATCTTCCGGGCTGGGAACTGCGCAGGTAGTGGTGTTTCAAGGCTGGCGAATATCCGCTTACGAGACAATCCACACCAAACCTGAGTTATGGTAACTGTGATGCACTTCCTCCCAGGCTGTGCCTTCAGCTTGGTTCTCTTTGCTTATTTACTTCATTTATGCAGCTGCCATTGGAACGTCCGGTTTATGTGGTGCCTTTGACCAGGAGAATCTTTCCTTTATGACCCCCCCCCCCCCCCCAAAAGGGCTTCTACCCATGTGGTAAAGGAATGATAAGAATATGCCCCATATGTCTACTATGTGTCGTAAGAGGCGACTAAAAGGGGAATGTCAAAAGTTTGGTCCACCGTTCATCCTTTTTGGTCCACTTCAGCCTCATCATCTCTCATGGTAGCTACAGGACACCCAAGTACACAATCTAGTCTCTGGAATGGCTGTTCTTGACCTGAAGGGATGCCTTGGAGAATTTGGGGTGGTTACATGCTTGCATGGAACTGGAGACTTTTTGTATAGCCTAAGTAACTTCACCCCCAATATCTATCTATCTATCTCTCTAGGTACGGTATGTGTATGTATGTATGTATGTATGTATGTATGTATGTGTATGTATATATTGGGGGGAGGGAGATGCTGATGGTTAGATAGATAACCAGGCACCACTGCATTCAGTGCCAGTGTTCCACTTCAAAGATGTGCCGTTTGACATCAGTGGGATTTCCTGTCTATGTCTACCTTTTCTCTGTCACTGCCATGTGGGTGTCGTATACAGTACCTATAAAGTCTCCTGTGTTTTATCAAATGCCGAGGTTGTCAACTTGTCATCTTATCATCTTCACCAGCCAATTCAATGTCAAAAAGTATGGTTTCAAGAGTTTTACTACTCATAACTTTTTTGACTAAAAACAAGCGTTATCATGACTCAAATGACATATATAGTACAGTACTGTAGTTATATTATTATCAATAATTATGAATAATAATGGTAGTTTTATGGGCATCAAATAAGTAAGAAATATTCCTAGCAAACTTTATTTCCCAACTCAAAGAAACTTCTGTTAATATTTACTGTGATATGCCTAAACAGTTGTAGGTAAGAAGAAAATATACATAATACATTTTAATGCCTTTTCAATTGTGAAGCCTGCTGACTATCAAATATTACTGCAGTGGAGACAAGGACACAAGGAAGCTCGCTACCACCTTCACAGTTTCTAGGTCATCACACAAGCTACTTCTGGGGCTTCACTCAACAACACTAGGACAAACACTGGATTATGGTACACACACCATCATAACTTCAAGCTTTTTAGTTTATAAATTAATACAAATATGCAATATTCTCACAGTAAATTAATTGAATTCTTTCAATGTGATAATTTGTTATAAAGCGATCAAATCACAATAATGGCTAGCACAGTAGCACTTTCATTAAAGTTGGGGACAACAAAAAAAGGAATCTTATTCTCCCACTAATTATTACTAGGAAGCCTAAGCAGTTACTCGTAAACATTAGGGGATCTACCATTTTTCATTAGCAGCATATATACCGGTATAAAATATGAAAGAATTGGTAGTAAATTTTAGATTATTATTTTACCAACTAATGTAGTTAGGTCTATTACAATTATAATAGTACTTAGCAGTTAAATAAAAAAAAAACACAAGTGTGTTTAAAATGTATCTCCACCCCTCAAATTATACTGTAAAAATTGCAAAAAAAAAAAAAAAAAAAAAGGGACGACACAATATAAAGACAAAAGAACTTCTCAAAAGTATATATTTTTTATTTATTTTTTCTATATTCCAACTACTCCCTCTCGGGCATAGGCTGAGAGCCCTTACAATCCACCGCTCAACACGGTGAAGCCTGTGAGGTCTCGTTCCAGTCTGGGGAGTGAGACATGTGAAGCATCCATTCATGGCTCAAAGCAGCTCCATCTCTGAAGCCGCTGGTTGCTTCGTTCAAGTGCTTCACTGTCTCACCCTCCAGACTCAGACCCTCACTCTCAGAATGCCACCTATAGAGCAGTGAACTCACTAGGCATTGTCCCCCTGTAGCATATTTTGAATATGGGAATATTCTTACAGTGCTATTTAATCAGGGAACAATGAGGGTATTTTTTTGGCATTTTGGTGGGCTTTGTGGTAATGCACTGATACTAGGTACAGCACAAATTCAATCCCAATAATATCTTCCCATTGACATATCGGGATTTGAACCCGGGTCCATTGGATTACCAATCCAGTGGCAAGACCACTCCACCACACCTCCCCATATGTATGCATATCCTCAGGCACATACCCCATTGCTGGGGGTGGCCGACTCGAGATCAGGAAGAACATTCAAGGGTTCCAATTCTCAGGGTCTGGGACCTCTTTCGCGTTCCCTTACCCCTTTTTCTGTCTCGTCTAGTAGGTGAATTTTACAAGGGGAGGAGGATTCCTAGCCCCCTGCACCCAGAAGGAAAAAGAGAACAGTAAAAGAGACAGACAGAAACGGCAAAGGTTGGGTAGAGGATGCCAACCTCACTCTGGATATGACCAGCCCTCACCTAACTCTCGTCATACTCAAAGAATTAGTCAATTTGGGAAGTTCAGGATGTTCTGGTAAATTCTGTATTGTATGTACAGAATTGTATGCCCATTCCCCACTTTTCGAGACAGAGCCCGAACAGGGACAACACAACACAACAGAAAAAGAATGAACACACAAAAACAAAACACAAATTCACATAGCCTACCGTACTGTACATCTAGGTCACCCAGGAGAAGACCCGGAGACCAGGGATCACCAAGGTCATTCCAGCATTCCCCTGACCATCCGGAGAGGTTCTGGTCTCAGCAGGCAAACATGCAGCAAAGCCGAAACCACAAGCCCGCCCACCACACTTCCAGGCGCACCCATCATATATACCGGCTCCCCGGGCCAGGCGCCTGATGGCCTATTATCTAGTCCAACTTGCGCCCGACCCCCTCTCCCAAATGACCACCTTTTTATCGAAGACCCACATATAGGAGCCCAATGTATTATCATCGCACCACATTTGCTTAAAAGAAATAAATATCTTCAGTTACTTTTGCACTGGGAATTCATATGTATGACCATAGGCCGTAGAATGGTTGGCAGAACACTCGCCTGCAAACCGTGAGGTTGAGGGTTCGAGGTTCGGGCCAGCCAGTGTGTTATTGGCAGACACCAGTGCTGTCGTGAACGGCGCGGTCTAGCAATCTCTGGCAACTGTCCACTGAAGTCCCTGAAACATCACGACACCCACCTTAGCCCAGATCTTGAGCAGGGAGTGCATGGTGGTAAAAACCTCATTATCATCAAGTCCTGGGATGAGGTCCTGAGGAAAGATCTTAAACTTCACAGGGAAGCTGTAAGGAGAATGCAATCAGATGACCAAGCTTGTATTCAATGACCGGCTCGAGAGTGTCAACTTTGGCAACGAGGCACTGGAGATGGTGGACAAGTTTTGCTACTTGGGTGATACCGGCACTATCTCTGCCGGTGGTGGGGCTGAGGCCGCCACTATAGCCAGAATAAGATGTGGCTGGGGAAAGTTTAGAGAACTTTTACCACTACTCACCATGAGAAGACTCACTCTCCCCAAGAAGGGAAAGAAATACGCTTCATGAAGTTCATGAGTTAGAAGCGCAATGACATATGCTTCAGGAACATGGCCTGTCAAAGCGGATGATATTAACAGAACGGAACGCAACGAGATGAGAATGGTGAGATTGATGTGTGGTGCCAAACTGCAAGATAGGATATCATGTGAGGAGCTAAGGAGAAGGTTAGGTATCAAGAGTATCAGTGATGTGATGCGTACTAGCAGGCTTGGATGGTTTGAACAGGTGGAGAGGATGGATGAACAAAGCTGGGTGAAAAGATGCAAGTCCATGAATGTGGAGGGAGCTGCACCTAGGGGTGGACCAAGAAAGACGTGGGATCGGACTTTGCGGTCTGATTTTAAATCAAAGAACCTGACAAGTGAGGCAGCTCTTAACAGGGTTGCCTGAAACGCCGCTATTAGGACGCGAGACCGGAACCGCATTTTATGTGGAGCGCTCGATCTATAAATTTGTGTATGTTTGTAGCCTATGTATGTAAAGAGTTTCCGGGTGGATGCGACTCGTTAGCCTTGGTCGGCAACCCATGCTTACCTATTTCAATAATATGGGAGGTTAAGAGACTTTCTTGTAATTGCTCCCATCTCTCGGTCGTTCTTGAGTACGAATGTCACAACTCGTAATTTATAAAAAAAATCATAATTAGCTTACGATTACTTACTAATAACAATGCAGTTATCCAACATATATACAGTAGTATAACTATTTCATGTCTATAATTGTACAAATACTTAGAAGGACAAGGTTGGGATTCAAATTGAGATACACCTAACTTGATGTAGACCATGTGCACTGGTCCAATCTAGCTTTAAAAGCACCGATTGTGGGGTCAGTGACTACATCTTCTGGGAGTGAGTTCCAAGCATTGACCACTCTCACACTGAAAGAATTCGCCCATCTAGGGGAGACAACCTTATAAAAATCCAGGTGGATGGGACTTGTCAGCTTTGGTCGGCAACCTGTCTAGGGGAGTAAACCTGATACAAATCCTTACTGCTTATCTAAGTGTAAGGCAGGTTAGTGGTTGGACTAGCCGAACACCACTGTAGAAAAATAGTGCTAACAAGATACATAGAGGGCCTCGAAGTCGGACAGATCCTAAATTGAGTGGTCAATCCTGTAAGTCCTTCAGTAAACTGGCTCAGGTTGTCCCTCTTACAGGGAATAGGTCCGCTTGGGGCCTTCTGTGTATGGCCACCCTCATTAACCCTCACAGACCGGTTACGCATTCTATAAATATTCCCCGAAACCCAGGGGTTTTGGCCGAAAAACGTCTATGCCTAGGTACCTTTGTTATTTTAACTGCTACCGCATTCCCACGCATCTCCAAGCGTAGATGTGTTTCGTAACTGTAGAATGGCGTTGAGTAGAGCTCTCTAAATCAACTGGTTCAGTTGTGATGACAATTTCCGTGGAGAGAACTTTGTGGCGATGTCAGCCATACGAGACACTTTTCACTACTGAAACAACAACATACAGCCACACAAAAACAAACTACGCCTCTCCTTCTTGTGTTCGGAGGTGCGCGGCGTCGGTCCAACCGGCTGTGTTTATATGCGTCGGACGGACGCCTTTCAAAACAAGCTTACAGGCTTTCAAGATGCCGGAGTCTCAGAGCCCTTCCGTGTTCCTGGCCCTAGTTTTTTATGGGTGCTTCAGAGCCCTACCGGGTCTGAGGGGTAAGGGGAGTAAGGCGTCCAGCAATAGATAGATAGATAGATCTATACCCACACATTGTACTGTTTTCAAATGAAGATTAAGATGAGAACATTATAATTTAGTTCTATACCGTAATCTAATGAGGCATAAAACCTACAGTAGGTTTATATATCTAATGACTTTTCCACATCTGTGGTTAGCCTAAGTATTTTTTATACCGGGTAACCCAAATTGTCTATTACTTAGGTTAATCAGGTTATGTTCACTTACGTTCATTAGGGGAACAACATTATTCAACAGCATTACAGTATGTAAAGTACAGGGGTTTGGAGGAAAGGATTTAGGACTGGTTCATAACATAACTATGTACAGTTGCCCATATATCGGTAAGTTCTCTTCCTATCTGTGATCTTATACTGTATATACATGGAAATATGCGTATGTTTAAATTACGAGTGTAGTTTCTTATGCAGTGGTCAACTGATGTGGCTAGTCCACTGATAATTAAACTAAACCACACTCGCAATGCATTCATACTGTACTAATTTTATTTTCATACATAAGATCACGACGAAGAATAGAACATAGGATATGTGGCCAACTGTACAAGTTAGGTTAAAGACGATAATAAAGCAAAAATAGCTATAGCCTACAGTATTCGACAATAACAGATTGCCGTGGGATACAAGAAGAGACCCCTAGTAAACTATTGAAATTGTCATCTATGTTACCAGCAGGGGGTCTAAACTGAACATTTTCCCTAACCAAACTTATCGTAATCCCGGCGCTTCCGTAATAAATTTTGGTTCTTACTCAAGTTTTTTTAGTACGAAAGAGTGAATAAAATCCAATTTTCCGGGTCATATTCCGTCATCTGAATCATTAATTGGGTAGCGTTCAACATGACTAGGCCTACGTCGGCCTTATTTACCATTTTTATTTTTTTCAAGGAATATAGGCTAATGTTTTATAGTTGATTTTCATGGTGTGAGTGGAGGATTTGCATTAACTTAATCATTATCCATCAATCTGAAGATACAGCGTCAAATCGCGCCATTTATTGGGTGAATCCCACTTGGGTAGAATGTAGAATTCGGGCGTACCGCCAGCCTTGTTTACACTACGCGGAGCGGCAGCGGACGCTTGCTATCATGTTCCCTTCTATTTTGACTGCCTTTGGATACAATAATATGTTGAGGGGGGGAAAAGACCCCCTCAACCCCCCATGACATATTGTCATCATAATATATATTGCCAGCAGGGGTACAGTACCTTTTTGGTTTCAGACAAGTCTATGTTTTTGCATTACTATGAATGACGGGCATGTCTTAAAACTGTTCTTTTTAGCTACTCCTCAGTTTTTCACTCTTTTATTAAACTCTCTTGTTTAAATTGTGTCTTTGTCATTCATAATTTTGTTTTATGCATTGGTTTTTTTGGTAGGTTGGGCTTGGATGTCCTCCTCCTATTTGTTATGCAGCCTTGACGTTGGATTTGCCAAGACTACTAACAAATTGGGAGGTTTGACGTACCTCCCAACCTACCAAATAGGAAAACCTACTATTTGGTATTAGTCTTGGAAAATCCAACGTACATAATACCCTCCCTCACGCCGGACACCTGCCCATCCGCGTTCTTCTGCTGACGTGAGATGTGATGACAAGAGAGGGTCGCTCATGCGCACGTTCGACAGGGATCTGCACATGACGGAACACGGGATGGGCCTTAAGCGGTAACTAAGGTAAACCCCTTTTTCTTCTCTTCTATGCTTTTTTCACCTTCGGTGGTAGTTTTGGTTAATGTACAACATCTCCTAGAGCAAGATAAGGAGTAGACTCTAGACGTTTTCTTTTTAACCGCGGTTGGAATGACGACATAGCAGTCAAAATAGACAAGTCGTCATTGCAATTAGGTTAATAGCCTTGACGTTGGATTTTCCAAGACTACTACCAAATAGTAGGTTTTCCTATTTGGTAGGTTGGGAGGTACGTCAAACCTCCCAATATTGCCAGCAGGGGGCAAATAACCGAATAAATCGCCGTCAAAATAGACGCGAACTTAACCACGGCGATCGACACATGTAAACATGACGGCGGCGGCGGACGCTTGCAATCATTGGGATGGATGTAGATTCCGGGCGTACGGTCGTCATGTTTACATAGGGCGATCGCCGCGGTTAACTTCGCGTCTATTTTGACGGCGATTTTTTTTTCTCGGTTATTTGCCCCCTGCTGGCAATATATATGATGATTACATATTGTCATGGGGGGGGGGGGAGGCAAAGCCCCCCCCTCAACATATTATTGTATCCAATAACATTAAAAATAGACGGGAACATAAATGCAAGCGTCCGACGCCGCCCCCGCCATTTTTACATTTGTTGATCGCCGTGGTCAAGTTCGTGTCTATTTTAACGGCGATTTTTTTCAGTTATTTGCCCCCTGCTGGCAATATATATGATGATGACAATATGTCATGGGGGGGTGAGGGGGGGCAAAGCCACCCTCAACATATTATTGTATCCAAAAGGCAGTCAAAATAGACGGGATAATGATGGCAAGAGTCCGACGCCGCTCCGCGTAGTGTAAACAAGGCTGGCGGTACGCCCGAACTCTACATTCTACGGTTCTACCCCAATCATTTTCCCGTCTATTTTGACTGGCATTGGATACAATAATATGTTGCCCCCTCCCCCCCCCCCATGACATATTGTCTTCTTCATATATATTGCCAGCAGGGGGCAAATAACCAAAACAAAATTGCCGTCAAAATAGAAGTTAAGCGGCGATCGCCCTATGTAAACATGACGACCATACGCCCGGAAACTACATCCATCCCTCGCGCTTTTACAGTAGGTGAGGGAAATTGTGGGGACGGTAAATTGGATACATGATGGGTTGAGGGGAGACACTGCCCCCTCTCAACCCCCCCTTGACTTATTGTCATCATATATGTTGATCTGTAAGGGGGTTAAAAAAAAATTGCCAATTCTTTCTTTTACTCACAGAAGATACCCGGGTAGGAGGCTGTTCAGCCTATGAGACCCGGCTCATCATTTATTTCATTACTTGGTGTGTGGCTTGGGTGGACGTGTCTTAATTTCTTAATTTTGGCTTTAAAATCATTAAACTTTAGCTCTTGGTCACCCCAACTATATCTAATGCTTTTTCAAATTTTAACACACTGTTCACACTTATCACTTCTTCAGGAAGGTCATTCCAGTTCTCCACCACTCTATTACTAAAAAAGTTCGGTAAGATTAGGAGTAGTGGGCGTACCACTACCGACATACAGCATAAATCATCTATAAAACATTAACCTAACCTAACCTAACCTAACCTAGTTGTTGTTGTTGTTGTTCCCCAAGCTGCCTGGCCGAACAGCCCCAAGGCCCCGAGTAAGGCCAAGGCCATAAACGAGCGACCCCACAGAACCCTCCCTGCCGACCACAATAAAGCCTGGGTGACCGAAGCCACTCCATGGCGGGGGGCTGAGAGGGTGCGTAAACGCCCGGGAAACCAAAGCCCCACCCAGGGCCCTGTGCCCCTCAGCAATTATGAAGAGAAAGTTGAGGGGCAAAGGAATAATGTGACGCTTTAGCTTCCAATCTTGGTAGATTGGGAGGTCAATCCACGGAAGAGACGCCGTTACTCGAGATCTAGAAAATATATAAGTAAAAGGAACAGTCAGAGTAAGCTATGGGTATGGCAGAGATCGCTCAGGTCTCACTCTGATAGACCAGCCCATCACCAGTACTAACCTAACCTAGTACTACATGAATACTAGGTTAGGTTAGGTTAGGTTGTTTGGTTAGGTTAATGTTTTATAGATGAGTTATGCTGTATGTTGGTAGTGGTACGCCCACTACTCCTAATCTTACCAAAAGTTCTTCCTGACGTTGAGTCTTGACTTCCTCTTAAACAATTTCTTGCTGTGTCCTCTGGTGCGACCATCCTCCTGCAGCGTGAAGAGTCCCCTACTCGCCTCCTCCTCATACACCCCTTGTAAGATTTTGTAAGTTTCTATCATTTCCCCTCTGGCTCTTCTATATGCCAACGTTGGTAAATTTAGCTTCCGAAGTCTCTCTTCATATGTTAAGTTCTTTAAAGATGGTACCATCTTAGTCGCTCTCCTTTGAACTTTTTCAATAGCCGTGATATCCTTAATTTTGTAGGGACTCCAGACAGGACTTGCATACTCCAGAATTGGTCTAACCAGGGCCACAAACAATGGTTTAAAAATAGTTTCATCCAGACTAACAATAGCAAGTCGAATAAGACCCCCCCCCCTTTTTGGTGAGTCACACTGCACGCACTCATGCTCGCGCCATTTATTGGGTGAATCGCGCTTTTGCAGCACCTTACAAAACAAGAAGAAGGTCAAGTCGACTGAATGCTTTAGCCTAGTCGGGACTTGATTATTTTTGGGGGTAGGCCTAGGCCTATATTTCGGTGAAATCGGATTTTTTAAAGTTCTCGATAACGAAATTCCTCCATGCGGACTAGCCTAGGCTATAATGAGAAAAATATGGAGTCTATTGGTCCCTATTTTCCCTGATATATTGTTTCTAGCCTAATAGTGCCGATGTAGTGTCCTTGAATAGGCTAGCCTATTATCGTAACTTAGGTGAACTTAAGTGTTGATGTAGCTGCTACTGTACTAAAAGTCTAAAATCAACAATAAATTGACACTAATCCTGGTAAGATCCTGTGTAGTGGGTGGAACTGTTTTTCAGATGCCTATTTATTAAGAAAAATTGAACAATATCTTTAACCCGGCAAGCGCTATAGGCCTCACGGAAGGCTTCCTATAGGGAACGCGATAGGCCTCACGGAAGCAAGACCATAAAAAAAGCCTTCCAAAACATCCCAGGGGCTATCAAAACAAAGGTATTTGTCTCTAGGTGAGATAATTCCCCTCTAGTACTCAACCATGTGTTTCTCACCCCCCCCCCCTCTCCTTCCCCACCTTATTCCCCCCTCCCCCCATCCTCAATTATCACCTATTTTTCCTCTTATTTTCATCATTTATCGGTTATTTTTCTCTCCCGCGATAATGTAGCACAAGTGGGTTGCATAAAGATCGTTATATAACACCCAGACACCGGCACACACCGTCCGCTCGCCTCAGTTGACTCACAGACAGGGAGAGAGGAGGGTTGCCTGTGGCTCTCTCTCGCCTGAGATTATGACCGGGTGGCCAATATCTTCGTTTTTCACCACCCAAATGCTTTTCCAACTTATTTTAGCACTCTTGAAGGTTCATATATACATCATATATGTAAAATAAAAGCATACCGAAAACAAATAATGCTCTATATTGTAAATATAACAAATTCTGTCAGAATCCAAGGCTAGAAATGCACAAATAACTACCATAGCCCCTAGGTCTATTTCGCGCTTGTCAGGTTAACCTAACCTAACCAAAACCTAACTTGGAAAATATTAACCCTTTGGCGCACCTATAGTTTCCAATCAAAGTTATTCCCACTCCCTAAGTATATCTCAGCTCACTCAGAGCCAGTTTTGTGCCCGGCGATAATTTGTTTCTGTGAAGTTTTTATCCACCAAAAAATCCTTGTATTTGGATTAATGAGATACCATCGGCTTCGTTATTGATTGAACTTGAAGATAATTGAATAAAACCATAGAATAAATACAAAACAACCACATTGAGGCACTCCGAAATAAGAATTGTAAAAACAAAAATTAAATACCTTATCTCCAACTCGCGCTAGCTCAAAACTTTGCCCACATTTTCGATTTGCATACATATATGGAAGCAAAATTTAATGCGGATTCCACTGGTAACTTCAGAATTACTATAAACCAAATAGTTACTGAGATATACGAATAAACATGAAAGTATCGAAAAACAGACTGAGCTGTAATCTGCTCCCTTCCCAGCCAGCCGTGAGTAAACCGTTAAACTGAGGGAGTTGCCAATTGTACCCATTGAACTAGACTTAATACTTAATAGCTATGCCAAATATGACGCGCGTCAGACGAAAACTTAATTTTTGGCGAATATTTTTAAGTTTAATGACTCTTAACCCGGGAGCTGCGGGGAGACTCTTAAGAGTTCCCCCGGCGCACTGCGGGGAGACTCTTAAGAGTCAGAGAAAAAAAAAATCAACTTTTGACATCGAAAAAAAAAAAAAAAAAAAAAAAAAAAATTTTTTTTTTTTTTTTTGGCCCCTGGGCCATGCAAAATCTCAGTCCTCTACCTCCCCTCCTTCCCCACTTTCCTCCTCTCCTTCAGTTATCACCTATTTTCCCTGTTATTCCCTTATTCTGAGGTATATTTCGTGCTAACATTAGAAATCCGATTGGAGGGTGTGGTCATCACTGATAGCAAGCGAGTGCAAGAGAGAGAGAGAGAGAGTATCGATCGACTGTGTCTCAGTGGCCTTGGGGGAAATTGGCGGGAAAGCAGATTGCCTCACCCATACATTATACAACTCGCGGGCTATATCTCCGATTTTGACCATCCAAACGCTGTTTTCACTCGTTTTATTGTTGTTTCAGGTTAATACCTTTATAATCAACCCATAATAGGCGCATATGGATAAGTATTAATGCTATTAATGGCACAATGAATATTTTAGTGACGGAAACACCTCAAATACGTCAGCACAGGGGGACGTTTCCAATTACCCCCATGCGCACTTCAGAGGTTAACGAGTCATCGTGCGCCTAGGAAAAAAAAAACTAATGACTCTGAACGAGTCATCGTGCGCCAAAGGGTTAACCCTTGGGATCCGGGAGGCCTCATATGAGGCAAAATGGTAAAAAAAAAATTGCCGCTATAATCATCAGAACTCGGCAACCACACGTTGTAGCGACGTCATCTCTACGGTATTCTACGGGTTAACTGCACCACTACTACTCCTGGATTACGGGATTCCTGTCTTAGGTAATTATTTGTTGTTGATCTTACCTTACTCAAGGGACCCTACAGATGCGCGGATAAGGGATACTTTTCTTATTTTGTCAATTTCATTGTCACCCCCCTATACAATTTTCAGAGTTAAGTCCTAGTTTTGTCCAGCCAGTCCAGTCCACAACACTTTGTTTACATGCTAGGCTCCTCCCAGAAGTTCCCGGATGTTCATTAGCCAATGAGAGTCGAGCTTCACCTAGTGATTTATTTTCCCAACAAATTATTATTATCTTTTACAATTGTCTCTTCCAGTGTTTTACATACTGTCTGAATTTATTACTTTCTAATTTTTCTACATTTAGTTTTTGGGATATCGATTTGTAACAATACATTTTAACGTGTACCCACAATGCACTTCGCCTGTGAAGTGTGACGTCAGTTTCAAGCACAACCTCCTGGAAGGCCTCATGCCAGGTTAGTTTTCCTCACATTTAGGGGTATTTTTGGCGGTATTTCTCGAGTATGGCTATTTTTCTTCAATATACAGTATAACCGTAAGTAGACCCTTAGGGCTTGCATTACAGGGTCTTTTCCATGTCAAAAAGGCCAATTTCGCCCATTATATAGGGACATATCCTCAGGCCCCCCCCCCCCCACACTCACGTATGTTAATACTTTGTAAGTGTGTATTTTCTATTTAGAAAGTGAGGAAAGCCCTATTTATTAGCATTTGTATTACTAATAGAAATTCCGATACCTCAACAATCTAGGGGAGAGTTTGGGAATGCAGGGTTTCGGGTGGGGTAAAAATAGGGGTATTGTGGACAGTGGGAATAGCATAACTCTAAAAATGTAATAAATACAATTGAAAAAACACCAAAATGTTGAAATCCGAGCCAAGTTTTGGCCCATTTTCAGAGTCCAAAAAGGGCAAAACCCATAATACTAGGTTAGGTTAGGCTAATGTTAACCCCATAATACTAGGTTAGGTTAGGTTAGGTTAGGTTAGGTTATTTGGTTAGGTTAATGACAAAACTTGGCTCGGATTTCATGGATTTAGCTGGGGTGTGGAGGCGGCAGCCCCCACCCATAATACTAGGTTAGGTTAGGGTTAGGCTAATGTTAACCCCATAATACTAGGTTAGGTTCTAAGGTTAGGTTATTTGGTTAGGTTAATGACAAAACTTGGCTCGGATTTCATGGATTTAGCGGGGGTGTGGGGGCGGCAGCCCCCACCCATAATACTAGGTTAGGTTAGGCTAATGTTAACCACATCCTTACTGAGTTTTTCAACAGTGAAAAACAAGACAACCCCAGCCAACTTTCAAAATGAAGTTACTGTGATTTTGGACTCTGAAAATTCGACAAACACCAGCCAAGTTTGGTCAACACTTTGGGGTTTTCTTCAGCTGAAAAAGGGTGAAATCCGAGCCAATTTTGTTTTCCAATTTTGCCCTTTTTGGACTCTGAAAATTGGCCAAATCCGAGCCAACTTTTGCCAAAACTTGGCTCGGATTTCAACATTTTGGAGTTTTTTCAATTGTATTTATTACATTTTTAGAGTTATTCCCATAATACCACTATTTTTACCCCACCCAAAACCCCGCATTCCCAAACTCTCCCCTAGATTGTTGAGGTATCGGAATTACAATTAATAATACAAATGCTAATAAATTGGGCTTTCCTCACTTTCTAAATAGAAAATACACACTTACAAAGCATTAACATACACAAATAAAATAAATTAAACATAAAATAGCAGTAATAGTAGTTATGCAGAATTACCCATCTGGCGTAGGGATGCGGCGACCCCACCGCCCGCCACTTTGGTGGTGCAATCAGCCTCTGGAGCAGTGGACCACTGGTTCCTATTTCCAGAAAATTCCTGTGCTTGGTATGCTTCCAGCCAGGGCCCCACTGGGGTAAATAAAATAGCAAAACAGTGGTGGAACTGCCATCCGGGTGAGGGACTGCTCTGGGTCTGCTCCTTCAGTGTTCATGGTTATAATCCACTTAGTGGAAATGGCACTGTGGAGTGGGTCAGTCGGGGCATGTCTGGGAGCCTGGAGGCAGTTTCTGCCATGGCCATCCCTTTTGGGGCGCTTCCTCTGGAAGCGAGGCGTCAGATTTGATGATGATGATGAATTACCCATTCTACAAACAACAAAAAGTTCTACAATTTGCAAAAACATTGACTGCTCTAGGTAGTCTCAATCAGTAGCTACTGAATTATGAAGTTGATTTTATCAAAATTCATATGAGGCCCCCCGGATCCCATGGGTTAAGGAAACCACCCACCAATTATTTTAATTTTTTTTTTTTTAGTTTTAGTTTATTTGCATCAATATATAGTGATTGACATTAGTTTCAACCTCCGCAAAAATAGTTTCCCCCTTTATCCAACGATCTTAAGACACGGCGCCCGATAGTGGGGAGGGCTATGAAGATCAGGGAAAATGTGGGGTTAACCCTCCAGCCCCGGGGGCTATAGCTTACGACTGTGCTCCGGTACCGGGTGTTTTGACGATCTTTGGCCTATGTTAACTACTCTGTAAGTCAATGAATATGTCATGTAATGTTGTGAATAAAAAAGAATAATGTTCCACAAACCTTCCTCTGTCGAATGGCGTTGAGTAGAGGTCTCTAGCCCCTCTGGTTGCATAATGGTGAGCGCGGGAAGACGAGTGCTTTTCGGCGGCAAATTCTTCCCGCGTTCGGACGCGTCGCCTCGGCCATGGCTACGACGCACCTAGCCGCTCGCCGCGCCAAAGTATTTATCTCCCTTAGACGATTTTAGTGTTTGATATTGAGAATGTGATGTTTATTTGATATTTTCTAGTTATTTTGAGGCCAATTATATAAAATATGTTTATTAGGGTATCACTGTCACTGATATTGCTAATTTTCACTCGATACCGTACATTTTATTAGTAATTGAGGTAGCTTATTGTTGTATTAGGCACTGATTATTCGTTATCACAGGTGTTTATTATACTTTGGCCATCAAATATTAGGTCTTGTGTCACTTTCACTTTGACAAATATGCTTTAGAGAGTGTCACTGTCACTGATAATGCTCATTTTCACTCGATACCGTACATTTTATTAGTAATTGAGGTAGGTTATTGTTGTATTAGGCACTGATTATTCGTTATCACAGGTGTTTATTATACTTTGGCCATCAAATATTAGGTCTTGTGTCACTTTCACTTTGACAAATATGCTTTAGAGAGTGTCACTGTCACTGATAATGCTCATTTTCACTCGATACCGTACATTTTATTAGTAATTGAGGTAGGTTATTGTTGTATTAGGCACTGATTATTCGTTATCACAGGTGTTTATTATACTTTGGCCATCAAATATTAGGTCTTGTCACTTTCACTTTGACAAATATGCTTTAGAGAGTGTCACTGTCACTGATAATGCTCATTTTCACTCGATACCGTACATTTTATTAGTAATTGAGGTAGGTTATTGTTGTATTAGGCACTGATTATTCGTTATCACAGGTGTTTATTATACTTTGGCCATCAAATATTAGGTCTTGTGTCACTTTCACTTAGTTATATGATTTGTAAACGTTTTATATACAATTTATTGTGTCTTTTTTCACTGATTTATATATTTCTATAGGTTCTAATCATATGAATGTCACTTGGTATATACATATGTGTCACTTTCACATATTATTATGGTGTAATTGTATTTGTATCAATGTTCTCATAATACATGACTTTTGTATTACAATACATTGGTTTTCTTCCACTTTTTGCCTATATATAATTATAGTGTACATATTGTCATTTTATTTGGCAATTTCAGTATGATTATTAGAACTCCAGCTTGGAGTGGTAATCAAAGAAGCAATCTACAGCACAGAGTGCCACCTTGCACTCCACACACTCCAGGGTTAACTTTTTACCTGACCTCGGCTTCACCCTGCTGTTGTAGCAGACATGGCACCGCTTCTGCTGTGTTCTTCCGGATTCATTCTGAGGCAGGGAACCAAGCCTGTGCCTAGTCAAGTGTTGAGCAGACTGCAAGCGGTCAATAACGGCGGGCCCAGGATGTGCCACTGCCCTCTGTGGCATAGCATACTTCTCCAGGAGCTCCGTCAACACCTGCTTTTGGAACCTCCGCAGGCTATTGAACTTCATGGGTGTGTTCACATTCCGAAGCTTGTATATGTTGTAGGCATTCAGAACTGACATGTCCACCATATGCAGAAAGAACTTTTTGTACCATCTGCACGAGGTACGCAGGCAGTCAATGAAGCCTATCTGCATGTCGGACTTGTCCACCAGCCTCATGTTGATGTTGTAGTCCAGGACAGCATCGGGCTTGGTCACCCTGGCCTGGGTGCGGCGATCCACCTTGCCAGTCTCCACCATTTCCCCCTTGTGGATGGTGGTCAGGAGGTTGACCTTCCGCTGGTCGTGCCAGTGGATAGCCAGAATGGGCCCCGACTTCTTCTTGAACACATCACCTTTTTTGGTCTTTGGAGGGAAAGGTGGCATGCCCTTCCTTTTCCCTCGTACTGTGCCTACAGTCCCCGTCTTGCGCTCATGCAGGTACTGTGAGAGAGTGGGGGACGTGTAATAATTGTCCGTGTAGAGGACGTGATTCTTATGAAAGTAGCGGTCCATCATGGCTTGCACCACTGCTCCGCCAAAGCCAATGAGGGGGTCCACAAGCAAGTCCCCTTCCTTCCCGCTGTAGACCAGGAAGTCCAGGACATAGCCAGTTTGGCAGTCGCACAGCACAAAGAATTTTATGCCAAAGCGATGTCTTTTTGAGGGGATGTACTGCCGGAAGCTGAGTTTTCCCCGGAACAGCACAAGAGACTCGTCAATGACGACCTTGCGGAAGGGCTTGAAGTAGGAGGTGAAGCGTTCTCGCATCATCTCATACAACGTCCTAATCTTCCACAGCTTGTCTGGGAGGTGGACGTCAAGGTTGGTGACAAGATGGAGCGCTGCGAGGATATCAAGGTACCGGTCGCGAGACATATATTTCCCGAAGGCAGGGGTGGATATCAGATCATTGGTGATCCAATAGTCAGGCAACCTATGCTTCTTGACATGAGGCATTAGCATGGTGAGTGCCAGGAACACCATGAACTCTTTATGAGTCACTGGGGTCCACTGCCTCATGTGGCCCTTGGTCACCTTTCCCAAAAAGTGGACCTGGAATTGGTGCTGCTTATTTGTCTCTTTGACAACATAGCCTACCACCTCCTCATCAAAGAAGGCCTCAAACAGTTCGTGTGGTGGAGCATTGGGGCCTGCAGGAAAATTGGGGGTAACGCCTGAACCCTCCAGTACCTCATCAAAAGCTGGCACATCAGGGTTGTATGCATCCTCATCAACTACGTCTTGCCACTGAAAAACGTAGAATGGGTCTTGTCTACGCTGACGAGGAGCTCCAGCTGGTGGCCCAGCACGCCCACGGCCAACTAGGGCGGCCAGGGCGGTGGGCAGCACGACGGGCAGCACGACGCCGGGCCAAGCGGATGGGTCGAGGGTCGTCGATGTCCATATAGTCATCGTCAGAGTGGTCATCTTGCCCTGACGGTGGACCTATGTAATCATGGCCAGAGTCTTCAGAGAGGTGCCCTTCATCATCAGTGGCCCCCACATAATCTGGCGGGGAACCAGTGATGCGTGGGCGGCGTGCGGGTGCGCGAGGTGGGGAAGGAGTGGCAGGTGAGGCTGTGTCCCCCCGAGGTCCCGGGCTCCTTGGCCTGCGACGAGTGACAGAAAGCAATGTTTCACTGTCACTAGGGCCAGGTATTGGTGATGCGAGCTCAAAGACTTCTTCAGGAAGACATGTTGAAGGCGGGAGAGGTGGGGAGGACCGTGGGGAAAGTTGCGGGGACGTATGGCTGGGGCCGGCCGGGGTGGACGCCGCGGGAGCCTCGAACAAAACTCTCTTACTTTTCTTAATTTTCTTGGTATATTTCCTACCTTTCCCCTTTTCGGCAGCAGTATGTCTCCTGTCGGGGGACCTAGGAGGCAAATAGGCTGAAAGTGTGGGGTCCTCAACCCTTGGCAATGGTGGGGGTGGTGGGGAAGAATGCGGGGCATCCGGGTCATCTTGGGTGGCGTGGGTAGATAAGGGAGACAATGGCGGACGAGAAGGGTCACCACGCTGACCCTCACTCACAGCCTCATCCTCACCAAGTAGTTTTGCTTGTTCCCTAGCTGCCGCGGCCGCCTTCTCAAGTATTTTCTGCTTATACAAATGTAGCTTGAAAGGCGATTTACCTGGGGAAGGGCTTGGCGTCGTGTCACTTAAGCGAAATTTGGTGAGTGACCTTGAACTCTCCCACTCGCTCACTCTCTCAAGTTCACTGTCTTTAGGTAAACCAGCTTCCTCAACAACTGGTACATCACCTTCATCACTGTCATGTTCTCTCGCAAATCCCAGGAATTGCTCTTCTTTATCACTCATGGCCATAATCACTCGACTTATAATTACTGGAGTCGTCACTGACTTCATCATCAACATTATGCTTGGCATCAGCTCGCTCATAAAGTCTCAATGTCGTCTCAATACCTCCGGGAGATAACACATTTAGGCGATGGCGTCGGGGTAAGGCGCGACGAACAAGCAAGGGCGTCGTAGGAAGCACGGTATCGGACACAGCGGAATCACTATTTGGCGTACTGTCCATGATGGCGTCGGGGTAGATACTGTTGCTGTGGCGGAGTTTACGCCTGGTGGCGCCACCTACCGTCCCACGATACCGAAAATGTACGCGCGGCATTCGAAAGCACGCATGCAAGCAATGGGCGTTCAAGAGCCCTTCCGGGTTGCGCGGGCCGAGGTTGTTATGGGCGTTCAAGAGCCCATCCGGGTTGGAGGGGTTAAAGACATAAAAAGTCGATATAATGGCTTTTATGATGAAAGTTGGCTCGGGTTTTGTTGTTTTTCAACTTGAGAATACCCCAAAATGAAAAAACCCGAGCCAAGTTTTGGCAAAATTTGGCTCGGATTTTAAGATATTTCTGCTTCATAAAAGACAAAGTGGCAACAAAAAGCTGGCTCAGGTTTTCTTGTTTTTCAACTTAAGAAACCCCAAAAATGAAAAAAAAACAAAAACAGTCAAGTTTTGGCAAAAGTAGTTGGATGTTACATGGGATAGAAAATGAACTTAACCAGTAAGCTCATTATCCAACAATTAACCCAGTGAGACCCAGCGTCGCACGTGATGCGTCGGCAGTGTTTGATCACCAACTCCCAGCAACGCATCACGTGCGTCCGACATATTAAAATCAGTTACGTGGCTCGTAAGGTAGGAAATGGCGGGAGAATAGGAGGGGGAGGTACCGTAGTGTGTGTGGGAGCCGGGCCGGTAGGTGTGAGCGGGCCAAGACAGCCGCGCGGCTGGTGGTGGTGGGCTTAGTGGGGATACTTTACACCCTTAGTTCACCGCCACTTTGAACCTTCATTACTCCGGTCGTATGGGAGCTAGAGGCTTGAGATTTATGTGAGACACTCCTTAGTATGTATGCCGTACAATGCCATACTCAGCTTTCACCCTAGTGCTCCCGGGCGGGTGGTCATGCGGGGGAGACGAACTTTCGACCCCCCCCCCCCCAAATGACCAAGGTGAGGTTTTTTTAGTTTTTTCTTCATTTCTCACCATTCTCTTCCATTTTGGCTCAACAAATTTGTTTGAGGCCCCCCCCCCCAAAAAAAAAATATCCGAGGTGATTTTTTTTTTTTTTTTCATTTCTCATCCTTGTCTTCCATTTTAGCAAACAAAAATAAGAAGTGAAAATGGCTTGGGACTGGGGTGAACAAAATATTATAACTAGCCGGGGCTCAACGGGTTAAGCAACATTAAAGATTTTAGCCTAACCTACCAACCTTGCCTAACCTACCAACCTTACCTAACCTAACCTAGTATTATGGGTGGGGGCTGCCACCCCCGCTGGTTGGATAGTACATTGGATAGAAAATTAGGTAAATTCCTAGTGTTAATTAGACTGAAAGGCAGGGAGAAAGAGGTCCGCCGAGTCGTGTTGTGTGCCGTCTATGGGGAGGAGAACCCTGGACAAATATCGTTACAGGTTCTAGGTTCTGTATCCCTTAATAGAATTTTTCGAGGGTTGACACTTATTTTAACATGGAGTATAGGTTATATTACATCCTAAATGAAATTTAAAAAATCTGTGAAAATTCTTGGGTTATTTATAGAATAGAAGTTACTGTGAGACACGTAATATGTTGAAGGGGGAGTTCTGCCCCCTCTAAACACCCGTCACTTATGTCATCATAATCTGTTGTACTTCATAGGGGGTCCAATTAAGGATAAAGTGAATTAACAGACGAAATTAGGCCGCAAACTACAACAACATAGCGGCCCGCCGTTTATGGGAGACTTTTTGGTTCAATGTTATTTTAATACCACAAATTTTGTTGATATATTTGAAGATAAATATTGAATCTATATGCTCTAAAGATCATACGAAAATTTGTTTTAACCCTCGGCAAAACCTAATAAAAAAGTATGGTACAGTACTAAAATGTCTTTTTCGTAAGAAGGTTGTCAATACGGTACTTCCAGTTATCGATAGCTCTAAAGATCATATGAAAATATGTTAAACCCTCGGAAAAACCTAATATAAAAGAATGGTATTAAAATTTAATTTTCGTAACAAGGTTGTCAAGACGGTACTTTCCCGTTATCAATGTACAATCAAAGCTGAAGATTGCAGAGTAAAAACCGTGGACTTCATCGACTTTCTTTCACCTTCGTATAATCGACACCCATTTTTTGTTTTTTTTATTTACTAAGGGATTAGTACTCAACCAGTGGGGGTGTGGGGGCAGCAGCCCCCACCCATAATACTAGGTTAGGTTAGGTAAGGTTGTTAGGTTAGACTAATGTCTTTTCAAATCACAATCGGGGGCGTGTCTCAACATCGATCGATAGGCCGAATGGGGAAAATAAGTTTTCCCGAGATTTCTAATTAATTACAAACACTATACAGTAGGGTCCCGCATAAAACGAGTCTCGATTAAAACGACCGACCTAAAATATTAATATTTAATTTTCGATCAGAACGAATGTGATCACATAAAACGAGTCCGCCGCCAAAGTGGGGCAAATCCGAGGAGTTTTCATATAGAGCGCCGAAATATCGTACAAAACGTATGAAATATCGTACGCTTTCATATAGAACGCCGAAATATCGTACAAAACGTACAAAATATCGTACGCTCCTGACGGAAATTTATGCTTCCAGTGAACATTGGCGATATTGGGCCACCAAAATGCTGTGTTCACATTAAACGGAATCGCATAAAAAGCCCTCGTTTATCGACCATATACTCGTTTTATGTGAGCCCCTACTGTATATTGATGCAAATGAACAATTTCTTTTATAAAAAACACTCTGAAAATTTGTGGTATTAAAATAAAAAATTTCCGACTTTTTACACATCATTTTCAATGTTAATTTCTCCCTTAATCGATTTGGTAAATCTACAGTTATACTACCCCTCCCCCACCTCCCCCCTTCAAAACACGCCTTTTAGCGTGTTTTGGGATGGTTCAGCAGACGCGGAAACTGGAAAAAACTTATTTTGATAAAAAATTATCACCAACCAGATACGAGTTTTTCAGGTAATTTGTTGTCGTTTTTGTTTTTTTATTTGATATACAGTGTTGTTTAATACCGAGGACCGTCGCATTTTAGTATTTTTAACATTAGCCTAGCCTAACTTAACCTAACCTAACCGAAAAGTAACCCGTCTCCGCGACGGTCTAAACTCCCCCCTCACGTTCCCTGTTTATGGGTGCGCGACGGTCTAAACCCTGCTCACGTTCCCTGTTTATGGGTTTGCGAAGGTTTGTAATACTTCAATGTATCTATTTCAAGTCAAATATACATTTCCGCGCATCATCAAACCATACCAAGTCTACTACTAATAATATTAACCCATTAGTTCCAACAGAATAGCGACAAAATAGGGGTAGGCTAGTAGCCTATAACTGTAGATTTATCATCGATTTTTCCAAATTATCAAACTTACATAAAAATGAAGTAGCCTACAGTTCATAGGGATTCCAACATGCATTTTAAAATTGTCATGAAAATTGGTGGGTGGTTTGCTTAATATATACCCCTAACTTAACCTAACCTAGTTTGGTAAATATTTACTTTTACAAGTATTTTTTAGTTTTTTTCCTTGTTTTGGGTTTTTTTTAGTTGTGTTTTTTTATGAACCCCATCGGAAAATGCAAAACAAGTCTTATCCATCAATCTTAAGACACGGCCCCCGATAGTGGGGAGGGCTATGAAGATCAGGGAAATTGCGGGGTAAGAGGCATAAATAAAGGGGTAATATTGGAAGAATCCATGAAATCCGAGCCAAGTTTGGTCATTAACCTAACCTAACCTAACCTAGTATTATGGGTGGGGGCTGCTGCCCCCACACCCCCGCTAAATCCATGAAATCCGAGCCAAGTTTTGTCATTATCCTAACCAATGAATGAAGGTGGTGGAGCGAGAGGGGTGGCCGTCCCGCACCAACGCAACAGAAAATGGAGATCGGGTTAGCCGTGCGAGATTTAGGGATTTTTTTTTAATGAATTACCGACGGGTTGGACATAGGCTATATGGCAATGAAGTACATGACCTAACTAACATATTTGTCTAAATAATATATCGATGGTTTCGACCCGGTGTAGAAATAAATAAATTCCCCTAGTTTATTAGTGGACTAGGCTAGGCTACTTATTTATGTAAAATGTAAAAATATATTGTAACATTACCAAATTATTGAGATATATGTACAGGTCCACCCGATACACAGGATTATACCCTAATCCTATAGGCTTAACAGCTTGGACAACTGTCAAAAACATGATGTTGCAAAAGTATGACTCTGACTCAGCCAGTGGCCTACCATTCTCACATAGGCCTACAATAGGCCTACGAGAAAACAGGATTAAAAGGCCCAAATCAGGTAAAAGTGGGTATTAAGTAGACAGAAACAATAACAATAGGCCTAGAAAAGTGAGCCTACTACATACTGAACATTAAAAAGAAACCACAATAACACCCACCCGCATCCGAACTTCATAGTCGGTGTATCGTTTGTTACCCACGCCATGGGTGACGGGGTTCACTACATCGATCTCTAGGAAATTGGCCGGCGCTGCATAGGCGTCGTCTAGAGTTTGCTTCTTGGAGACGAGGCGGCGAGTGGAGTCGTTGGTAATATTGTCAGCCATGTTCACCTCCTCCAGTCACAACCCGAGTTTCCACCCACTGTCATGAATGCCATCGGAAGCGCAGGCAGGGGCCAGCTGTGGAGTCTCTATGCCACTTTATATATACTCTGGCTATTTCCCTTCTCGAAATTATAATCATATATACTTTTTAGTATTATACAATTTAATTGGAGGTAACTATAAATGAATTAGTAAGTTTTCTATATAGTCGAGTTTGGTTATCCATTTTCCGTTCTCCATGCAGCCATATGATCTCGAGATGGCAGCACTTGCACCATCACAAACATTCATTTAAATGTATTAACTTAATTAATTCTGCTTAATTTTACGTGGTTGTTTTGCTTTAAGATTGGGTTATTTTTTATAAAAAAAAATCCACGAACTCAACGAAAAAACATAATAAAAGCGCATCCGAGGTGGCTGCATATCCTGCTGTTTGATTCCTGTCAAGGCTGTCATCAGTAGAGCATGTATCTCTGGTATGCATACATTGTTATTTATCTTATCCTGGGGTGCGTTCAAGAGCACTGATTGAGGCTCACGGTTGGCGCTACAGCGCTATTGAACGATATTGTGCGCACGTACGGTCACTCACAGGTGCTCACAGTCTTTTGTCGAGGTACGCCGTAAGGCGCACAGATGATACAGTACATCTTTATTGAAATAACGGAAAAAACAGCTTGCTCAACATCCACTAGCTGCCACCAAACAACGACCATTCATTCGAGTGGCGAAAGGAACCGGGAGCGAAAGGACGAACCACCATGCACCACCACAGCAACAGGCTGCGCACGCATCCAAACTTCCAACCACACCACGAGGCGGCGCGCATCACAGAAGACAACTCAAGGTTACCTAGCAGGGCAGACAATTATATACCCCGCAAGATAAAAAAAAAAAAGTGTGACAAATTCCTCGCCGATTACACATCTCCTGCAGCATCCCCAGGCCCAGTGCAGCCTGCCTGGCACGGGTTCGAACCCTGGTTAGGGACCTCAGTACGTAGGTTTTACCGCAGTCTGGTGTGGTTTTGAACCCTGGTCAGGGACCTCAGTAGGTTTTTACCAGACTCGCACTCTAACCGACTGTACTACCACGAACGTACAATAGGATAGCAATTCGTTCTCCTTGAAAGAACCAGGTGATAGTCTCGTGGTAATGCACGTGGTGGCCCGGGTTTATTAGACTTCGCCACCAACGACTATTTTACGCTATCCCAGACGTCAATTAACTCGGGTAGCTTTGTGGTTGCGGGATTTTTGCGGATACAGGGTACGTAGGGCCTACTAAATATTAAAATGAAATGCTGGGTGTGAAGGGAATTTAACCCTCGATCCCGAAAATCCCCAGGCCCAGTGGCCTGCCTGGCGTGGGTTCGAACCCTGGTTAGGGACCTCAGTAGGTTTTACCAGCCTGGTGTGGTTTCGAACCCTGGTCAGGGACCTCAGTAGGTTTTTACCAGACTCACGCTCTAACCAACTGTACTACCACGGACGTACAATAGGATAGCAACCTTAGTTCTTGAAAGAACCAGGTGATTGTCTCGTGGGGATGCACATGGTGGGTTTATTATAGACTTTGCCACCAACGACTATTTTACGCTATCCCAGACATCAACTCGGGTACTTTTGTGGTTGCGGGATTTTTGCAGATACAGGGTAGGCCTATTACAATTAATATGTATTTTAGGCCAATGAGACGTTATAATTTAACCCGGCGAGTGCGCGCAGGGTGTAGTGAATACCACACTTCTGGGCGGCAATATTTAGCTCCATTCCTGCCTATAATCATCATTTTACGATAAATATCGTTATTACTTATTCATATGCGCCTATTTTACGTTTAATATGAAGATAGTAACATGTACGTAACATAATAATAATAATAATAATAATAGTTCTTAAAGCTAGCGCATGCTAAGCTAGCTAAGGATAGCTCAATAAGGCCGATTAGGCGTATTTCCATTGGGGTCCTGTACTACTACCCCATCCCTTTGCTCATGAGGGATGGTAACGACTCAGTGCTTGTGAAAAATCTTTAATGCGCCGAGCGTGGGCGCGAACCCGGGCCTTCTGGGTGGAAGTCCGAGACGCTAGTCACTACACCAAGCGAGCCGCTTGAACAACAATAAAACAAGTGGGAATAGTACTTGGAGGGTCAAAATCGCAAATTATTGCCGAGCGGTTCATTCATGAATTGTGGAGCAGAGCGAGGCAGACCCTCCACTCGCGAGGCCTAGAGCTCAACTGAGTCAGACTGACTCACTCACCCCACCCTCTTCCTTACGTAACACACATGACCACACCATAGAACCGGCTTGGAGATGTTTACACGAAAATATACCAATGAATAAGGGAATAACAGGGAAAATAGGTGATAATTGAAGGGGGGGGGGGGGAATGATCTCACTTAATAACCATTTCACTTGTTTTAAGTGCTACTGGGGCCTGTGCTTATGTGCCTAGCGGGTGTGTTACACAAGCGAGAGTGTGGATGAGTAAGCTCAGTCAGGCTTGAGGCCTCGTGAAGGGAGGGGTTGCCTCAATTTGCTCCATAATTCATGAATGGGCTGCTCCATGTATATTCACGATTTTGACCAGAAAAATTATATTTCCACTTGTTTTATTGTTGTTACAGGTTACTATCTTCATAGTGAAGGTAAAATAGGCGCATATGAATAAGTAATAACGATATTTATCGTAAAATGACGATTATAGGCATGAATGGAGCCTAATATGCTCGCCCAGGGGCATCCAGTTCAATACCCCCTGCTCGCCGTTTATAGGTTATAAGTTTTTTTTAGGCCTTACCTCTTAACCCGGGAACTACGGGAAGACTCTTAAGAGTTCCCCCGGCGGACTGCGGGAAGACTCTTAAGAGTAAGGCTATTAAAAAATCAATTTAAAACACCCCCCAATTTTTTTTTTTTTTTTATTGCCCCTGGGCCATGCCAAATATCACTCCTCCACCTCCCCTCCTTCCCCACTTTCCTCACCTCCTTCAGTTATCACCTATTTTCCCTGTTATTCCCTTATCCTGTGGTCTATTTTCGTGCTAACATTAGCGAGGTGCAAGCAGGGCATTGTCATCACTGTTAGCAAGCGAGTGCAAGAGAGAGAGAGAGAGTATCGATCGACAGTCTCTCTTCAGACGTGGGGAAAAGTGGTGGGAAGGGAGGTTGCCTCAGCCATACATTATGTAACTCCCGGCCTGTATCGCCGATTTTGACCATCCAAACGCTGTTTCCACTTGTTTTATTGTTGTAACAGGTTAATACCTTTATAATCAACCTATAATAGGCGCATATGGATAAATATTAATGCTATTTATGGTAAAATAACGATGTTAGTGATGGGAACAGCTCAAATGCGTCAGCACAGGAGTGTGGTGTCTCATACCCCCCATGCGCAGCCGAGAGGTTAAGAGGGTCCTCGCCCTTGCCCACCAAAACCTCTTAAGAGTGTTCTTGCCGTTCCCGGGTTAATAGCCTAGCATGCTTAGGCCTAATTACTTATGGACATTACAGGATAAAATTTCCTAGCAGTTGTTTAGATGTAGGCTAAAGAACTCTCATTATCGCTGTTTTGAGCGTCAAATGAAGGCGCTGGTATAAAACGTAACCATGGCAATCACCCATTTTTTTTATGTAGCTCGAAAGAGCGACCGATGTCATTCAATAAGCCCCAAATCGCGCTACGAATACTGTAGCGCTGGAAGTCCCGCTCTTGAACGCGACCCCGTTCAGGTTCACCTGTGGATAATTTGATAAATTATCGTTATATTGACCCATAAGGACATTTTTATCAATGACCGTTTTGGCCTGGTACCGGTATCAAATATGTCCATGCTGGTTATAATGCGTAGCTATGCCAAATTATGTACTAACTAATCAGTGTTAGCTAGATAGGTTAACCCGCAGAGTGCTGACCAATTATTGACCTTGTATCACCCCCAGTGCCGGCCGATTTACCATTTTTATTTTATTTTTTTTTTGATTGGCTAAATCCATTATGTTGGATGAAAAAAAAATATTGGTAAAAAAAAAAGTACTCATCTAGTCCATTTTCGCCCGATAATAGGTCCCCAAAATTAAAAGTTGAAAGTAGACGCATAGTTACCTAAAACTTTATATCACCTCTTTTGGGGTATCTAGCCAACTTTTAACTGCTCACACCGTCTGGTTTCGACGAATGCAGGCAGTTGGAGTAGTGTTGCTTTGAGTAACGACTACTTTTAGTACGCACCCATATTTTTGTGATGTACGTACGGGCACGAGAGGAACCAATTAAGGTTGCGCAAAGTATGACAAAGATGCATATGTAAAAATATTTTAGTGACGCTAGAAATTTTTCTTTGTAAACACTCTGAGAGTATTTGGAGTTTATCAGCATTGAGTTTGAACTGCTTTTTCGACACACAATTGTATTGGGGTTGTAAGCACACTCAGGAGACAATCGATCTAATCCACAAACACACACACAAGTTCTTATGTCCCATTATTTTCAATTATTTATCACTGAAATGCATTTGGGCTTGTCTTTTATCCCTTACACACACACTAATGATTGTCAGAAAGTCATAGAACATAAAATCACTGGTAAATATTCTTAGAAACTACACTTATATTTACATGTCATATATAATCACATCTCTCTCTCTCGATTTTTGGGGAGACACTTGTTACAAGTGGCTAACACGCAGCTGTCCGGGTCCACATCGCCACCATACTCAGAGCCGTGCTCTGAGAAGCCTTCTGCCGCCACAGAAGACGGACTGCGAGGGGGGACAAATTCATCTGCCCGAACACGACCACATGTGCCCGCAGCTTCAAACATCAACTCGGCCACCAAAAGTCCCACGCACCTCCAACAGCCTTCCAACTACCCACCAATACCTAAATCAATGGCGTGCACCCAGGGAATATCCTCCAGGGCCTCTCCACAACCTATTTCCCACCACCACCAAGGCGGAAATACAACGAGGTGTAGGAATAGGTTTTTACACCATGCCCGAAAGAGGAGTTTTGGAGCTCCGATCTTACTTTCAACCATCTTAACAATTATCAACACACCTAAACTTCGTTAGATGCTGAAATAGCCCCCCGAAAATATGCCAGGGGCTGGGATTGAACCCGGGACCCTTAGGCTGTGAGGCAGTCACTCTACCAGTTAGACCAAGAAAGATATATATCTCACTTGACCTGGTCGGATCAAGTATATTTCCGCATCTGGTTCTGTTTAGGATAACCTATTTTTACTGACTTTACACTACTTCTCCGTCCGGGAAGCGAAGGCTCCAAACGAACAGAGAGGAACAAGCCTGAGCCGAAACGACTGTGAGTCCGTCAGAGAGACGATCAGGAGTGGTGAGTCAGCCATCTGAGCAGTGCTACCACGGACCTTGTGCTACATACACACATTAACAGCCCTGTTGGCAACTCGCTGGAGTGCTGGCAACTCCACAACCATAGCTTTGTTTGCGAGTCTCACTACACTCCCTGTTCTCTCCTATCCCCTTCCTTGCCCTGTAGGAATAGGTTTTTACACCATACCCGAAAGAGGAGTTTTGGAGCTCCGATCTTACTTTTAACCATCTTAACAATTTTACCAACACACCTAAACTTCGTTAGATGCTGAAATAGCCCCCCAAAATTATGCCAGGGGCTGGGATTGAACCCGGGACCCTTAAGCTATGAGGCAGTCACTCTACCAGTTAGACCAAGAAAGATATCTCACTTGACCTGGTCGGATCAAGTATATTTCCGCATCTGGTTCTGTTTAGGCGGCTAACCTATTTTTACTGATTTTACAGAGGGAACATGTGGATGCACTCGCCAGTTCAAACCCTCCAAATATTCCTTCTGCTCCCCAGAATTAGTTCCAAAGTATGCACGACCTAATGGGCATAACAAATTATCAGGAACCACCAGTGCACAAGTTAAAACAGGCCCGAGTAAGACATCCTCAGATTCGACTACATCCGGCATGCCCTTGATGCCCTTGATGCATCCGGCCGGACATCCTTCAGTCAGCAGAGGGTCTACCCCGGCCCGCCGACATGCTCTTTCTGCCCGGAGATACTTTAACTAGGACAACGCTACCAAAAGAGACACTACTTCAGCCAGCACAACCATCGTCAAGCATTCAGCCTGGCTGAATTAAGCAAACCATTTTTGAGATGCGTCATGACAGATCATATAGACATCCTTGTGATAGAGAGGACATAACACCTACAGTGAGGAAGGCTAATCGTAATACCAACTGGAGGTTATAGGTCATGTGAGTTATAACGCTCGCTGCTCTAGCTATACCCCAGTGCAGGACGGTGCAAGTTATAACGCTTGCCAAGAAGGCACGGTATTCGGCGTGAACCTAGGCACCAGCCAGGGATCTCGATACGCTCGTTATAACGCTTTTTATTTATTTTGTTTTTATTTTTTCTATGTGAGTGAGGGAGACAAAAGGCAGAACTGCCTGTAGCGTCAGTGACTCCCCCATAGTTGAAAGAGTGACAGGGCCAAAATCAAGGGACGTTCGAGCCAAAATGCCTGGATACACAGAGTTTGAAGCAATTTAAGTCATTAAAGGAAGGAAAGACTGATTGTGGGAGTGTAAAGTCAGTGAAAATAGGTTATCCTAAACAGAACCGGATGCGGAATAAAACGAGCCGACCATGCCAAGTGAGATATCTTTCTTGGTGTCACTGGTAGAGTGTTCGCTTCATAGCCCAAGGGTCCCGGGTAAAATCCCAGGCCCTGGCATATTTTCGTGAGGCTATATGTCAGCATCTAACGAAGTTTAGGTGTGTTGGTAAAATTGTTCAGTTGGTTGAGAGTAAGATCGGAGTTCCATAAATCCTCTTTCGGGTATGGTGTAAAAAGTTATTCCTACAGGGCAAGGAATAGGAAAGGAGAGAACAAGGGAGTGTAGTGAGACTCGCAAATTGGGCTTTGGTTGTAGAGTTGCCAGCTGCTCCAGCGAGTTGCCATCTGGGCTGTTTGTGCGTGTGCCTGTGTAGCACTGCCCAGTGAAATTGACTCACTATTCCATATATCGTCTCTCTGACGGACTCACGGTCGTTTCGGCTCAGGCTTGTTCGTCTCTGTTAGTTCAGAGCCTTCGCTTCCCGGAAGATGAAGTAGTGTAAAGTCAGTGAAAATAGGTTAGCCTAAACAGAACCGGATGCGGAAATAACTTGAGCCGACCATGCCAAGTGAGATATCTTTCTTGGAGTCACTGGTAGAGTGTTCGCCTCATAGCCCAAGGGTCCTGGGTTCAATCCCAGGCCCTGGCACATTTTCGTGAGGCTATTTTAGCATCTAACGAAGTGTAGGTGTGTTGGTAAAATTGTTCAGTTGGTTGAGAGTAAGATCGGAGCTCCATAAATCCTCTTTCGGGTATGGTGTAAAAACCTATTCCTACAGGAGAGAGTTCCAGAGCTCAGCTGTTGAATGGAAGAAAGACCTAGCTTGCTTGTGAAAAACCTTGAATACGCTGAGCGTGGGCGTAATCCTGGGACCTTCTGGGAGAAAGTCCAAGACGCTAGTTGAACAGTCGCGAACATTAATATTATCTCACGCTTAACTAAATGAGAACTAGAGTGATGGCAAATGTCGTTGTATGCGAATTAATTACCTTCGATTCTGTCAGAATTTTTTATATTTACCATATAAAGCATTAATTATTTCTTCTCCATGTGCGTTTATTTTACTTATATGATGAACATATGAACATTGAAGAGTGATAAAAGAAGTGGGAACAGCAATTGGGTGGAGGGAAATGTATATTTTCACTGCCCGATCGTATTCTGGGTCGGCCGGTCGAGACATATGCATCATCCTCCCTTTGCAACGTCTCGCAATGTACTGAGCCGCCCCAGATCAGATATATTAGTAGGCTACATGTTATGCCCTGTTTTTCTACAGGATTAACTTGGGTAATGTGAGTTCTAACTGACTGGGTATATAAGGCTGCATGCACAAAACAAGGTATGAGGAATAGAGAACACAAAATAAACACACGGTAACAAGACACACGATCACGTTTATTGAGGATGGTTAATAGGAATCATAAGAAGGTATGAACACTCGTACAAGACAAATGATAGAATTGAACAACTAGCATTAAGTGGATCTGGATGGAGCCTAGTCTCCCACTTCCAACGTTCAGGTATTAATCTGATCACTGGCTTTGTTCGCAAGTTTATATACTGGAGACCATCAATGTTACTTATAGATTCAATTTCACTATTTAGATTTATTACTGGTAGCTCTGGTGCACAAGTAGTAGTTCACAGACTAGATTAGACACACGTATTTTAGAGCACGGGAAGTAACCTCAGGGGGTACTGATCTAAGTTTTATATTCTTATAGCAGAAATACGTAGAACGCAAATCAGTGGGCGAATGTTAGATATCACTAGGGTTTTACTTCTATGTAATAATATCTGGATATGGGTAATTACGAGAGTTAATATCGCCTGTTAATTAATAAACACTGATACGCTTAGCACTTCCTAATGGAATGGTTATATATGAATTAAACTGGGGCAAAGATATAGCCACTTCATAGAAATATTAATAAGTGAGTCTCTAAATAGTACTGTAACACTGTAGTACTAATAAAGTGAATTTTGGGTAGTATTTGGTTGGTCTGGTCCTGGTTATCTTGCGTCCGTGATGTTGGGGGCTAACGACTGGTTCCGCGGCCGTCCAGGTGGTCCATATGTAGTAAGTTCTCAAGACGGATCTCTTGGCGATCGTTGCTGGCTACACGCTTATATACCCACTGGTTTGTGAAGGTTTATAAGGTGCACGTAGATTTCTTGTACGTGGACAGATGCTTCTATCTCAATCTGCCACGGAGTCTGCCGGCTCTGGAACTCAATTCTCAGGAACAACACAAGGGTAGAGCTAGAGGTCAACTTAAGGGGGCCAGCCACTGGTTGGTGTCTATCTTTCAACTGATTTTACTGGGGGCTGAAGCTTGGTTTATAGGCTCGGTTTTTGGACCCTGTAGGCCATAGGGATCTCGAGTCTTATGGATTTATTTGAGCTCTCAATGGATACGGGAACTAGGTAAGGTGGTGATTACTGTTGTGGCACATGGCTATATGGAGCCTTCATAATGAGATATAACTGAGCCTTAGTAAGAGGTACTATTTTGGCTATACTGGAAGTATTTAGGGGAGAGAGACTGGATCTACTTTGCGAGGAGGACTGGGACAGCTGTGATAGGAGCGTCTCTCTTAGATTGCTCAGTCTTCATTCTCTGGTATAGCTGAGGTGCTAATTTGGTTATCAGAGTATGCAAGAAAGGTTAATGGGTTATTGTGGGTTAATAGAGGTTAGTAAAGGTGTTAGTCATGCATGGTTAGTTCATTGATAGGAAGAATTCCTGTGCTACCTGGCAATGACCCGGAAGTCAAAACAGGGGTCAAGTATACCTCCGCAGGGGTGGGGGTCTCCCTCCTCGGGTGGGTAAAAAGGGGTAGGTGCGCGCCCTCTCTCTGTGATGGTCGTCCGGCGGCTGTGGCTAGGGGCTTGCCATATCACAAGTGTTTGTAATAACCCTCTGTTTATGAGACAGATGTGGGTGTTCATAATACCAAAACCGAAGGTGCCTTGACTAGCTGGTTTAATCGGTTGGGTTGTTAATTGCATGGTTTGCTGGATGTGGTGGAGACTGGGTTGCTAACTCTGCCACATTTATCTGGAAGTATGGCAATAGAAGTTAGTCACTGGCGAGGCGGCTAGCCTCGCACTGACGATCATTTGGTACAGGGTTGTGAATGGGTTGTGAGGAAATAGATGGCATGCAAAGGGTTAGTAAAGTTCTAATGGTGTTCCTTCCTACTGAAGGAAGGTAGGCTGGATAGGAGTATATATATAAAAGGTTTGAGAATGTTAGCAACGGAAAAATTAAGGATATTCAGGAGGTATGGTGGAGAGGCTAGGTCGGAAAGGAGTCGAGGCGCGTGGGGGGTTAACGAGAGGGAGAGGGTTAAGGGGGGGCTACGTGGAAGTTTGACTCTAAGGTCTCTGGGCGTAGGGGTGGCATTAGACTACAGTTGGTATCGGAGCTTGGGGGTTAATGACAGGGAAAGTATGTTAGCCAAACGCTACCGGGGGATGAGCAATATGGGGTGGTATATGAGTCTGGAAAGGATAGAATCATGTGGACTGTGGGGCTGTGGGGAAGAGGAGGTTAACTGTAGGTGTGTGCTTGACTGTGGATAAAAGTAGGGAAAAACATGGTGTATTATTACTCATCAATACGATGGTTATGGACACTGTTAATCTGACACTATTTCTTGCTGATCTAGTTGTTCCTGGGAACTGCGTTTTCTATGACATATACACCAAAGAAACGGCAGTTCGTAGGGGTAGCTTCGGTATTGTTTCGTGGTGAAAATGCATCGAGACAATGGTAAAAGAGGGTTGTATATACAATCTCTGGTTGGGGTAAGAATTAAAGTTACTGCATGGTGGCTAACATCTTCAGTCATTTCTGTCTAGGTCTTACAGGAACAATGGTTATATATACACTGGTGTACCCGTGGGTATCATAGTTTCTTATCAATTAGGACATGGGGTTTTACCATACTACTTCTCGGATGGAAGAACATACATAGATTTATGGGGGCGGTTGGTCTTCAGAAACTTAGTCTGGCAAGACAGGGGGTTAACATATTACTTCTTGGATGGGAAAAACATACATAGATTTAGGCTTGGTCTTGGTCTTGGTCTTGGTGCGAGAGTCACGCTCGACTGGTCGAGGTGTGGCCTTAGTATCGGCTCTCTCTCCTAGGATAAACTTATAAACTATAATGGAAAAGGACAGGTTGAGAATAAAAGAAGATTGTTCCCCCGTGGGCATTCTCACCCCAGCCTCACTATTGTGAGGCTGATCTTTTCCTCCACACTCCCTCTAGGTAGTCCTTAACACTCTGTGCAGTGGTCTCATTCCACATGTTTAGGTCGTTCAGGCCAAGCAGGTAGATCACTATTCCGTCGAGCCCCCATTCATACCTTCCTACCACTGCATTCCATTCCTCCGCACCAATCTCTTGCACTATGGATCTTAGCATTACCCGCCTTTCTCCTTCATATTTTCTGCACTTTAGGAGGATATGCTCCACAGTCTCGTCCTCCCCACTCTCGCACATCTTGCATGCCTTGTTGCCTTCATTTGACCATCTATATGTTCTGCTGTTCAGCTCAAGCGACTTAGTTCGGGCCTTGAAGAGGAGTTCACCTCCGATGCTCCCATCGTAGAATGGCTCCCTTCTTGGCTGTTGCTTACACATGTACCATTCTAGTGAACTCTTGTTTCTCATATTCCCCGCCCATTCGTCCCTTGCTACGCTTTGTACCCGTTTGCCGATCTCTTTCTTCCATCTCTCATGGCTCCACATTTCCATACTTTCCCCCATCATGATACCACGCATTCCGTACTTCTCTATCTTTCTGTCGCACATCTTGTTCCATTTACTACTCTCCTTAGCCCATTCAAACACCTTTCGTGCCCATCTATCACCATTAATTTTTTCCAGTCTGACCCGGTACCGTAGGACTCCCTTGTCTATTCTTTCTTCAAAGGAGCTCCATCCCGCGTCACCTCTCAAGGCTTCTACTGCAGTGTACTTGTTCGCTCCCAGTGCGAGCCTTCCGACCCTATTCTGGGCAACTTCCAGCTTTGCCGTGTCATTCGTTGTCCACGGGATGGTTTCCAGACCATACATCAGGCCTGGCACCGCCATACCTTTCCATACTCCTCGCACTACTTCATACTTGTTCGCTCTACACCTTGCAGCACTGCCAAGTCTTCCCACCCATTGGCTCGCTCTTGTTAGTCTCTCATCTTTTGTTTTCTCGCATCCTCTTGCATCCACTGTCATTCCCAGGTACTTGTATTCATTTGTTTGGGTAATTATATTATTCCCAAGTAGCCACGTCGCACCCACATCCGTTTCATCTCCATTCACTACCAGTACTTTACTTTTCTCCCTGCTAAAGCTCACATTCAGATCATTCCCATATTCGGACACCACATCTAGCATCCTCTGCAGATCCTCTCGGTTGTCGCTCATGATCACTACATCATCTGCATATAGCAAGATACCCAGACGTTCGTTCCCAATTAGTGTTCCCCTGCCGGCTTCTTTCATTCTTGCAGCTAGTTCCTCTGTGTACATCCCAAACAGGAGGGGGGATAGCCCACAGCCCTGTCTAACTCCCCGCTTGTTTTCGACCCAGTCTGTCTCTATATCCCCCATACTGTATCTAGCCCTGGTATTCTCATACATACTTCTTATAATATTTATTATCTTTTCACTCACACCTACTGTTTCAAGCAGCCTACACAACTTGTACCTGTTCACTCTGTCATATGCTTTCTCTATGTCTAGGAAGGCAAAGTATCCCTTCCGTCCGGACTTTTTCGTATTCTCTATCACTTCTCTCACTACGAACATGTTATCTTCCCCTCTTCTGTCCACTCGAAACCCATTCTGTTCTTCTCCCATCACTCTGTTCCTTTCAAAGATCCTTTTCAGCCTTTCATTCAGCACCCCACAGAACACCTTGGAAATTGTGTCCGTTAGCGTTATTGGTCGGTAGTTTTTCAGCTCTTTCTTACTCTTGTGACCCCCTTTGTGCAGGAGGGTCACCCGGCTCTCGTTCCATTTATACGGTACCCTCTCTCCTGACCACACTTTCTTAAAAAGTCCATACATGCCTTCAATTACTCCATTCCCACCCTCTTTGTAGAATTCATATGGGATCTCGTCGTTTCCTGCGGCTTTACCATTCTTCAGTTTCTTGACACATTTCATTATCTCTTCTCTACTGATCTCGTAATCCATATTTTCATCTACTGGTATCTTTCTTCCTATTATCAGGTTGGGTTCGCCCCTATCCTCCACCTCATTCGCACCCCCTATGTTTTCCCAGAATTCTTTTACTGCCCTAGCTTTCTCCGGTTTCCCTCTCACCTCTCTTCCGTTCACCATTATCACTTCCACATTCACTCTTTCACTCTCTTGTTCTCCCCTTAGGAAGTCATACCATTCTCTGCTGACCTCACCACCTCTTGCCTTCAGCTCATCTACTACATCCTTATCGGCTTTTACTCTCGCTTTCCTTATTAAACCTCCTGTTATGCTTTTGTGCTTCCTGTATTCCTCCCATGCTTCCTCATATGCGACCCGTTCATTCTCACCGTTGTCCTTGGACCTCCTTAGTCTTCTACACCTTCGGTTGCTCTCTTTTCTTTTTTTCCTGGCAGATTCGATGTCTTGGTTCCACCATCTCCTCTGGGGTCTCCTATTATTTCCTTTCTTTTTCCTCCCGACTCTTCTTTCAGCTACTTCTTTCACTGTCTTGGTGAATTCTTCATTCATTCTGTCTACCCCTCCGTCATCCCTCCAGTTCACACGCTCTAGTTCTTCCCCGAATTTTACCCAGTCCGCTTGTTTCAGTTTCCATTTCTTACCCTTTGGTTTCCTAGCTTCCTTTCTCTCCCTCCCACAGGTATACTGTATCCACAACATATTGTGGTCACTTGTCACATCCATTCCTCGTTCTTCGTCTATCCTCATGTATTCCACGTTCTTCCTTGCATTCTCATTCACCAAGATATAATCAATCGCAGATTCATTGTCTCTTCCGGCCCATGTCACTCGTCCCTCTGCGATAGTTTCATTTAATATTTCCAGTTCATGCTCCTCAGTGAAATCCCTTAGCAGTTGTCCATTCGTGTTCACTTCCTCACCCAGGATTCCGATGTGTCCGTTCATATCACCCATTACGATCACCTGTTCTCGTCTATGTTCGTTTACCAGTCTTCTCATTAGGTCGTATTTCCTTTCATTATCACGTCTGGCATCCGGTCCCTGTACCGTCATGTAGCATATAATCAGTAGGATCCTTTCAGTCTTTCCTTTTGCCTTGTAGTTCAGGTAAGCTGCCATCATATCTTCACTCATCTCGCATTCGCCGACTTTTAACTCTTCAACCTCTATATCCATGTTCTTTCTCACTATTAGGCCTATACCTCCACCCTTTTTCTTCCATTTACTGCGCCCCTTCCCAGTCATTCTGTAGTTTTCCGTGTAAATTTCCACTCTTTCACGTAGCTTTGTCTCTGATATACCGAGCACATCTATACCCCCCTCATACAGTACTTCACTCATGTCTTCCATTTTTCCCACTCCCCATCCATTCACATTTAGGCACCCTAATCTAATGCCGTTCCTATACTCCTGATTCCTGGTTCACATTTCCCGGGGGTTCTCACTCTCATTTCCGGAGTCAGGAGTCCCCCTGTCCTCTCTCTCGGCTGGGGTCTCTCCATCCTCTCTCACGACTGGGGCCTCGGTTGGGATTGTTTCCTCTTGGCCTTCCCTAGGGGCAGGTTCTTCCCTGGTTTCGTCCCTGTGCGTCGGCTCATTCTCCCCTCCCTCTCCAGGTACTGCTTCTTCGGCTTCTACCATTATATCGGTCTCCTCTGTTCCTGGTTCTCTCCCCGTTTCCTCGTTACCGTTTGTAATTGATCCCTCCCGGGTTTCTTCATGGTCCGGGTCTTGCCCATCCCTGGGGGCCCTTTTTTTCAGGCGCCCCTTGTGTAACCTTTCGCTAGCCAGAAACCATTCCAGGGTCCTGTTTCCGAGGAGTCTTATCCCCTCGTTGTTTAGATGTACTCGGTCTGCTGCGAATCTATTGCCTGTGAGTTCCTGGTCTAGATCTAGGAAGCTCACTCCTATATCCTCATTCCTCATGTACTCCATTTTCATCTTGTATACCTCTTCTGCTATTTTCTTATTTACTCTTCTTCGGGTATATTCATAGGCCATGTTTTCTCTGGGTCGTCTTAGTATAGCCATAACTCCTACACGCAGATTCTTTTTGTGTGTCTTAATTATCCTGATTCCCTCAATCACTTCTCTTATGGTGTTCTCAGCTCCCTGTTGTATGAGGTCGTTTCCACCACCCTGGATGATTAGGGTTCCTTCCTGTAGCTGTTTCCCGCATTCCTTCGCCTCTTCCATTATATCCTTTATACCTTTCCCTTTCAGGCATATGTTCCTGCTTCCTTCCGCCTCCATCTTCACCTGTTTTCTTACTTTACCGATCATGCTGTCCCCCACTATTACCCTTGCTGTCCTGTGATTTATCTCTTGTCTAAGTGCACTGCCCTGGTCTGTGGGGTCCGTCCTCACAGGGGTGGCCATAGGGCTAGCTCCCATTCGGTTTCTCTCATCTTCATTTACACTATCATTTTCTTCTGCAGCTTCCCTATTTTCCCCTGTAGTATGTCTGGGTCTGCAGTTGTTTGTACTTGGTTGCTGGGCTTGCTGGTTCTCTGGGGCTGGAGCTGCCGCCCCCGCCGCCGCCGTTTGTGTGCATGTACACACGCGTGTTTTTTCCTCCAGTTTCCTACTCAATTCTGCATTTTTCTCTATCAGACCTTCCATGCCCCCATTCAACTCCATTATTTCCCTCTCCATGCATTCCCTACACAGCACAGTCCTCTGGTTGATCTGCCTCTGTGTCATACCATCTACGCCCATTAAAACATGTGGATGCCACGTCCCGCATTTGGAACATTCTACCAGCGTGTCTCCTCTCACCGCTCTCCCAGTCCCAGTTCGTCTCGATGCCATTTCGCCAAATTGCCAACCTGCGGCTTATTTTACCTCAAGGCACAATCTAGGGGAACTAATCTACTTTATACTCAACAAGATGTTCCGTAGTTGAAGTTATATCCTGGATTTTCGAGCTATTTTCCGCGGACGCACGACCTCTTGACCTCGACCTCCGACCTTCGACCTTCATGACCTGTCTGAACTGGTTGGCATTGGCTCAACCTAGGGACAGGGCATGGGTGTATTAACCTGGGAAGAACATACATAGATTTATGGGGGCGGTTGGTCTTCAGAAACTTAGTCTGGCAAGACAGGGGTTAACATATTACTTCTCGGATGGAAGAACATACATAGATTTATGGGGGCGGTTGGTCTTCAGAAACTTAGTCTGGCAAGACAAGGTATTTTAGGGTATGTTGATATTGATATCTTAACTTAGGGACAGGGCATGGGTGTATTAAATTAAGGGGTATTTATGTTCATCATCATGTAGGTAAAGGTGTAGGACACGAGGGGTAGTGTATACGCGAGGTGGGGGAAAGGTCAGTGGTTAGAAGGGATAGGCAGGTGTGGTTTGGAGCTGCTTAGCCCTGCGGGCTTCGGCCTGTCTTAACTGGTTGGCTCAGTCACCTGGTCCTTTCGTTCTGTGGGCCTTTCTTTCGGGTGTTTCTGTTCCCGTTTCCTGGTGTTGTTCGCTCGTGGCTTCCGTGGTGGGCTTCTTGTTCTGGGGCATTTTACTACACTTCTAGAGGGTCGATTCTAAATTACTCAACCCTGCCTCCGAGCCCGCCTGACGATAATTGGTGCGGAAAATAACCAATAATTGAGGGAAATACAAGGAAAAATAGCTTATAATTGAGGAGGGAGGAGAGAAGGGGGGGGGGGTATTGAGACATGTACGTGACATGCATGAGTGGTAGGAAGTACTAGAGGGGAATTATCTCACCTAATGACATATTCATTTGTTTTGAGAGCCCCGCGGGGCATTTTTGAAAGTTTTTTTCATGGTCTTGTTTACTTGAGGCCTATCGCATAGCTATATACATGCATTCATACATACTTCAGAAGTCAGTGAAGCTTATTGTGCTAAGGCATGCAGATAAGTTTCGCTGAAAAGACCTATGACATATTCCTTTGTTTTGAGAGCCCGCGGGGCGTTTTGAAATGTTTTTTCATGGTCTTGTTTACTTGAGGCCTATCGCGTACGCTATATACACACATGCATGCATACTTCAGAAGTAATCGGGCTTATCGTGCTTCTTAATTGGGTTAAGGCACGCAGATAAGCTTCGCTGAAAAGACCCCCCCCCCCACACACACACGCACATACAGTGGCGGTCATGGTCTTCCATACATACACACAGAGTAACCTTTATGGCTAGGTATCTAGCCTAAAATTTTAAAACTTAGTTATATTTGCGTAGGCTATATAGCCTATAGCCTATATTATATATGTAATGCCCTCGAAAATGTCCCGCACCCACAATAATACTAACCCGAGTTGACGTCAGGTATAGCGTAAAATAGTCGGAGATGGTAAGTCCAATAAACTCATCACGTGATAACACCACGAGACTATCACCTGGTTCTTAAAAATCGGACTAAGGTTGCTATACTTTTAGTACGTCCGTGGTAGTACAGTGGGTTAGCGCGCGGGCCTGGTGGTGATGGTTGGGTCACTAACCAGGGTTCGAACCCCACCCATGGCATCTCAAAACCTGTGGGTTTTTAGGGGGGTTAAATTCCCTTCAGAGGTTCGTACCCCGCGCCAGGTACCAGGAAAAGTTGATCCTAAAGGTAGCCTGGGGATATTTCAGGAGACCATGAAATTCCCTTCACACCCAGCATTTCATTGGTGGCAGCGGTGGGATCGTGACCAGGTAGCTACGTGGAGCATCCGTCACGCGAACCCTATACCAACAATATTGAGATTGCTGAGGTAATACAGCTACGATACCTTACGACCTTAAAATAGGCTAGGGACTAGCCTAGTTAAAAGAAGGATGTAATGTAATGCCCTCGAAAATGTCCCGCACCCACAATAATACTAACCTGAGTTGACGTCAGGTATAGCGTAAAATAGTCGGAGATGGTAAGTCCAATAAACTCATCACGTGATAACACCACGAGACTATCACCTGGTTCTTAAACATCGGACTAAGGTTGCTATACTTTTAGTACGTCCGTGGTAGTACAGTGGGTTAGCGCGCGGGCCTGGTGGTGATGGTTGGGTCACTAACCAGGGTTCGAACCCCACCCAAGGCATCTCAAAACCTGTGGGTTTTTAGGGGGGTTAAATTCCCTTTAGAGGTTCGTACCCCGCGCCAGGTACCAGGAAAAGTTGATCCTAAAGGTAGCCTGGGGATATTTCAGGAGACCATGAAATTCCCTTCACACCCAGCATTTCAATATATATAGGCTATAAACACTTTAGGATACATTTTGTATGCCGGCTGTGTACGTAAATTTTGGAGGATATATATAGCTATACAGGCTAAATATAGCTACATAATATGCCCGAGAATTGAATCACCACTCATACATTATTATAGCATATCAGAATATCCTGAAGAGTTGGTTACAAAAAGTTACGTTTGGAGTAGGCGCATGCGCTCTACCCCATCCGGGCTTCTCTCGTCAATGAAACCGCTCGAGTACACACAGCAAATTATTATTCTGTCAACATTGGGTTTTTGATTGATAATTCACCGTTTAGCGATCTGATATTACTTTACTTTTAGCGTCTAAAATTGCATTTTACGTGTGCTGGATCTGAAAATACGAATAATAGAAGAATATCGTAATTGTAACATTTAGATGCAATTATCTTCCTATAGTTATAGAGAAATATAGAAAGTATCTCAATTTGTATTATGCATACATAGTTATATATAAAATTAAACATTGTAAATTTAGTTTAATGAAATGTAGTGCAATATTTTTTTCAGTATTTTAGATGAGTAGTTGAGCAACGTCTGGGATCCGTCAGTTAGCGAGAACATGGCGGTGCAAGGTGATAGTGGAACTAAAGATGACATTAAAACCCAGTTCACCACACTAGAAGGAGTGTATAGATTATTGCCTCTCTCTGAATATAGTAGACCTAACAGAGTAGCCTATAATAACAGTGGAGGAAGTGGAACTATTCCTCCGGTGCGAGTGTCTTTCGTTGGATTACCAGACGCGAGTGGGAGTGTTAATTCGGTAAATGGTGATAGAACTAAAATTTGTTTTAATTATGGCAGAGAACTATTTGTATATACCTATAGAGGGATTAAGAAAGTAAGTAGCCTTCTTTTAGTTTGCCTTGGAGTGTGTGGAATAGTGAAATAAGAGAGCACTATAAAAGGGGAGTTACCGCTGGCAGTGAATTGCTTAAGCAGGGTCAGTGTCAGTGTCAATGACTTTATAGTGCTTGATGCTGGTACTGGATATTATGGGTGTATTGTCTCTTGTCTCACCCACTGTGGATGACTGGGGTTCTAGTGGGTGGAGTGGGTGAGTCATGGGTGTGGTGGTGAGTACACACTTCATTACACAACTGTTTGTTTTGGACTCTGGGAAACATATTTAGGCTACATAGGCCTAATGTTTTTGCTAAATTGACAAGGAGCTCCACTATTTAAATGAGTGTACTATCATTCAATACTATCATACTATGTATTATTGGTAATTATAGGGAATAGGCTTGCACCCTTATTTTTCATGTTTTTTCCTCCAGATTTTGAGAATGAGAAATTAGGCTAGTGTTTTCATGGTCTTAGCCTAGTTATAATTCCAATGTGGGTAGCCTAGCCTACTTATTACCGAAACTACCACTAATTATTTCTCAATATTTGAAGGCTAGTATAGGCTAGCCTAGAATAAGTGTTTTAAGATCGTTGGATAATGGGAGAAATAACATTTTCCGGGGATTGTAACTAGGACTAGCCTAATTTCAACTAGGCTAGCCTAGGCCTACTGTAGGCTATGGCCTAATGATGCAAAGTTGCAAACTACCTAGGCCTAAAACCAAAAAGAAAAACCATGGGAAAATTAGTGGTAGGCTAGGCCTAGTTTCGGTAATATTTTCGGCAAGAATGTAGTTACCGGGTGTACCGCCCGTCTTATTTACACTAGCCTACGAGGACGCTCACCATAACCCTATCCACCCTGAGGTCCATTCCACCCGGGTAGGGTGTGGGTGACATAAGCTTCACAGCTTTACTACCCTACATCCTCAAGAAGAAGAAGAAGAAGACGCTCACCATCATGTTCCCATCTATTTTGACTGCCTTTGGATACAAAAATACATTACCCTAACCAAACAACCTAACCTAGTATTATAGATTTATAAGTATTTATTTTATTAGGCTAGGCTATAGCCTAAGTATTTATAGATGATTTATGTTGTATGTCGGTAGTGGTAGTGTGGTACACCCGGTAACTACATCCATCCCATATTTTCCTGTAATTGTATGCCACGGCAGTAAAAATAGACGGGAACATGATGTAAACAAGGTTACAAGGCGGGCGCCTTATAGTACATAATTATAGTCCGCATGGAGGAATTTCGGGGATGGATGTAGTGTTCGGGCGTACGGTGTAACGGTTACGGTCGTCATGTTTACATAGGTCGATCGCCGCAGTTGAGTTCGCATCTATTTTGACGGCCATTTTTTTCTGTTATTTGCCCCCTGCTGGCCTGCTGGCAATATATATGATGACAGTATGTCATGGGGGGGGGGGGGGGTGAGGGGGGCAAAGCCCCCCGTCAACATATTACCGGTATTGTATCCAATGGCATTCAAAATATACAGGAACATGAGCGCAAGCGTCAGACGCCGCCGTCATGTTTACATGGTCAATCGCCGCAGTTAAGTTCGCGTCTAAAATTTGCCCCCTGCTGGCAATATCTATGATGATGACAATAAGTCATGGGGGGGTGAGGGGAGTTCAACATATTATTGTGTCCAACGGCAATAAAAATAGACTGGAATATGATGACAAGTGTCCGCCGGCGCTCCGCGTAGTGTAAACAAGGCGGGCGGTACGCCCGAACTCTACATTCTACCCAAGCCCCCCCCTCAACATATTATTGTATCCAATGGCAGTCAAAATAGACGGGAACATGATCACAAGCATCCACCGCCGCCGTCATGTTTACATAGGTCGATTGCCGCGGTTAAGTTCACGTCTATTTTGACGGTGATTTTTTTCGGTTATTTGCCCCCTGCTGGCAATATATATATATAATGATGACAATATGTCATGGGGGGGTGAGGGGGGGGGCAAAGCCCCTTAGCCCCCCTCAACATATTATTGTATCCAACGGCAGTCAAAATAGACGGGAACATGATCGCGAGCGTCCGCCGCCTCCGCTCCGCATTACCGCGTAGTGTAAACAAGGCAGACCGCAGGCGGTATGCCCAAACACTACATTCTTGCCGGATGTAGTATCCGGGTGTACCGCCCGCTATGTTTACACTACGCGGATGCTCGCGATCATTTCCCATCTATTTTGACTGCCGTGGTATACAATAATAGGTTCACCCCCCATAATTTATTGTCATCATCATATATATTGCCAGCATGGGGCAAATAACAGAAATAATAGGGGAAGGATGTAGTGTACGGTCGTCATGTTTACATAGGTCGATCGCCGTGGTTAAGTTTCTGTCTATTTTGACAGCGATTTTTTTCTCGGTTATTTGCCCCCTGCTGGCAATATCTATGATGATGACAATAAGTCATGGGGGGGGGGGGCCTCAACATACAGTAAACCCCCGCTAACTCGGACTCTTTTTAGTCGGAAACCCGCACTTCTTGGAATGGCATCGGCCTCTCGGAAATGTCGAGGCTGTATATCTCGGAAATTTCCGAGTTGGACGGGATTTGTGTCCGGTTTACAATGTTCTCTCACTCGGTTTTAAGTGATTTTAGGATGAATTGAAGCCTGTGCCATTTAATTAAATTGTGTTAGGGAGGTTTTAGGAAGGGAAGAGGATGTGTAGATCAGATTTTTACCCTGAATTGTGTTGTGGAGAAGTATCTGGAGAAGAAACAAAAGGTTTATGTTGCCTTTATGGACTTGGAGAAGGCCTATGACAGAGTGGATAGAGAAGGTTTGTGGAAAGTACTTAGAATATACGGAGTAGAGGGCAAGTTGCTGAAAGCAGTGAAGAGCATGTATGAGGGTGCAAAGGCGGCAGTACGTGTGGAGAGTGAGCAGAGCGAGTTCTTTGACCTGAATGTTGGTTTGAAACAGGGGTGTGTGATGTCCCCGTGGTTGTTTACTGTATATATGGATGGAGTCATGAAAGAAATACTATCAAGAGCAGTGAATGTTGGTGTATCGCTGAAAAGGGAGGGAATTGAGTGGAAGCTACCTATACTGCTGTTTGCGGATGATACAGTTCTGATGAGTGATAATGAATGGGAGTTGCAGGGTCTGGTAAATGAGTTTGGAACAGTGTGCGAAAAACGGAATTTGAAGGTAAATAGGGGGAAGAGCAAGGTTATGGTCTTCGAAAGGGGTGAAGTCACAGAGTGTGAGGTGAAGCTGAACGGTCAGGCTATGGAGATCGTCAACTCTTTTAAGTATCTGGGCAGTGTGTTGAGTAAAGATGGGACTATGGATGAAGAGGTGCGGGAGAGGGTACAACAGGGGAAGAGGGTTGTAGGAACGCTAAAAGCAGTAACAAGAAATAGGGTGGTCAGTATGGAAGTGAAGAAGTCCTTGCATGACAGTGTGGTAATCCCGACACTGACTTACGGAAGCGAAGCATGGACGTTGGTTGAGAGACTCAGACCAAGAGTGAGAGCAGTGGAAATGAATTACTTAAGGAGTGCGTGCGGAGTTACATGGAGGGATAGACAGACTAATGAGGAAGTAAGAAGGAGGTGTGGTGTGGAGGTAGATGTGCTGGAAAGTGTGAAAAGGAACAACTTGAGATGGTTCGGCCATATGGAACGTATGGAAAGCGAGAGAATGACTAAGAGGGTGTACGAGAGCGAGGTGGAGGGACAGAGGGGGAGAGGTAGACCGAATATGAGGTGGAAGGATGGAGTGAGGAACTACATGAACGAAGGCGGTGCTGGTTGGGGGGAGGGGCGTCGACTGACTGGGGACAGAGGTGCATGGGGGCGGTTCGTTCGTGGCCACCCCTTCGGGGATCACGGCGTCAGGCAATAGATAGATAGATAGATAGTGTTAATATTAATTACTATGTACTGTACTGTCCCTGAAAACATAATAAGATTCGTATTTGTCATTAATATGATTAATTTCACATGTAAAAAAGAAAAAAAAGTTATCTTAATTTTCTCTGACGCGGACTTTCCTCTTCTAATTCGGAATTTTCCCTTTCTTAAGTCGGATATAAGTCGGACTTAGGACATCTCGGAAAATCGGGCTTCTCGGAAGTGGTCTCCCCTCAATTAGTCCGAGATAGCGAGGGTTTACTTACTTTGGTATATTTTGGGTGATTCCGTCCTCTGTAGACGCTGCTAAGGTGGGCCTCCGCAGCGGCCAGGCAGCTCTACTTCTCGGGTGTTTCGCTGGCTTGTCAGTGAGTTGATTGCAGTGCTGGGGTATCCTGGTATTGGGGGCTCGTCTAATATTGTGGCCAGCCAACGGTCCAGCTGGCGTTTGAAGGAGTCCGTCGTGACCCCAGTCAGCTCTCGGACTGCCTTTGGCACCGCATTGGATAGACGAGCCCCGTTTTTTGTGAAGCTGTTGTGGACGACTGTTGCCATTCGCTGAGTAGTGGCCTCTGTCTGCTTTATGTAGCACAGTCGTCCTTTCCTGATGTGGTTGTTTACAGCCAGCCCCACGTCAGGTACAAGTCCTTCAAGGGTCTTCCACACATAGATTACCAGATAGCGCTCGCGTCTTCTCTGGAGGGAGTATAGACGTAACTCCTCCAGGCGCTCCCAGTAGTTTAGGTGTTGGAGGCCCCGGACTCTGCTGGTGAAGGTCCTCTGGAGGGATTCCAGCTTGCAGGTATCCGCCGTCTTGAATGGTGACCAGAGCTGGCAGCAGTATTCCAGCTTATGGAGGACCAAGGCCTTCCATAGTGTTAGCATGCAGGTCCTTTCCCTTGTCTGGAAAGTCCTCAGTATCCACCCTGTTAATTTTCTGCCAGTTTCAGTGACGAGGTTGATATGATGGGAGAAGGTTCCGTCCGAGCTCATTGTGACTCCCAGGTCCCGCACCTGATCTTTAGGTGTTATGGTTTGCTGGTTGACCTGGTATCTGGTGCTCTGTTTGATGTCTTGGTGAGGGCCATACCTCATGAGCTCGAATTTCTCTCCATTCATCATCATGTTGTTGGAGTCGGCCCAATCAAGTACTCGGTTGAGGTTTTCTTGGAGTAGAGCCACGTCCGCTTCTGCTTCAATCTTCATCTTCAGATCGTCAGCGAACGAAGTTGCCTGGGCGTGTTGTAGTTCGTCGTCGATGTCTGCGATCATGATGAGGAACAGAAGTGGACCCAGTACTGACCCCTGGGGTACACCGCTGGACACGTCGCTTGGGTCTGAGAGATGTCCCTGGACCGAGACCTTCTGTTTCCTGTCAGTTAGGAAGCTATGCAGCCACTTGCCAAGGTTCCCCCTTATGCCAAGATTCTTTAGCTTGTGAAGGACGAGGCCATGGTCAACTTTGTCGAACACCTTGGCGAAGTCCAAGTATATTACGTCGACATTGTCACCCTTGCTAAGATCTTCTAGTAGGGCCTCATGGTGGGTCAGAAGCTGTGACAGACAGGATCGGCCCTTCCTGAAACCGTGCTGACCGTCGTTGAAGGCAGCTAGTTCCTCCATGTGGTTTGTTAGTCTTTTCCTGACAACCCGCTCTATTATTTTGATAATGTGCGAGGTCAGTACCACGGGGCCGGTAGTTTTTGGCCAATCCTTTGTTGCCCCCTTTGTGGATTGGTGCCAGACGAGCCCATCCTCGCAAGGGAGCGAGCTGTCGCTTCAAACAGTCTACTGCACCAAATCACCACCCATAACGAGGGGCGTCGCGCTCCTTGGTGCCGCTAGAAGAGCGGCGAACACATCAAAAGGTATCAAAAGGTAAGGTGTGACTATTCCCTCCTTTAGAGATGGGGGGACTGTGCCAGTGGCCAGAGACTTGGTGGCTATTAATGTCAGTGGTTGAGCCAGTTCTTCTTTGCAGTTTTCAGGAAGAGCGCACTAAAGCCGTTTGGGCCTGTAGCTGAATCCGCTGCAATGGCATTGATGGCTTGAATTATTTCTTCGGTTCCAGGGTTGATGTCTGAGAGAATTGGCACGACAGTAGGCTCCTGTGCAGCGAAGAAAACCGTTGGGTCGTCCACTAATTTGGCAGGGCTGGGTACGCGCTGAAGACATTTTCGTATTGTGTCCTCAGTATTTCCGCCATCCGTTCTGGGTCCCCCACTAGGTTTCCTGCGCCGTCTTCTAGTGGCCCTACAGATGCTACATTTTTAGCCTTCTTGTTTGCATATGTGAAGAAGAACTTGGAGTTGTCTTTTATGTTGTGGATGGCCTGTAGTTCTTCTCTTTTCCTCTGGTCGTCGTGGGACTTCAGTAGGTTACACTCAATTTCCTTTAGGGCCACTTGTATTTCTATGACTCTATGTTTCGGAAGATTTCTTGTTATTTTCTTTTTGTAGAGGCTTCTCTTTCTCATAAGGACACGACGATCTCTTGGTATTTTTCTTCTGTTCGCCGTGCTTTTTGGTGGGACATGGGTCTTGCATATTTCTTCGCAGACTCCGGTGAAAGTGGATAGCATTCCTTTGACACTGTCATCTGCGATGGCTGCCTCCCAGTTGATCCTTAGCTTTTCTTTTATCTTAGGCCAGTCCATGTGTTTGTGGTGGAAGTTTAGACTTGCCATCAGTGTATTGGATTGCTGGCCCTGTTGTGCTGGTTCGTTCATTAGTGCGTTACTTACGACTGTAGCTTCGCAAATCCTGTGATCTGACATGGAGGTTTCATATACTGGTAGTTTATAGCTGTGTAGTATTCCATGGTTATTGCTTAGTAGCAGATCTAGGATGCTCGTTCCTCTTATTGGTTCTGTTATGAATTGTGAGAGAAATTTTGTCTCTGTGAGTGATGTCAGCTAACTTGCTTGCCTTTTCTCGTCTGCTGTTCCTCTTGCTACCTCGAGTGTCTCCCAGTTCACATGCGGGAAGTTGAAGTCGCCCAGAAGGAGGTATTCAGTGTCGGGTGCTGGCAGGTTTTCGAGTGCATGTTTCTTACATTTTTTTACAGTTTCTTACAGTAGATCCTCTGGAAAAAAGCAAACTAGGCCTGTGTATCCAGCTCAGTACCAGTACTTGCACTGCTGCGGTCGTTCACGGTGTTGGCGGCGGCGGTAGCAGACGCAACATTTTTACTATTCTGTATTTTTGTTTTATAATCAAACTTCAAATCTTTTCTTCCCCATGCTTTATCAAGATTACTTTCAAACTCCCTTATTGATTCGGAATCGACTACATACTGGGGCAGTGCGTTCCACTCATTTACCACTCTATCACAAAATGAGTTCTTTGCCTTCTCAAGCCTATTTCTTTCTTTGTAAATTTTCTTAGAATGTCCTCTCGTTCTTGTTCCCTCCCGCATCAAGAAGATACCTTCACACACATCCTCATCATACTTTCCTGACACTATCTTAAAAGTCTTTATCATATCCCCTCTCTTTCTCCTATATGCCAGTGTTGGAAGCCCCAATGTCCTCAACCTCTGCTCATAGCCCGCGTTCTTCAACGTTGGTACCAGCTTGCTAGCTCTCCTCTGCACTTTCTCCACTGCTTCTATATCCTTTACCATATATGGAGCCCACACTTGGTTCGCATATTCCAGGTGCGGCCTAACCAGCGCTGTATAGAGATTCCTGAAGATTTCTTCGTCAAGTGACACAAATGTCCTCCTTATCAGCCCTACAATTCTATTGGCTTTGTTTATCTTTTCCGCTAAATGTTCTGAGAAATTAAATTATTGTCTATCACTACTCCTATATCCTTCTCTGCATTCACTTCCTCCATCGCTTCATACATACTGTATCCTACATTGTCTATCTTGCTTGTCCCAATCCGCATGTACTGTACTTGCATTTTTTTGGATGAAAAGGCATTAACCAATGCTCAGACCATCCCTTCATGCCCTCCACATCTCCTTGAAGCAAACCCACATCTTCCTTACTCCTCACTCTTCTATACAGCTTAGTGTCATCCGCATACAGGTATACCTCACTTCCATTAGTTATAACTTCAGGTAAGTCGTTGATAAATATAACGAACAGCAGTGGTCCCAACACAGATCCCTGAGGTACCCCACTTGTAATTTCCCTCCACCCCGAGCCTATTCCATTCACCAGTACCGTACCCTCTGTCTCCGATCTTTCAGGAAGGCTTCTATCCATTTCACACATTTCTCCCCTATATTATAGCTTCTAACTTTCTCTATTAACCTTTTATGTGGGACCTTATCGAAGGCCATCATAAAATCGCAATATACCACGTCTATTACATCACCATCTTCTAGAATTTGCATCCAATCATCTACCACCTTAATTAGCTGTAGTACCGGTACCGTCGACCTCCCCGGCAAGAATCCGAACTGTCTCCCACTAAAATGTTGGTTTGACTTCATATGCTCCATTATTCCTTCTCTAATTACTGTTTCCATTAGTTTACACACAACACTTGTCAAACTGACTGGTCTATAATTCCCTGGGTCATTTCTCTTTCCCTTCTTAAATATAGCTGTTATGTTCGCCTCTCTCCAGTCCATCGGGATTTGTCCTGTATTAAACGATACCTCAAATAACATTTTCAATGGCTCTACTAACATCTCACCTCCTTCCTTTATGATTCTTGGGTGTATCCCATCCGGTCCCGGGGACTTACTTACCTTTAGATACCTTTAGATGTGTTCGCCGCTCTTCTAGCGGCACCAAGGAGCGCGACGCCCCTCGTTATGGGTGGTGATTTGGTGCAGTAGACTGTTTGAAGCGACAGCTCGCTCCCTTGTGAGGATGGGCTCGTCTGGCACTTTTTGCAGTTCGACATCTAGGGCTCTCTTGAAGTTATCTTAACGAGATGTCCCTCATGTCTCTTACTCGCCGTGGGAGTTTGTTGAAGAGACGTGGGCCTCTGTGTGATAACCAGCCCTCTCGCAGAGAGCCCATAGCACCCCTGTTATTCATCCGGGGGATTTCGCATTCCCAGCCTCTCCTATCACTGAATTTCATGACAATCGGAGTATGTAGGTTTGGTACTAAACCCTCTGCGATTTTCCACGTGTATATTATTAGGTAACGTTCTCTTCTACGTTCCAGTGAGTACAGATTCAGTGCTCTTAAACGCTCCCAATAGTGTAGATGTTTTATCGAACTTATATGCGAAGTGAAATTTCTTTGTACACTCTCTACGTCATTTATTTCACCTGCTTTGTATGGGGATGTTAATACGCTACAGTATTCTGTTAATTTTTTCTATAGCCCTTCTTATTCTAGCATGGGAAAACTCTATTAGTTCTAGTACCGGTGCCTGTTTGATGGGAATAGTAGGCACTGCATCATCCAACTCCACTGTTAGTACCCCCCAAAGTATTTCCCCAGCACCTCTGCTTTCTCCTTATCAGTCTCCGCTCTACTCCCATCATCCAACCCCCCTACCAGCTCTGGGATCCCTACTCTTCTTGTTAACTTTTTCTGAATGTACTTCCAGAATATTTTTGGATTATCCTTCACATTTCTAGCAATCTCTCTCTCCCTCTCCTTCACCCCCCTCCTTGTCTCCCACCTTATTTTATTGTTTATTTGTCTGCGTTCCAGATCCACTTCTTTAGCTTCTATACTAGACCCCCTGTTCTTTTTTAACAATTTTAGTCTTTCCCACAATCGTTTCTTTCTTCTAATCAATGTCCAAAGCTTTCTTTTCATTGGCAATTCTGGGTTCGTTCTTTTCCTCAATTTTGTTTTATCCTTATATTCCCTTACTGGTACACTTTTAGATACAGCATTCTCCAGTTTGACTCTAATTTTCCTCCACATTCCTTCAGCATCTTCACCGTTCAAGTATTCCCCCCAGTCAATGTCCAAACACCGTCTCAGCAGCTCATAATCTGCTCTATCATACATGTATATTTTCTATTGCCCTTCTCTGTTTTAATATTGCAACTAAAGCTTATACAGGCATGGTCACTACGGCCTATAGGGCTATCCACATTGACATGTTCCACTATATCCTCCTCATTGCTAAAAATCAAATCAAGTACACTCCCCTGCATCCCATCTCTATATCTTGTCATCTCTGTAATATGTTGCGTTAAAAAACAATCTCACTTTCTCTATAAACTTGTTTTCCAGGCTACCCTGTCCCGCTGGAGTAGTACAATTTGCCCAGTTGATCCTTGGCTAATTGAAATCTCCAATCAAAATTTTATATGTTTAATTTTGTTTATGACATCCTCAAAAAGATCGTGGGTGGTGTTTGGAGGCCTGTATTGTTACAGCAGGGTCCCCAATTGTGCGAGAATTTGGTGGATGAACGAGGCTGCACAACTCGAAATCGTACAACTCGAAACATGTATCTTATGGGAAATAATTAATTTGGTGGATGGACGGTCCCGAGTTTAGGGGTTCAACTTTATATTACCTATACAAAACAACACTAACTGACACATATTCATAACAATACATACCGTAATATAAATAAAACTAAGCAATAATTAAACAATAATAAGTCATTGTTTACTCACATTAAGCTAGGGGGCTCCGAGGCAAACCCCCGCGGCAGGGCGAGTGCAGCTATGCTACCCCGGCCCCAGCCCCGTCTCCGTCCCCGTCTCCGTTTTTCTTATAAATTGATCTAACATTCGACTCGGTAAGTCCCAACTGCCTGGCTACAACTGAATTTTCTTTTCCAGCATCCTTTAACTCGATAACTTTCTGCTTTAGTTCCAGTGTGATGGTCAGCCGCTCAAGGTATACGAATTTCTCACGGAGCTAGCCTATGCGTGCACTAGAGCGGGGGCAAAAAAATATGACCGACTACCCCCTCCCACCCGGTAACCAAGCGGCGCAGAAGCTGGCTGTGACGCATGACGTATCACGCACAGCTGTGAAGAAACTCGTACATTTGGGTTTCTCCACGGGTTTGCTTACCTTTATTCCGGCGCTCGCACACTTCGAACAATATTCGCACAGTTTGGAATTATTAAATTAATATTTTTGGTAGCTCGCACAACTCGTGAAACGCACAGCTCAAACACGCACAAATGGGGACCGTACTGTATATCCAACGGCAGTCAAAATGGAAGCTGCTTCCGTGAAAAAGGCGGGCGGTAGCCTATGCCCGAACACTACATCCTTGCCAAAAATAGCCGTCAAAATAGACAGGAACTTAACCGAGAGCGATCGACCTATATAAACACGGCGGGCGGTACACCCGGATACTATGTACAGTACATCCTTCCCTGAAATTCCTCCATGCGGACTATAATGAGAAAAATATGGCGATTCTATTGGTCCCCATTTTCCCAAATATTGTACAGTACCGTAAATTGTTTCGAGAATGATGTACCGGTAGTATCCGGGTGTACGGTTAGATGGTTGTCATGTTTACATAGGTCTATCGCTCGCGATTAACCCTTTCACGCACGTATGGACGCCAGGGTTGTCGATTAGCAATCAGAAATAGAGTTCTCTCGATCTTATAATTACCGGTACCTCTCCAAAATTAGTTTTCTGCCCACAGCTAGCTCAAAGACAACTGCAGAGGTTTAAGTAAATAAACTAAAGTTTTCTAAACACCCCTGATGGTCACAAAGGCTTTAAGTATCCCAGAATAGGCTCAAATGGCGTCCTGTGCGTGAAAAGGTTAAGTTCCCGTCTATTTTTTCTGTTACTGTATTTGCCCCCTGCTGTCAATATATAAGATGATGACAATAAATCATGGGGGGGTGAGGGATGGCAAAGGCCCCCCCGTCTACTTATTATTGTATCCCACGGCAGTCAAAACAGATGGGAACTTGATCGCGAGCGTCTGAGTAGTGTAAACAAGGCGGGTGATACACCCGCATACTACATCCTTGCCATTGTTTCTAATAGCGCCGATGTAGTGTCCTTGAATATTATCAATTCAAGATTTGTTGGGATGGATGTAGATTCCGGGAGTACGGTCATCATTGTTTACATAGGGCGATCGCCGCGGTTAACTTCGCGTCTATTTTGACGGCGATTTTTTCGTCTATTTGCCCCCTGCTGGCAATACAGTATATATGATGATGGCAATATGTCATGGGGGGGGGGGGGAAAGCCCTCCCTCAACATATTATTGTATCCGAAGGCAGTCAAAATAGACGGGAACATGATGGCAAGCGTCCGCCCCGGCTCCGCATATTGTTGTTCCCTAAGCTGCCTGGCCGAACAGTCCCGAGTCCTTAAGGAAGGCCATGACCACGGTCGGGCTCTCCCACAGAGCTCTCAAATAGTGTAAATTGTGTTGTTGGCGAAAGTGGTTGTGTGAAATGCAGTCTTCTATGATGTGTTTTATGGTATGGGGTGCTGTGTTACAACCCGGGCAGGTGTCGACGACAGAGTCATCCAGTCTCTTCTGATAGCTCAGAAGAGCTGGATGGTGTCCGCATCTCAGCCTGGCCAGGTGGACTCTGTCCTCGCGAGGAAGGGAGGATTCAGAAGGATGGATTTCGGGAGGTCGTGCTTGCAGCTGCGTGTTGTCTATGAGTGAGTGGATGGAACGGCGAGTGATATGAGTATGGATGTGCTTCCGGAAGTTGGTTTGGGGTGGGCAGGGAGGGAGAGAAGACAGTATTTGTGTGTGATAGCGTGTGCTGGGTGTTGTTTTGATATTTCTTGGTGTCTGTGGGTGTGTTGCCATGTAGTGTAGTGGGTGGTGTTGATTCGTGGAGGCTGCTGCCAGGAATTGAGTGCCTCTCATGTCTAGATGATCTTTGACTTTTAGGACTTTGGTTTCTTGATGTAGGTGATCTGTGGGTGTAGTAGCTGTGCATCCTGTGATGATTTTAAGTGCTTTATTTTGAATAGTCTGTAAGGTCTTATGATGTGTTTCAGCTAGGTTAGAAGCCCAGGACGGGCTTGCGTATTCCATAACTGATCTTATGTATTGTTTGTAGACTGTGGTGGTGGTTTCTTTGTTGTGTCCAAATTTTGTGTGGGCAAGTGATCTGAGGGCGTTAAGTCTGGGTGTCAGTTTCTTTTTTGTGTTTGTGGTGTGCTGTTTGAATGTCATTTGGGTGTCGTATGTTACTCCTAGGATTTTGTGTGTGTGTGTGTGTGTTAGGGGTGTGTTGTTATGTTGAGTCCCGGGACGTAATCGTGCTCTCCTGTCCAGCTTGTGAGGAGGGTTGCAGTGGATTTAGCTGGGGCTAAATTGAGTCTGTTTGTAGTGCACGCGGGGAGGGCAATTCTCCGCGTATTGTAAACAAGGCTGGCGGTACACCCGAATTCTACATTCTACCCTTCGGCAAGAATGTACCGGTAGTTACCGGGTGTACTGCCCGCCTTGTTTACACAACGCGGACGCTTGCTATCATGTTCCCGTCTATTTTGACCAACCATACCCTCCACCATACATGCCCTCCACCAAACTTGCTCTCCACCAAACTTGCTCTCCACCAAACTTGCTCTCCACCAAACTTGCTCTCCACCAACCATACCCTCCACCAACCATACCCTCCACCAACCATACCCTCCACCAACCATACCCTCCACCAAACTTGCCCTCCACCAACCATACCCTCCACCAACCATACCCTCCACACCCTCCACCAACCGTACCCTCCACCAACCGTACGGTACCCTCCACCAACCCTACCCTCCACCATTCATACCCTCCACCAACCATACCCTCCACCATCCATACCCTCCACCATCCATACCTTCCACCAACCATATCCTCCACCATCCATACCCTTCACCAGCCCTACCCTCCACCAACCCTACCCTCCACCAACCCTACCCTCCACCAACCCTACCCTCCACCAACCCTACCCTCCACCATCCATACCCTCCACCAACCATACCCTCCACCAACCATACCCTCCACCATCCATACCCTCCACCATCCATACCCTCCACCATCCATACCCTCCACCAACCCTACCCTCCCCCATCCCTACCCTCCACCATCCATACCCTCCACCAACCATACCCTCTACCATCCATACCCTCCACCAACCATACCCTCCACCATCCATACCCTCCACCATCCATACCCTCCACCATCCATACCCTCCACCAACCAACCATACCCTCCACCAACCATACCCTCCACCTTCCATACCCTCCACCATCCATACCCTCCACCAACCATACCCACCACCAACCATACCCACCACCATCCCTACCCTCCACCAACCCTACCCTCCACCATCCATACCCTGCACCATCCATACCCTCCACTATCCATACCCTCCACCATCCATACCCTCCACCATCCATACCATGCACCATCCATACCATGCACCATCCATACCAGTACCCTCCATCATCCATACCTTACACCAACCATACCCTCCACCATCCATACCTTCCACCAACCATACCCTGCACCAACCCTACCCTCCACCATCTATACCCTCCACCATCTATACCCTCCACCATCCATACCCTCCACCAAACATACCCTCCACCAAACATACCCTCCACCATCCATATCCTCCACCATCCATACCCTCCACCATATACATATCCTCTACCAACCATACCCTCCACCATCCATACCCTCCACCATCCATACCCTCCACCATACATACCCTCCACCATCCACACCCTCCACCATCCATAACCCTCCACCATAGCCTACATATCCTCCACCATCCATACCCTCTACCATCCATACCCTCTACCATCCATAGCCTCCACCATCCACATCCTCCACCATCCATACCCTCCACCATCCATACCCTCCACCATCCATACCCTCCACCATCCATATCCTCCACCATCCATACCCTCCACCATCCATACCCTCCACCATCCATACCCTGCACCATCCATACCCTGCACCATCCATACCCTCCACCATCCATGCACTCCACCAACCATGCCCTCCACCATCCATACCCTGCACCAACCATACCCTACACCATCCATACCCTACACCATCCATACCCTCCACCATCCATACTCTCCACCAACCATGCCATCCACCATCCATACCCTACACCATCTATACCCTGCACCAACCATACCCTCCACCATCCATACCCTCCACCAACCATACCCTCCACCATCCATACCCTCCACCAACCATGCTGTCCACCATCCATACCCTCCACCAACCATACCCTCCACCAACCATACCCTCCACCAACCCTGCCCTCCACCATCCATACCCTCCACCAACCATACCCTCCAACATCCATATCCTCCACCATTCATACCCTCCACCAACCATATCCTCCACCATCCATGCTGTCCACCATCCATACCCTCCACCAACCATACCCTCCACCAACCATACCCTCCACCAACCCTACCCTCCACCAACCCTGCCCTCCACCATCCATACCCTCCACCAACCATACCCTCCAACATCCATATCCTCCACCACCCATACCCTCCACCATCCATACCCTCCACCAACCATATCCTCCACCAACCATACCCTCCACCATTCATACCCTCCACCAACCCTGCCCTCCACCAACCATACCCTCCACCATCCATACCCTCCACCAACCATACCCTCCACCAACCATGCTCTCCATCATCCATACTGTTCACCAACCATACCCTCCACCATCCATGCCCTCCACTAACCATGCCCTCCACCAACCATACCATTCACCAATGCCCAGCCATACCTTCTACTCTAGCAATTTTACAGTACCGGTACCGGTATGGTATGGTTCAGGTACCATACCCTTTATCTACGGTCTACCATACCCTCCACCAACCATACTGGTACCCTCCACCAACCATTTGTTTCTGAAATGCAAGCATAGGTTTTGGTAATGTAGGAGGAAGTATGGTACCGGTATTATATAATAACTAAAGCTGGATTAAATCCATAACTTACCATACAGTGTCTTATGCTACCTAATTTGTTGGTTACTATTTCTTACTGGCCATTACCCCACAACTTTACCGTACCACCTAAGAAGCAAAGTTCTAGCCTCACTGACTGCTAACCTGGGACCGGAAACTTATAAGTGTTTCCCGGTAGAGCACCTATGTCGAGACCTTCGAAGCCCTAAAAGGCAAACTTCAATTTACTCTGTCCTCGAACCTTAGTTGCAATGAAGCATTGCAATATATTTCTACATTAACTTGTAATGCAGTTTTTAACGCTGTGCAATCCCTTGATTAACAGGGCAAGGGCGTGCCCTTGTTACAGGGACTTTACTGGACATTTGTCACAAATTGCTAGACCTGAGTGTCCAAACTCTTGATATCTACCAATGGCACAGGGTGTGATCGAACTGCCGACCCTTTGATGACCAGTCAGCTACGTTATCAACCATTCCACGGCCCGTGGCATAATAATAATAATAATAATAATAAGCATGTTACTTATTTCTCATAAGCGCCAATTTTTCCGAAGAATTCACTCGCGCTCGGAAAGAGAAAGAAAAAAGAACAAAATCAATGCATCAAAAGAAGGCTTATATACAACACACATTTAACAATCACTAGCAGTGGCAAAATAGCCTAAACTCTATAGCCATCTGTCATGACACCTCTCTCAAGATCATAGCTTCTCTCAAAGAGAGAACTAACTTATGATGAAGATTTTACAGCAGCACACCTTAGCATCAAACAACTGGTGAGGTTTGTGTTGTACTGTTAAACATACTGTTTTCCAATGTCTGGGAGCAGTTTTCCTTAGGCTAGATGATCGCTAGATGATCCAGATAACTATGCTGAAGACATTAGGCTAACATAATGGAGCGTCTAGCCAAGGTAGCTGCATCTACAGACGTTGGCGCAATCTCATGGATGCCCACTCAGAATAGCAACTCATCAAGCTGCAGTACGGTACATTCTCTAAGCATGGCTCTAGAAAACGGGCTCCAAGCACACAGGCCGTAGCTTGGTTGGTAGAGCACTCGCCTGCTGTTGACGGTTCGAGTCTCGGGCCAGCCAGTGAGCTATTAGCAGATGCCAGTTCTGTTGGTAAACGGTGCGGTCTAGCAATCTGTGGCAACTGTTCACTGAAGTCCCACTGGGCACCCACCCTAGCCCAGCTATTCAGCAGGGAGTGCATGGTGGTAAAAACTGCATCAAAAACTGCATCGTCACCACCAGCGTCACCTGGTGGGGTTAACTTCAATATTAATTCTTGCTGTCAAGGGTGTCCGGCTCGATATCACAATTACATCTCCCATACGACTACTATTTGCTCTCCCAATAACTTTGACCAACAGCCCCATGCCTATTCACCAAGAGGAAGAGGTTGCAGCTTTCTTTGACAGGGGGACTGCAACCGCCAGTACGTTGCTAGTTTCTAAGCAATACTGATGATCATAAAGGCTTTTAAGTATCCCAGAAAGGGCTCAAATTGCGTACTGGTGCGCGAAAGGGTTAATTGATATAGTTTTATGCATTAATTATAATTTTATAGTTTAACTAGTTTGAATAGAATACTTTAATGTTAAGTGTACCGGTAGTTTCTTTATTTATAGCCTACAGAGTTTACCTGAACGTCCTAAATTTTCCATTTGATAAATTCCTTGAATATGACGAGAGTACCGTACGTTAATATATGTGCAACTAGATTGCCTGGGAAACAAATTCACTTGCTCATATAGTGATGTATAGGTAAATTATATATGGTAGTTTTATGTTTTTTTGTTATGAAATTGTTTTGATAAATATTCAATGCATTATTTCCACATAGGCTACCGTAGTGATATTGTTAAGTTCTTTTGTCTATATATTTTGCAGTTCCTGTTTTGGTTTGTTTGTTTTGCAAGTTTTACATTTTTATTTAATGGTATGTTAAAACATGAAAGATTAATATATAGTTTTTAAAATTTCAGGCGGTTGACCTTACAAAGCCCATCGACAAGAGAGCGTACAACAAAGAAGATGTGCCAACGTGTCACGACTTCAATGCCACCACAGCCAACTCTGAGGGGGTGTCACTACTGGTGGGACTGCTGGGAGGGCAGGTTCAGCTGATAGACCCTATCACAAAGGAAGTAAATAAAGCATACAATGCTGGAGAGGTTAGTTATTGAAAAAATATTCTGTGATTATGTGATATCGTTATAGTTATTCCATATTTTATTTATTCTAGATACTGTACCGGGTACCGGTATCGTACATGTACCGGTACTTATATATATAAACTGTATGGTACCGGTGAGAGACTTATATTTTATAATTACAGTACGGTACAGTATACAATATAAAAAGACATAGTACCGCACAATGTAAAGTTAACCAGTCCTGTATATAGGGTAGGCTAGAAACGTTAGTATCCGATCACTGTGTTAGTATCCAATCACTTTCAGTTTTTAGTGTAAAAAACTGCTACTAACAAAACTATAAAAGATACAGTATTTACCTTATACTATATACAGAATATAGAGCTATGAAAGCTAAGTATTGTGTGAAAAAAATTAATTAAATGGATAAATAGTTTAGCTTCTACCGTACACCGAATGTAAACAACTGTAATTTTTCTCCCGATTCTTACGGCAACCCGTATGGAAATTACTTTCTTTGTCAGCTTAAAAATGATCTCTATACATGTAGGCCTATTTATTCTTTTCAAAATATATGATAATATATTGTAGTGGAATGTTGGAATAACACATGGAAAATGAAGATAGTTGATTATATTGCAAATGAGTTTGACAAGGAGAGGTGATTGGATACTAAACCCAAAATCCTCGATGCGTTAGTATCCGACCACAAAATATTTTCCTAAACTGTGTTAAGTGTAAAACTGTAGCTCACATGAAGTGCATCTCTAAGAATACCAACAGTGAAGAACGGGAATTCCTATGCAACATGTGTGCCTTGCATTCATTACCGAATATTAATATAGATGAACCAAGTATTAACAACTCAGAATCCAGCCAGGACACATTCAAAATCAAAGATGAATACAGTGTTCACCAACAAAGGGCTCCATCTTATCCACATTAACGCCAGATCAATGTACCATAAATTGTCAGAAATAAACTTGTTAGCTAATAAGGCCAAAGCTTCAATAATTGCAATCACAGAAACCTGGCTGGATGCAAGTATAAACGATGGTGAAATAAACATTCAAGGTTTCAACATGGTTAGGAATGATCACAATAGGCAAGGGGGAGGAGTATGTCTTTATGTAAAAAACAACCTCACACACACAACTAGGACCGACCTCCATGTAGAAAATCACGAAGCTCTGTGGATCGACCTACACCTGCCGAGGACAAGACCCATCACAATTGGGGTGTGCTATAGGCCACCAGACGACACACAATTCTTGACCAAATTTGAACGAACTTTGTCATCGCTAGACCCTCGGAATTAATCCATTATACTGGGAGGTTTGACGTACCTCCCAACCTACCTAATAGGAAAACCTACTATTTGGTAGTAGTCTTGGAAAATCCAACGTCAAGGCTATTAACCTAATTGCAATGACGACTTGTCTATTTTGACTGCTATGTCGTCATTCCAACCGCGGTTAAAAAGAAAACGTCTAGAGTCTACTCCTTATCTTGCTCTAGGAGACGTTGTACATTAACCAAAACTACCACCGAAGGTGAAAAAAGCATAGAAGAGAAGAAAAAGGGGTTTACCTTAGTTACCGCTTAAGGCCCATCCCGTGTTCCGTCATGTGCAGATCCCTGTCGAACGTGCGCATGAGCGACCCTCTCTTGTCATCACATCTCACGTCAGCAGAAGAACGCGGATGGGCAGGGGTCCGGCGTGAGGGAGGGTATTATGTACGTTGGATTTTCCAAGACTACTACCAAATAGTAGGTTTTCCTATTTGGTAGGTTGGGAGGTACGTCAAACCTCCCAATTTGTTAGTAGTCTTGGCAAATCCAACGTCAAGGCTGCATAACAAATAGGAGGAGGACATCAAAGCCCAACCTACCAAAAAAAAACAATGCATAAAACAAAATTACGAATGACAAAGACACAATTTAAACAAGAGAGTTTAATAAAAGAGTGAAAAACTGAGGAGTAGCTAAAAAGAACAGTTTTAACACATGCCCGTCATTCATAGTAATGCAAAAACATAGACTTGTCTGAAACCAAAAAGGTACTGTACCCAAAATCCCTTTTCTTCAAAAACCAACAAAAACACTGAACACAAGAACAAAACACAATTTTCAATGTGGCAAAAACACTTATGTACTGGAACAATACATAATCCCAAACTTGCAATCCAGTGTTGCAAACCCGTACACCCCCCCCCCCCCCTTTGTCAAATAAAACAAAGGAAAAGAACGAGGGACAAGGGGGGAAGACCAGGGATCTTCGCCAGAGCACCAGGAAACACGACCCCCGAGAGCAATCACCGGCCGAGGGGGTCGAACACTGGACACGGAGAGGTAGGAGGAGATGAAGGAATTGATAGAAGACCACAAAACCGCTGAGGCGATGGCAGGGAAGGATCGACGTGGCAGGAACCGGAAGGAGGCAGCAAAGGATCTGACATCGTGCGCAGAACCCCTACAAACAGGGTGACGGGCACGAACGGTCCGACAAACGTGGCGGCCCATCTTCACCTGCGAGAGCCTCCCACCTGTCCGAGGAGACACCCACACAGCAGTACCCGAAGGCGGCACCACAGACGCAACAGAGGAGTGCAAGGCTGACACCGGACACAACACATGGCGAGGATGCCCACGCCGTAAAGCCTGGACGGCGAAAGGCTGGAAAACGGGGGCCTCCCTCCCATGCGTGGTAACAAAAGGAGGGGAGGAGGCGAACGAGACGCCATGCAAGGACGGGGAGAATTGCACGCAGTCCCGGGGCCGTGACAATGCCGCTAGTGCAGACACCCGATCCCCAGTGGCCAGAGCGACAAGGAAGAGTGGACGCCCGAGCAACGGAACCGGCGTAGCGGCCCTTGTATACGTGGGTGAAGCCAGAAGGACCAGAGCCCGCCCCAGATCCCACTGCGGAGGGACCTGGCGCGGAGGCGGTCGATTCCGGATGGCAGCCGTCAGGAAGGAATCCAGCTCCTGTGGCGGAACGACCAGCCCAGCGACGGACCCAAAGACCCCCCGGACGGCAGACAAGTGGGTACGTATAGCGTCGACTGGAAAGCGACGTGTACGGAAGAGGTGAAACAAGGAGCGTAGGACGAGGGAAGGAGAGCCAACTGGCAGGCGAGTGGCCTGTAGCCACCTAGTAAAAGACCTCCAGCGGGACCCGTAAGTCCCCCAAGGAGAAGACGGCCAGGAACGCTGCAGGAAGTCAGTCAGGGCCCGGCCGGGGACCGGGAGCCACCGTGCCTCATGAACAAGCACGATGCGAAGGCCAAAGAGGTCCGCAGGTCCCCAACCTAGCCCAAGTGGAAGCCGGAGACAGGTAGAGGGACCGGACTCGGGCACCACCACGGCAACCGGGCGGACCAAGTCCGTGCCGGCTACAGAGGCGCGAGGAGCCAGACGCAGCCGTGGTACAGCCTCAGCTTCGCGAGGACTGGGCACATCAACAGCGCGTCTGGTGGCGGAAAGATGTATATCGACCGCCATCTGTACCAGGCTACCATGAAAGCGTCCGGATCCCCCCCCCCCGGAGCGCGAGGCCGGAGGGAGAGGTCCAGAGGCAACTGGCGCGGCACCCCCGATGCGAACAAGGCGACCTCCGGAACACCTCAGGAAGCCGCGAGGTCGGCGAACACAGTCCGTTTCATCGCCCATTCTACAAGAACGCCCTGCCCTCTCGACAGGGCGGCCGCCCAAAGGGTGGCAGGCCCGGGCAGGGAGGAGGCATGCAAGGAGAAGGGGTGTCGGTCCGCGAGGAAGAACAACTCCACCGAGACCCCCAATAGAGTCAACGACCTGGAGGACCCCCGCATAAGGAAACAGGGGACAGCTTGTCTGAGTGTCCAACCCGAAGGCCACCGACTTACCCCGAAGGGCCAGCGCGTGGTCCCGCAGGAAGAACAAAGGAACCAACAGTCCGAGGGCATAGACGGGTAAGAGGAGGGAGACCCACCCATCTGCCGGGAAGTGGACGTCCCAGGTTCGATTGGGAACCTCACCCAACCTCGCTCGACGTATCTGTGGCTACCCAGACCGTCGGCGGGGGGGCGGTCCAGGGCACAGCCGCAGAGAGCGAGCCCCGAGAAACCCAGCGACCGAAGCGTCGGCGAACGGTACGCGGGAGCGGCAGGAGCCGATCCATAGGGGCAACGGAAACACCGCGGTGCCCATGAGGAGGAGGCGGCGTAGCCAGAGGCTCCCTAAGGGAAGGGGCAGAGCGGCCCAATGCAGCGAACCCACGAACGAGTCCCACAGCCACCCCGGGAGGGAGACCGAGTGCAACACGGCGAAGACCGTCCGCCGAAGGTGCACCGCGGCCGGCAGACCCCGGGTCACCGTAGCGCCGGACAAAACCCATGCGAGACCGACCCATGGCACGACACGCGACGGGGTCAAGCGTGACTTGGGAACATCGAATGGGAACCCTAACCGTGCGATGTTGCGAACGACTGTGAGGGCGTCGCCAATGCACAGTCCTAGGGCGTCGGAAACTACCAACCAATCGGCCAAGGAAAACAGGATCTGGAGCCCGCTCCTGAGGAGAGGACCCAGAGCCTGCCCCACCAGTGCGGAGAAGATCTGCGGCGCGATGTGGAGACCGAAGGGAAGGCCGTCGAACAGGAACACACGATCGGAAGTCCGAACGGCCAAGAATCGCTGGAAGCGAGGATGGAGAGGAACGAGCCAAGACGCATCCTGGAGGGCCAGCGACACTACCCACGACAGAGGGCACAGGGCCAGGCGTACCAGGGGCACCGGCAGCATCCGAAACCGTGTGTGCACGATGTGCCCGTTGAGGGCCGACAGATCCACCACCGGTCGCATCGCGTCGCAGTTCGTCGACGGTACCAGAAAGACATGGGAGAGGAAAACCGGGTGACCGGCAGTCAACTCCCTCGACGCTACCCAGCTCCGGCATGGAAGTGAACACGTGGGCCACCTCTGAAGAGATGGGCCGGCGTCGGTGACAAGAGCGGAGTGGGGGTCTGGACGTCCACCTCCAGGTGAGACCCCTCCGCGCAACCCGCCACCCCCAACGTCCCTCGCGGCTACCGAGGGGCGCAAGGGCGAAAACAACCCGAGGGAGCACCCGAGAGGAGGGGAGCGACCCGGTCGGCCAGGCGAGAAGGAGAACAAGGAGGCCGACCCAGAGAACTACACATTGTGTTGACGTGGAGGTACCCCCGGTACGGGCCGTGCGGGCATGAGCGCCACGTTGACCTCCTCTACCCCCCCCCCCCCCAACCTCGTTGAAAAGGGCGGGCCACCCCAACCCCAGGCCGGCGCGGGGCTGACCCCTTCGAAGGGCGGCCGGAAGTGGAAGGCCGGCCAGCCCCGACACGGAGGGGATGAAAGGGGCAAGAACAGAAGTGCGAGGCGGAACCGACGCACTGGCCTGCAACGTCCCAGTCCTGCACCCGTGCAAGGCGGCAGCACTTGCAGCAGCACCCCGAAGAGGACCGGCAGAAGGACGGGACTGAGAAGACCCCGCGCGCGACACAGCGCGTCGGTGCGTGACGTAAGCAGGGTCCGCAACGACACAGCGCGGCGTCGCGTGTCGGAAGCAGCGGCCGCCAACAGAGAAGCGTAGCATTCCCAAGCATCCTGCTTAAAAAAAACCCGACGTATATAGCGCAGAGTACAACAAACCCTAACGAATAACCAAGGGGGCCGGCCGGCAGAACGAAGACCGTACCGTTGGGCGTTGCCGAGTTGCCGCACACAAAACCGCCTTCAGCTCGGGAACCAAAGACACTGCGAGCCGAAGGTGGACCCGCTGAACGCGGTCCAAACCCTCGCGAAGATCGCCTGGCGCAGACGCCTCGAAAAGCCGCAGGTGGTGAACAGACGTCTGGAGGGAACCTCCATCACCCTCTGTCGCAAGGGAAAAACATTGGCGACAGAGGGCTGATCCGGGTGAGAGAAGAACGGGGTAGCAATAGAACAAAGTTCAAGAACGGGCGCGCTCATCCAGGACCAGAACGCGCCGTCCAACCTGCCGACAGACACAAGAGGAGGCAAAATCAGTGATGACTCCGGGGGAGGGACGGAAAGAGAGCCGTCGACGGATCGGTGTGTGAAGTCGAAGGCCTCAGCAAACCAGGCCTCCAATGGGAGAGGGTGACCGAGCATGATGGCTAAGCCAGGCGTACCGGCGTCGCACAAACCTGTCCCATAGGAGGACAGACCCGTCAACACAGCCAGGGACTGAACAGCCGGAAGGATGTCAGGGCGGCTGAAGTCTGACCAGAGCGTAGGCCTGCAGAAGGGAGGGGGACCGTAGCAGGGGTAGGTAGGGTGAGGCGCTGAGGGTGAGTCACCGCCAAGAAGGGCGAGAAGAGGGAGTCTTCCATCGACTCCAAGCGCCCGTCGAAGCGTGACACAACCCAGCCCTGCATAGCCGACAATCGATCCGAGAGAGGCGACCCCCCCCCCCCCAGATTGGTCGGCCCGCAGGGGCGAGCGGGAGCGAGACCCACGACACGAACCAGCAGCGTCGCGGCCCAAGGAAGGCGAGCGACGACGGTTGTGTCGCCGTTGAGAGACTCGTCCCCGATCACAAACGGCCGAGGGGGAAACAGCACCATTCCCCTCTTCCAGCGACACGTCAGCTCCTGAGAAAGGGGACCCCGAAACCTCGCGAAACCCCACCGAGGCAAGAGGAGGGGTACCCCTCTGGCGAGACGGTAAGTGAAGGTCAGGAAGAGAAGAATGAGGAGGAGCAGGACGACGGGAGTGGGAAGGCTGGCCGGGTGAAAGGAGGCCAGAAGGAGCCGTGGGGGGAAACAGAGCAAGGATCCCTGGGGCTGAGATAACAGGGCGGCCCGACACCGAGGCGGAGGAGGGAGGGACCACCACCGTGGGACGAGACCGTGAAGGAAGAATGGGCACTGAAGCAGGTGAAGTAGGAGAAGCAACGACATCCAGGCGGACCCTCCTGGACAGTGTAGGAGGAGGGAGCAGAGGGCCAGCTACAGCATGAACAACCGCGCGCGGAGAGGACAACATAAGAGGAAGTCGTCTGGGCTGAGGAAGCGGGCGGAAGGGAGTAGAGCCCCTATCCGTAGAGGCCAGGGGAGGGCGCACAGGGGCAGAGCCGCTAACCCCGGCCTCAGGGCGAGAACCATGACGAGGGCGATGGGCGTCGTCAAGGCGATCAGGAGGACGACGAGGTGAGCAAGAGCGTGGACAGAGCCGGGGAACCCCCCGACGATGGGACGACCGGCTGCGGGACCCAGGTGAACGGCCTTCAGTCGGGTCAGGGATACCCAGGGCGACGCGGATCCAGTCGGCAACAAAGGCCGGGGAACAGTGGCCCACAGTCCTAATGTGGCGGGAGACCATCGTCCACACCGACGGAAGGGAAGCAGAGGACACAGCCGCCGCCGAGGAACCAGGGCCATGGAGCAGCACAACCACCAGGGCCAGACACGTGCCACACAGAGCAGGGAGGTAGGCCGTAGAGGACACACAGAGCGAGTGGCGCAAGCAGGACTTGTGGCTCTCCAAGCACGGGGAGCGACAACCAAGGCGAAAGCAAGGCAGCCTACCTGCACTAGAAGAACACACACCATAATCAGCACGTCGAAGGAGTAAGTGGAGAGAATGTCCAAGAAGAACCAGGGAAGGAGCATGGGGAAACAGGAACACACATGCAAACAGGTATCCGTACTCACCCTAAACTGGGAGCACAGAGGTAGGTGAGGAGGGCGGCCTAGGCGGAAGAGCACTAGCAGAACCTGCAAAGATGGAGAAAGTGTTAACCACCACTCAACATCTTACATGCAGGGCCTATAACACCAGTAAAGTGCATACACCAATATAGTATCAGGCAACAAGATGACATAAAAAAAAGTCAATAGTGAAAGCCAACTATTACCGCAAATTTGCGGGCCAATGGAGGCATAACCGTACCGACACCACCCTCCCGCAATTTTGCGGGACCCCCCAACGATCTCCGCAAATTTGCGGGGAGCCGAAATGTCCCAGAGGACCGAATCAAGCTCCCGCAAATTTGCGGGACCGGCCGAGATGGTCCGGCGCCGAAAAAAGCGAGAGGAGCGTCTAGGGAATACCAAAAAAGGCCACAAAAAATGCGTCATCTCCTTATGAACTCCAAGCAATGATGGCCATCAAGCTGAGCAGTGTCTTCCTTGAATTTATCCTGACTCAACCGGTAAAGGGAGAGGCAAGGAAGACACACCAGGGGAGAGGAGGCACATCCCCCAGGAACCACCCAACCCACAGAGATAGAGCAAAGCCCATGAGGAGAAGTGGCAGGGAGGGTGGTTTCGCACAAACAGGGGCCCCCGTGAGGTACCCCTGGATTGGGCAAAAGACTATGAAAGGATGGAGGTGAAACAGGAAGAAAAACAAAAACCAGTAAATGAAACTGGTGAGAAAAAGGGTGGCCTAGCCTTGAGCAGAGAATGTGTCAGGGGCGAAAAACCCTGTGGTGTGAAAGAGGGGCCCCCGTGGGGTACCCCTGGAGTATCACGAACCACCTGTCGCCCAGGCCCTTGAGACACAGTGAAGGACTCGAAAGGGGGGACTCGGGAATAACGCTAATAATGCGGACGACACAAACTCTACAAACAGCACCGCCACCAACGAAATCTCAGATTGTTTACCAACGGTACACCTAGGCTATGAAAAAATGAAAACTCATAGGGGCATAGCAAGCCCTGAATGAGAAAACGAGCTAGGCTAAATTAAGCTAAAAGCTAAACTATGCCCAGACTAACAGGAAAAAAGAATATGAAAAGAGAAAGAATGAAAAACATATACGAGGAACGCCAGGCGCCCCCGTACCTTCGGTAGGTTATTTCCACACGCGTCTCCATTATACACACTTAGGAGCCCATTTACGTGTGCCCTAGATCACGTAACATCTGTCTAACAAAAAAGAAGGCCAGATAAGCCGAAACGAACCTAAACAGGGTGAATTAAAGGAGCACAACAAAAGCGACTTCATTCAATGGAGCGCGTGAAAAAATGATGACAAGAGAGGGTCACTCATGCGCACGTTCGACAGGGATCTGCACATGACGGAACACGGGATGGGCCTTAAGCGGTAACTAAGGTAAACCCCTTTTTCTTCTCTTCTATGCTTTTTTCACCTTCGGTGGTAGTTTTGGTTAATGTACAATGTCTCCTAGAGCAAGATAAGGAGTAGACTCTAGACGTTTTCTTTTTAACCGCGGTTGGAATGACGACATAGCAGTCAAAATAGACAAGTCGTCATTGCAATTAGGTTAATAGCCTTGACGTTGGATTTGCCAAGACTACTAACAAATTAGGGGATTTTAACCTGTGTTACAAACAACGAAATAATAGGCTTGTACGAGAATATAGGCACATACTGACAATGCACAATCACAAACAACTCGTCACAACCCCCACACGTATCTCTGAGAACACTGCCACAATATTAGACCACATAAACTGTAACAGAGAGGACAAAATATCCCAATCAGGGGTTATACAGACTGGGATAAGGGATCACTTCGTCACATATTGCACACGGAAAACCACAAAAATTACCCTAGAGAATCACAAGGTTATCAAAACAAGGTCACTCAGAAACTACAACAAAGAATCATTTCTCGACATTTTATGGAATACAGACTGGTCTCCAGTGTTTGGAAGTACAAACGTTAATGACGCATGGGTTGGCTTCAGAACTATCATCACAAACATCCTAGACGAAATAGCTCCTCTGAAAGACATACGAATTAAAGCAAGGTCAGACCCATGGATCAACAATGACATACTACACCATCTGAAACACAGAGACAATCTGTTAAAAAGGCTAGTGAAACATAGACAGGATGAAGGTCTGAAACATGAGTTCAGCAGGGCCAGGAATAAACTAAGTAGAAAAATCAAATTAGCGAAAACTAATTATTTCCACAATAAGGCAGAGGAATATTAGAATAACCCAAAGAAACTATGGAGGCACCTAAAAACAACAGGCTACAGTAACAAGGCAAGGGATTCGTCTAACACTAATATTGCTCTCAACATTAATGATCAGGTTTGCCACGATAAACGACAAATTTCAACCTACTTCAACACCTTCTTCACCTCCATACCAAACACACTTGCACAGAACCTACCGCAACCTCTCAATAAATACACGACAACAACTGCCACCTTTCGGAATTTCTACAGAGATAAAGGCATACACCTGAACACATTTGGATTGCAAAATGTTACACCAAAATACACTTTTGACGAGCTCTCTAAACTAAATGTACATAAAAGCACAGGACCCGACAAAATTCCTGCCAAATTTCTACGAGATGGAGCCATTGGTATAGCAGGTCCCCTAACCCACATCATCAACCTGTCAATTAACACCAACACTGTACCCTACCTGCTGAACTGAAGGAAGCTATTGTAACCCCTCTATTCAAGAAAGGAAATAAACGAAGTTGGCAACTACAGACCAGTTAGCATATTATGTATTGTATCTAAAATCCTTGAAAGAGCGGTATACACCCAAATTGAACACTACCTCAAAGAAAATTATCTATTTTATAAGTTTCAATCAGGTTTCAGATGCATGTACTCGACTGACTCCTGTCTCATCCACTTAACAGATCACATTTGTAAAGAAATGTCTAAAGGTAACTACACCGGTATGGTTCTTTGTGATCTACAAAAAGCGTTTGACACAGTAGACCATGATATCCTATGTAATAAACTACAAGCAATGGGCATTGGGTCTGTGAACTGGTTTAAATCTTATCTTAGTGGGTGGTAGAACACAAAGAGTCAAAATTGATGATAATATATCTGATCCTATGCCAATTAACTGTGGGGTCCTGCAGGGAAGCATCATTGGTCCCTTACTCTTTCTCTGTTATGTGAAGTTGTGAACGACATGGCACTGAGCGTCTCGTGTAAATTATTACTGTATGCTGACGACAGCGTGCTTCTGGTTTCAGGAAAAACCCCAATAATTATTGCCGCTTCACTTTCCAAAGAACTAGAATCATGTAGTGAATGGCTAGTGTACAATAGACTATCTCTTCACCTGGGCAAGACGGAAGCCATCTTATGTGGGACAAAACGCAAACTGAAAGACATTGTGGGCTTCTCGGTCAACTGTAATGATATTCCTATAACAACAGTGTCACAAGTTAAATATCTCGGACTAAAACTGGACTCGAGTTTGTCAGGTGAAACAATTTTGGAATCTATCCTGTGTAAGTGTAGAGCACGTATAAAATACCTGTATAGACAGGTGGGATGCTTGCCAGCGGCGACCAAAAAGACCCTTTGCCAAGCGCTTGTTCAATGTCATTTTGACTATTCTGTGTCATCCTGGTACTCTGCATCATCTAAATCAGCACAGCACAAACTTCAGGTCACTCAAAATAAAATGGTTAGGTTCATGCTGAACCTAGGACCCAGATCACATGTTGGCCAGGAACAACTTCAGTCACTAGGTATGCTCAATGTCTCTGACAGGGCCAAACAAATCAGGCTCACTAATGCCTTCAACATTTTCTATGACAGAGCTCCAGAGTATCTTAAGAGTGATTTTGTTAAAGCAAATGAGAGGAGTGGACATAATACAAGAAACAGGATGTTTAATTTTAAGGTCCCGAGAATCCAAGGACAGGGTAAGCAAGCACTCTTCACTGCCATCAAAGACTGGAACGACCTACCCAAGTCAGTCCGTGAAAAGAGAACACTGTATTCCTTCAGACGTAGCCTGAAGGAACACCTGAACCGGACAGCTGCGAGAAGGGAGCACCAAGCTTATGTCTACTACTAAATACGACATAAGAGATAGGCAAACCAAACTGAAATTATTACTGATTACGGATTACTGATATTTACCATAGGATGTAAGGTATCTTAAAATAACCCCCTAGAAATACTTTCTCTAAAGTATCTATTTCTTTTATCCTCCCCTTTTCCCCAGCTAACCTAATCCCACAAGGACCCCAATGGAAATTCGCCTAACGGCCTTATTGGGCTATCCTTAGTTGGAATTATGCAAAGCTGGTACATGTCATATTTGTAACATACTATGTGGTACCAATTCTGTAAATTGCTAACTGAATAAATATTATTATTATTATTATTATTATTAAAATGCTTCAATTTATGCTACATATTATTAATTTTAATTTTACATGTCTTACATGAATAATAATTTCCCTAGCACCTATATTTTGTTATATAATATGGTGTGTTAGTATCCGATCACTGATCCACCACTGTGGTCGATCAGTCGACCACAGTGGTCACTCGGTTGACCACAGTGGTGGATCAGTTGACCACAGTGGTCAACCAGGCTGAGATGCCGACACCATCCAGCTCTTCTGAGCTATCAGAGGAGACTGGATTACTCCGTCGTCGACACCTGCCCAGGATGTAACGCAGCACCCCATACCATCAAACACATTATAGAAGACTGCATTTCACACAACCACTTACGCCAACAACACAATCTACACTCAATGAGAGCTCTGTGGGAAAGCCCGATCACGGCCATGGCCTTCCTTAGGGACTCGGGGCTGTTCGGCCAGGCAGCTTAGGGAACAACAACAACAACAACCAGTCGACCACAGTGGTGGATCAGTGATTGGATACTAACACACCACATTATATAACAAAATATAGGTGCTAGGGAAATTATTAATCCTGCAAGACATGTAAAATTACAAATAAAGTAGACGTGCCGTTTTGCCCAAAATCAAAACGGCATACCCAACTCTGCGATGGGTTACCATCATCACTACTAATACCATCATCAATCACAATCAACATAATCACTACTACTGCCATCATCACTACAACTGCCACAATCATCACAAGTACTGTCATCATCACCATTACTATGATCATCATCACTACTACAATTACAATTATCACTACTACTCTCACCATCATCACTGTCCATTGTCACTAGCATCTTAATCACTACTATCAACATTGATACTACAACTATCAACCATCATTACTAATATCATTACCACCATCTTACAATCATCATTACTACTGTTAACATCATCACTACTACTATAACCATCATCATTACTACTGTCACAAATATTACCATAATTTATTCTACTGTCACCATCATCACTACTACTGCCATCATCACCATTACTATGAACTTCATCACCACAACTATCGTCATCACTACAAATTTCACCATCCTCACTACTACTCACCATCATCACTAATACTCACACCATCGTCACTACCATCATCACTACTGTCATTATTATCACTACAACTATCATCATTACTTGTCACCATCATCACTACTATTATGACCATCATTACTACTACTGTCACCATCATATCTACTACTGTCATCATCATCACTACTGTCATCATTATCAATACAAATACAACCATCATCACTACAATTATCACCATTATCACTACTATCACCATAAATCCAAATATTACTACCATCACTTCTAATGCCAACTAAACTAACTTAACCTAGCAAATACGTAGCAAGATGTTTTCGCTCCCAGAACGCCTTCATTGCTGGGGGGGGGGGGGGGGCAAAACCATATTTTGGACCTAAAATCATACCTATTGCATAAATTCAAAAAATCTTTTTTGACTGACGCTTGCATTCACGCAACAAATGTTCGTGTGAAATTTGGTGAAAATCCGTCCAACGGTCTAGGAGGAGTTCCGAGACAGACGGACGACGACGACGACAGACATTTTTTTCGTGTGGTACCCACTATACGGGGGGGGGGGGGGGTCATTAGGTATTTTTTTCCTAGGCGCACGATGACTCGTTAAGAGTCATTAAACTTAAAAATATTCGCCAAAAATTAAGTTTTCGTCTGACGCGCGTCATATTTGGCACAGATATTAAGTATTACGTCTAGTTCAATGGGTACAATTGGCAACCCCCTCAGTTTAACCGTTTACTCACGGCTAGCTGGGAAGTGAGCAGAGTACAGCTCAGTCTGTGTTTCGATACTTTCACGTTTATTCGTGTATCTCAGTAACTATTTGGTTTATAGTAATTCTGAAGACACCAGTGGAATCCTCATTAAATTCCGCTTCTATATATGTATGCAAATCAAAATTGTTGCAGGCAAAATTTTGAGCTAGCGCGAGTTGGAGATAAGGTATTTACTTTTGTTTTTACAATTCTTATTTCGGAGTGCCCCAATGTGGTTGTTTTGTAATTATTCTATGTTTTTATTCGCTTATCTTCAAGTTCAATCAATAACGAAACCGATGGTACCTCATTAATCCAAATACAAGGATTTTTTGGTGGATAAAAACGTCACAGAAACAAATTATCGCCGGGCACAAAACTGGCTCTGAGTGAGCGGAGATATAATTTGGGAGTGGGAAAAACTTTGATTGGAAACTATAGGTGCGCCAAAGGGTTAAATTCTTGTTGAAATTGGCAGCCAAAATCAGTAAATAGCACTTTTTGATTGGATACTAACGATCCTACCCTATATATATATATATACGGTACCCTATATTAGTTCCATTAATTAAAAACAAGTAGGCCCTATGCTTAATTTCCATTCAGTTTTCAGGTACGGTACCAGTCTATCTATTGCCTGACGCCGTGATCCCCGAAGGGGTGGCCACGAACGAACTGCCCCCATGCACCTCTGTCCCCAGTCAGTCGACGCCCCTCCTCCCAACCAGCACCGCCTTCATTCATATACTTCCTCACTCCATCCTTCCACCTCTCCCTCGGTACACCTCTCCCTCTCTGTCCTTCCACCTCGCTCTCGTACACCCTCTTAGTCAATCTCTCGCTATCCATACGTTCCATATGGCCGAACTATCTCAAGTTGTTCCTTTTCACACTTTCCAGCACATCTACCTCCACACCACACCTTACTTCCTCATTCATCTGTCTATCCCTCCATGTAACTCCGCACGCACTTCTCAAGTAACTCATTTCCACCGCTCTCAATCTTGGTCTGAGTCTCTTCCCGAACGTCCATGCTTCGCTTCCGTAAGTTAGTGTCGGGATTACCACACTGTCATGCAAGGACTTCTTCACTTCCATACTGACCACTCTATTTCTTGTTACTGCTTTCAACGTTCCTACAACCCTCTTCCCCTGTTGCACGCTCTCCCACACTTCTTCATCCATAGTCCCATCTTTACTCAACACACTGCCCAGATACTTAAAAGAGCTGACAATCTCCATAGCCTGACCGTTCAACTTCACCTCACACTCTGTGACTTCACCCCTTTCGAAGACCATAACCTTGCTCTTTCCCGCATTTACCTTCAAATACCGTTTATCGCACACTGTTCCAAACTATTTACCAGACCCTGCAACTCCCATTCATTATCGCTCATCAGAACTGTATCATCCGCAAACAGCAGTATAGGCAGCTTCCACTCATTTCCCTCCCTTTTCAGCGATACACCAACATCCACTGCTCTTCCTAGTATTTCTTTCATGACTCCATCCATATACAGTAAACAACCACGGGGGACATCATACACCCCTGTTTCAACCCAACACTCAGGACAAAGAACTCACTCTGCTCACTCTCCACATGTACTGCCGCCTTTGCACCCTCATACATGCTCTTCACTGCTTTCAGTAACTTGCCATCTACTCCGTATATTCTAAGTACTGTACTTTCCACATGCCTTCTCTATCCACTCTGTCATAGGCCTTCTCCAAGTCCATAAAGGCAACATACACCTTTTGTTTCTTCTCCAGATATTTCTCCACAACACAATTCAGGGTAAAAATCTGATCTACACATCCTCTTCCCTTCCTAAAACCTCCCTGCTCGTCGCCTATCCATTTCTCCGTTCTCACTCTCACTCTCTCAATCACTACCCTACTGTACACCTTCCCTACTACGCTTAAAAGACATATTCCTCGGTGGTTACCACACTCCTCTTTCCCCGTTGCCCTTATATAGGGGGACTATTATGCCAGTCTTCCAGTCATCGGGTGCATTCCCCTTCTCCCATGCTAGTTTGTACATTTTCCATACCCATTCAATCACTATCTCACCACCATACCTCAACATTTCCCCACACACTCCATCTGTTCATGGTGCTTTCCCCAACTTCACTCTTTTCATGGCTTCCCACACTTCTGACCTGATCCCCACCTCCTCCACTACTTCTCCTCTTCTCCCTCCCATACCCCATCCAACTATGTTTGCTGGCTCTTCATTCCTTACATTTCGCAACTCGTTGAAGTACTCCCTCCATCTTTCGACTCTCTCTACGGTACCAGTACAGGTAGGATATACTGCAGGGTGAGCAAGTGATATATTTTGATATAATTGCTTACCAGTACAGTATATCAAGGATTTTTCAACCCTCAAATTGGCCAGATTGGTATTGGTAAGATAGATATGTGGGGTTAAGATCAGGGACAGGGTAACGAGTGAGGAATTAAAGTAGGCGTCTGGGCATTAGGAGTATCAGCGCATGAGCCGACTTAGTTGGTTTGGACACGTGGAGAAAATGGATGATCAGAACTGGGTGAAGAAATGCCGGACTATGATTGTGGGGGGAGCTGAGTATAGGAGTATACCTAGAAAGACGTGGGATCAGGTACTCCGGTCCGTTCTCAAAATAAAGAACTTGACAACAGAGGCAGCCCTTGACAGGGTTGCCTGGAATGCCGCCATTTAGGACTTGAGATTGTAACCACACACTCTGTGGAGAAAGCGGTCTTTAAACTTGTATGTATGTAGTTTCAGTTTCGCCCCCACCACTGGCGGAGATGGTATCTCCCAAGTAGCAAAACTTGTTCACCATCTCCAGCGACTCAATGCCAGAGTTAACACTCTCATGCCGGTCATTGAACGCGAGCTTACCTTTGCATACGGTACCGGTACTATACATACAAATTTCTCAACTTCAGACTTCTTCCTTGGCAGAGGTTCCTCTATTCTAGTATAGCGCTTCTTCCTATATTGTACCCAGCAATGGCTGACCCTACACTGAAGTGAATTCGCGCCCAACCCTTTTTCTGCATACTGCACATGGGTATACACCACTGTTATTTACATTAACTCTTGATCCTATACTTGCCATGCCCTCTCTCCATCTTCAGAACTTTCCAGATAGACTCTTTATGGAAGAATTTAGCACATACTTGAAATGTTTCTCCACAGAGCGGAAAACTTTTGATTTGCGGTGACTTTAACTATTGGGTCGACACACCTGGAATGAAACTTTATTCCTCTGAGTTCCTGGAACTTGTTTACATGTACAGTATAGTTTTTCAACCCTTGTGGCTGACCCTACACATGCTTCAGGGCATACCCTTGACCCGGTCCTCTCCCAGAGTGAATCCAACCTTGTAAATAATATTGAAGTTTTTCCTATTGGCCGTAGCGTGTCTGACCATGACATCATCTCTTTTAAAGTGAATACACCAAAACCCTTATCTTATACCAAGAAAATAACTTTTCGTAAATATTGTAATTTTGATCAAGAAAATATAAGTTGTGATATTGAACTTTCACTTAAAACGGTCGATATTACATCAACAGCAGCAAATCAGTTGGTCCACACTTATAACACCTTCTTCTGTTATATTCAAGACCATGATTGCCCTGAGATTGACCAGGAATAAGGATAAAGGATGACACTCCATGGTATGATTCAAGTGTAGTGGCTTTGCGCAAGAGGAGGAGACGGGCAGAGCGTCTGTGGCGCCGGCACAGAACTGAATCCTCTTGTTTAAATTATTTCGCTGCTCGTAGAGCTATCACCGTCAAAATTACACAATGCAAGATCGAGTATTATACTGGTTGAATCGATTCCTGCAGAGGTGTAGAGTCAGTGAAAGTAGGCTATCCTAAACAGATCGGATGCGGAAATACCCTGAGCCGAACAGGCCAAGTGGGATATCTCTATTGGTCTAACTGGTAAGGTGTCTGCCTCACACCCAAGGGTCGAGAGTTTGTGCCCCCACCAGGGCATGATATTTTCGTGAGGCTATTTCCGTATTTAACGAAGTTTAGGTGTGTTGGTAAAATTGTTCAGATGGTTGAGAGTAAGATCGGAGCTCCATTAATCCTCTTTCGGGTATGGTGTAAAAACCGATCCCCACAGGGCAAGGAAGAGGATAGGAGAGAGCAGGGAGTGTATGTGAGACGCGCTTGGGTTGGGTTGTGGAAGTTGCCAGCCGCCCAAGCGAGTTGCCAACTGGGCAGTTTGTAGGTGCGTGTATGCACCGCTCAGTGAAGTTGACTCACCATTCCCGTTCATCTCTCTGACGGACTCTCGGTCGATTCGGCTCAAGCTTGTTCCTCTCTGTTCGTTCCTCTCTGTTCGGAGCTTTCGCTTCCCGGAAGGTGAAGTAGTGTAAAGTCAGTGAAAGTAGGCTATCCTAAACAGATCGGATGCGGAAATACCCTGAGCCGAACAGGCCAAGTGGGATATCTCTATTGGTCTAACTGGTAAGGTGTCTGCCTCACACCCAAGGGTCGAGAGTTCGTGCCCCCACCAGGGCATGATATTTTTGTGAGGCTATTTCCGTATTTATCAAAGTTTAGGTGTGTTGGTAAAATTGTTCAGATGGTTGAGAGTAAGATCGGAGCTCCATTAATCCTCTTTCGGGTATGGTGTAAAAACCGATCCCCACAGAGGTGACCAGCAACAACTTTTTTCAACTCTTAACAACTTAACTGGCTAGCGTTCTTCTCAGGTTCTCCCCTCATCTGTCTCAGCTGCTGATCTTGCATAAAAATGTTCAGCTTTCTTTGCAGTTCGACAATACCCATGCTCTTGGAGATTACTCTGTGGTCCCTTCTCGGCCGTTGGCCGTAGACTCTGCCTTCACACATTTTCAGCCGATTAACTCCCTAAATGCCTTGACATACATAAGAGAACTCAATAAAACATTCTGTTCATTGGATCCGATTTATAATGATTTAGTCTCGAATACATGTTCTGGACGGTGTTCTCTTTTGGTTTTGTTGGATCTCTCTGCAGCGTTTGATACTATTGACCATCAGTTGCTCCTGAGAGACCTTTCTGGTTTTGGTGTGCAGGGAGATGCACTCCTGCTGCTTCAGTCATATTGCTGATCGCAGTCAACGTGTTGTCATTGGTGGCTCCATGTCAGAACCATCATCGCTAAAGTTCGGAGTGCCTCAGGGATCAGTTCTTGGCCCTGTGTTGTTTATTATCTATGCCTCTAGTCTTTCATCCCTACTGGATGTATATGGTGTTAAGTATCATTTCTATGCAGATGATTCACAGTTGTATATTGAAATTAACAATATCGATGAGGTAAAGAATACATTTTCATCACTATTGTCAGACTTGAATATCTGGATGACTATATGGAAGCTCAAATTGAATGACAGCAAGACAGAGATTATAGTCATAAATGGTAATTTGAGAAATAGTGTCCATGAAGATTTTGGTTGTCTAGAATTTGGTGAATCACAGCTCCAACCTTTGGAATCAGTGAGAAACTTGGGCGTTGTATTCGACAAAAATCTGAACTTTAAAAGTCATATAAATAGTATGTTGAAATATCTGACAAGTTGACAGAATGAATATAAACACCATATGAAGAGGAGCACTTTATTGACAACGTTCCATAGATAGCTTCTTCAGGTCACTAACAGACGCTAGGTCCTTGAACGCCTTAAATATCCGTCATGACAGGTGGGGGAGGCGGAGAATTATTCTTCATATACTGTAGTTGGTTAATAATAGTATCTACATATTCTGTTCCGTTGTTAACCCATACAAAAATGTGTGTAATTGTGTATACTGCTGTCTACTACCCATTACCCATACCCCCCTTACTCCTCCCTCCTTGTCCTGCATACCCCCCTCCCCGACTTGTCATGACGGATACTTAAGGCGTTGAAGGATCTAGCGTCTGTTAGTGACCCGAAGAAGCTATCTGCGAAACGTTGTCAATAAAGTGCTCCTCCTCATATGGTGTTGATATTCATTCATATAAATAGTGTCATGAAGAGAGAGAGAGAAAGATGTAATTTGTCAGCCTACTGGGCCGGAGCCCTCATAAGGCTGGTGAAGGGAAATATGACGGAAGGGAGTAGAATGCGGTATATGAAGCACAACAGTCAGATTTCGCGAAATAAATTAAACGCCTTTAAGAACTGGTGAATAGGGAAGAAGGTAAACGTTGACGAAATAGCTAGAAGATATTGGATAGAATTGTTACGTATATAAAGGTGGTACTGTATATGAAAGACGTCAATCAGATCTCATGAAATAAAATAATCGCTGTCAGGTACTGGCGGAGTGTCATGAAGAGTTGTCACCTTTATGCTATACTGTAAGGAAGTTCTTGAGCAGGGAATCTCTTTTGACCCTCATTCATTCATTTGTTATATCTAGAATTGATTACTGTAATTCATTGTTCATTGGTCTACCAAATGCTACTTTGCAGAAACTCCAGTCTGTTCTCAATAGGTGTGCTAGACTAATATGTTTCACTTCCACCCAGAACACCCACCACATATTATTTAATAAATCTACACTGGCTTCTCATCAAGGCCAGAATAGAGTTTAAAATTTGCTTACTGAAATTTAAGGTGCTGAGGTTTGGTGAGCCTAAGTATTTGTTGTATCTTCTATTTCCAACACATAAAGAGTCAAAGGTGAATTTGTGTAGTGGTGATGACCCATATCGCCTTTATGAGCCCAGAGCCAATGGGGAACGTGTTTTTGCTGCTAGATCCTTCTCTTATGTTGCCCCACGTCTAGTCAATCGACTTCCAGTGTCACTTAAGCAGTTGAATTGTGTTGACGCTTTTAAGAAACAACTGAAGTCGCACATATTTCTGAGGGCTTATGATACTGGGGAGCATGGAGTTACTGATGACTATGAACTTTAATGTGTGTGTGTGTGTGATTTTTTTGTTTTTATGGAAACATTTAAGTTAATGTGAGCGCTCGTGAATCCACTTGGAGAATTGGCGCTCGAACAAATATAATACCGGTACCAGCATATTATTATTCGATCACTATCTCACCACCATACCTCAGCATTTCCCCACACACTCCATCTATTCCTGATGCTTTCCCTATCTTCACTCTTTTCATGGCTTAACACACTTCTGACCTCCTGATCCCTACCTCCTGTTGTACAGTCGGCCCCGCAAGGGTGCGCACTAAAAGGGTGCGATTCTCCAACCGTGCGGCAGATGTCCGTGTGGTGCTTATAATCCAAGGGCGCGAAAAAAGCAAAGCGTGCGTTTTTTTCGCCCAATAACCCCTGAAAAACATGAACTAAGGAAAGAATACCTGTACAGTATAGAAATGTGATTAGATATTAGATAGAATATGGGTATTACACTCACTTTGGATGGTTTATGTATGCGTGGAGGTTGGGATGTTGGTCTTACTGAGGGTCCGAGGCTGCCCCCATGCCCACATGGGGGCATTTTACACCTGCTGCCCCTAACCCACCGCCCAGGGCGATCGTGTTACCCACCAAAACAAAAGTGAAAGTTCTTTATTTAGAACAGAAAAAACAGTTACTAGACATGTTGGCTAGAGGTGAGAAACAGGCAAATGTGGGTAGACATTTTGGTGTGGGCATGGGGGCAGCCTCTGACCCTCAGTAAGAGCAACATCCCAACCTCCACGCATACATAAACCATCCAAAGTGAGTGTAATACCCCTATTCTATCTAATATCTAATCACATTTCTATACTGTGCAGGTATTCTTTCCTTAGTTCATGTTTTTCAGGGGTTATTGGGCGAAAAAAGGGTAAGTTTGAAGAGTCCCCGGACTACATAGTGAATTTCCCATAGGTTCTTAAGCTCCAAGGGTGCGTTTTACAAGGGTGCGCGCATGTCTCGGACTTAGGTAACCGCACCCTTGTGGGGCCCACTGTACTGTTGTACCAACAGTGATGTATGGGGCTGAGACATGGGCTCTGAAGGCAAAAGAAAGAAGAAAGCTAGATGTGATGGATAAGAGTTGCTCGAGGAGTACAGTATATGTGGAGTGACTCGTAGAGACAGATTGAGGAATTAAGAGGTACGTAGGGGAGTGGGACAGCAGGAACCTTTATTGGCCAGAGTGGACAGGGGTGCTGTTCTGGTATAGACATGTTGAGCGAATGGGAGATGAAAGGCTTACAAAGAGAGTATATGAGTCAAATACAAGGGGAGGTAGAGGGGTAGGAAGACCTCCGTTGAGATGGAGAGATTGTGTAGTACAAACGTTGGAAGATAGAGAACTGTAGAACAGGCAAGAGAAGGGGAAATATATAGGAATTAATGGAGAATGCTTGTGAATAGATGAGTGATAACACAGTCGTTGAGAGAGGGGGTCGGGCGCCAGTTGGACTAGATAATAGTCCGTCAGGCGTCTGGCCCGGGGAGTCAGTGTATATGAAGGGTCATGTCTGGATGTGAGGTAGGTGGGCATTGTAGTGGTAAAGCTTCACTGCGTGTCTGCCAGCTGAGATCGGAAACTATCTGGGAGGTCTGGTGTCTGAGAATCTTTTGCTGTAGACCCCAAATGGGCCTGGGTCTCTGGGTCTTCTCCAGGGCGACTTAGGTATGTGTGTGTGTGTTTTTTTTTTTTTTTGGTTGGGCTCTGTCTCGAGTCGGCCACCCCCAGCTATGGGGTATGCGCCTGTGTATATACATACTGTACATACCGGTACATTTATTTCAGTGGGATCAAGATGTGCTTCTATTACCGTACCAGTAACCTGCCGCCAGATACCAGTACTGGTAGTTATACCAATTTCCTGTCACAATTGCTTCTCTTGGGGAAGACCCTGACTGAAGAATCTTGTCATTGACTATTGTATCTTTGTTGGTATCCCGTCGTTGCTTATTATTTTTTTACATTAGCTATTTATTAAGCTCTTTTTTTTATATGGTTGCCTATTGTTGCTGAGGTTAATAAACAAGATGATTAAATATATTTATGAAACTCTTATAACATGGTTGCCTATTCTTACAGAGGTTAATAGACAAGACGAAGGTGACATGTGTGAGATGGATCCCCGGCTCCCCCAACCAGTTCCTGGCGGCACACAGCAGCGGTCACATGTACACTTACAATGAGGAGCTCATGTGCGGCGTGGACAGACCGCACTACCAGCTCTTCAAACAGGGGGATGGCTACTCTGTGTACACCTGCAAAACTAAAAGTACTAGAAACCCACTGTATAGGTGGGTCATTGGTGATGGAAGCATTAATGAATTTGACTTCTCGCCATGCTCAAAATATTTGGCTGTGGTGTCCCAAGATGGTTACTTGAGAGTGTTTAACTTTGATACCATGGACCTAGTGGGTAGTGCCAGAAGTTACTATGGTGGACTATTGTGTGTGTGTTGGTCGCCCGATGGCCGCTTCGTTGTTACCGGGGGCGAGGATGACCTCGTAACTATATGGTCCTTTCACGATAAGAGAGTGGTAGCCAGAGGACAGGGGCACAAGAGCTGGGTAACGGTAGTTGCTTTTGACTCGTACACAACGTTATATAGTGATATGGAATCGTTAGACATGTGCAGTGAAGACACTTCTAAACATAATAGTTACGGTAATGACGTTAGAGGAAGTAAGGCAAGCAATGGTGCGCCAAACTCCAAGCCTAACTCAAACAGGAACTCTTTAGCCTCAGACGGACTGGGGTTGACTGTGACGAGCTACCGGTTAGGGTCAGTGAGCCAGGACACGCTACTGTGCTTGTGGGACCTCAAGGATGATATTTTAACACAACCTTACTTGCGACCAAGATCAAGTACAGTGGTCAGCAGTAGTGGGGGAGTGAATGTGAGTGGGGGAATAGGGGGAACTCAAACTGGACAATCCACAGCCAATGCTAAGTGCAATAATGCAAAAGAGTCTTCTGTGGGCAGTGACTCCTCCCATCACTCTCACTCCACCAACTCCCTCACTGCTAAGCTGGCCAACCTAAACTTTGGGGAGAAAAAGGACAAAGAGAAAGGGGATAAGGACCACAAAAGAAGCTTAAGTCTCGCATCAAAAAATTCTACTCAGAACTGTAAGGGATCAGTTAACAAGAACCAAGTGGGCGGGTCAACGTTAAGTTCAGAGGAGTGGTGTAAGCCCATGGGTACGTGGGTATGTCCCCGACTGGATGAGTGCCCCTTGCTAGAGCCCATGATCTGCAAGAAGATCGGGCAGGAGCGACTGTCAGGGCTGGTGTTCCGGGAGGACTGTGTCATCACATCCTGTCAAGATGGCTGCGTCCTCACCTGGTGTAGACCCGGCAAACAGGTATGCTACATATGAGTCTCTTTAGTAGCCTACAAACATAAACCATAAGTATATAGTATTATACACCCATTATTGAACCATTAACCCAGGAACTACGACGTTCCTTCCGGAAGGCATGGCCATGTAAAAAAAAAAAAAAAAAAAAAAAAAAAAAAAAAAAAAAAACGTGCCAGTGCCGGGAAATGTCTCAATATTGGGTGACAAATAGAAAGTAGTGGCAGTTCTCCATACCACATCCTCTACTCCTCCCTCCCTTTATACCCCACCTCCCCTCTCTCCCTTAACTTGACCTTTTATTTTGCACAGGTTCTAGCAGTTCATGGGTTATTAGCCATATACTGTACAGTATCCAGGGTAAGTGGTACAGTCCATCCTCCTATACCACGACTATATGGGCGGCAGAGTCCGTCGCGCACTAGGAAAATATTTTATATGGAGATAATTCTATATGGGTTTGCGCTCCCCAATTTTGCCCCTTTTCCCGAATTTTTTACTAAATAAACACCTATATTACCTACGGTACCAGATATCATTAAACCATTAACAAATATTACAAGACATAATTTACCTTAAAACTAATGAAGAAAAAGATTATTGTAAGGGATCGATCCGACTCTCGCACTGCATGGAATTCGCACTATGCGATCGCGTATACTACGGCGGCAGTAAATACAGTGACCGATAGGTCTTAGGGAAGACGGTCAAAGACCTAGAATATATTCATTTCTAGACTATACCAAAATATGAATACATAATAGAGAAATTAGTTAGAAATTTGTTGAATCTACAATATCATGGCCACAATTAACAGAGTATATCTGGGCTCCCCCCCCCCCCCCTCTTGTGTTAAAGGAGGATAGACTGTACTATGTAGCCTAATTAACACCCTACCATTTTCTTGCAAGTTAATCTTTCATTCAGGCATTTGGTCAACAAATCTGCCTAATAACTGCTGGCAATTGTAGTTTACCTCAGGTCATGTGGTTAAGATCACCAGGTTTCATAATATAACTCTGCACTTTGGTTAAGACAGTAGACACTAACTTTGTTGACTACATTACCAAACTGTATATATAGAGATATACTGTTTGACTATGTTTCAAACTTTTCAATTCCAGCCTGGCAGCAACCAGCACTCCACCCCTAGCCCAACGACAGCTGTGGCCATGGGTGGAGGACCCATCGCCTCGGGGGGTACGGTGGTGTAGCGCACGGGGGAGGTGGAGGCTCTACTGGCCCCCACACTTACCCACCCCACCACCACCCTCACCTCCCACAGAATCCAAATCTCCCACTCCACCCAAATTTCCCACCCCACCACCCTTACCTTCAACAGCACCACCCAAACCATCCACAGTATGCAATCTTCCCACAGAATCCAAACTTCTTACACTATCCAACCTTCCAAACATACCATACCACTCAATCTACTCCAAACTACCACATCATTCAATCTTTTATCCAAACCTCAAAAATTATCCACACTTCCAACACTACTAAACCTTCCCACAGAATCCAAACCTACTCCACCCGTATCGACACCACCACCCTACCTCACCCACACCATCCAATCACACATCCCAGATTTCCATGCCACTATACCCCCCACACCTCCAGTCATACCCCCACACCTCCAGTCATACCCCCATATCTCCCACACTCTCTCCCCTCAACCACCCCCACTCCTCACACCAAGGTCAGCCCCACAGTCTGCTTGTTTGTGTGTATGTGTGTACGTGCGTGTGTGTCGCAATCGTGGTATTTTTGTATGTCTGTATTGGCGTTGACAAATTGGTGATGGAAATTGTTATAGTGTACAGTACAGTGATTCTATACCCTTAAAGATTTGCAATACAGTCCTGAAGATATACAATTATACAGGTCAGTTGTCAGTACTTTTCATATGGTACTCCCAAGACAAGTATTTGATTGGGTATACTGTAGGTTAGACTAGCCATTTTGTACGCAGTGGTCCATTTAGTGCGGAAAATCAAATACTACCCACAAAAGAGAAGACGAGTTAGATTACAAATACAGTATTAGTGTCAAAATGCACCCATAGTTAAGGTACATTTTGACACTAAATTTACTTATTGTTGGGGGGGTTTATTTTCTTTATCGACATCGCTTCCTAAACAGAACACTGTGTACCATTTTACTAGTCTACCTTACTGCCGAAAGTGTGACTGGGGAGAGAGTACTGTATGTCTGCTTCGTGGTGGAGGTTGTTGAGGTGGTGTGTGTTAAATCAGGCTGTCAGTGGCGAGGCTTGGCCACCGTCAAGTTATCCCACGTAAAGGCAGTGTTACACCAGTTCTTTTTCCAGCAATTTCTTTTGGCAATTCTGGTCTGAAGTTTTGCTAGAAGTCTGCCACCTCTTTTTTTTTTTTGCGAATTAGTCTGAAGTTTTATCAGAATTCTGCCACTTTCTCGATAATTTTGTCGGCAATTGTGGTTCGAAGTTTTACAAGAATTCCACCACTTCTGATGATTCTGGTCTGAAATGTTATTAGAGATGGTCTTTTTTAATCGCCAGTTCTTGTTTGAATTTTTATAAGTCCACCACTTATGATAATCTGCCTTCAGTTTGGTTCTCTATTCCAATGCAAAGCAAATTGAAAATGTTATTTTTTCTTTTGCCAAACGCAGTAATTCCCGAGAAGGGGTGGCCATGCATACTGTATTAGGAGTTTGTCACGAATCGCTAGGTCAAGTTGCCCGGGCTTGATATCTACCAATAACATTTTGACAGTGCGGGCTCGATCCGCTGACCCTTTGATCAGCAGCCGACGCTCTACAGACTATGCCACAGCTCGCGACCAGAAAAAGTTACTGATGGAAAATAGCTGGCTGAAGAACTAGTGTGATTTTGTCCTAACTTATTGTTCTTTAAGCTCTTAGTCAAGGAGTCATGAGTACGCTGTGCTCACTATAAATACTGTATATTGTTTATTTAAATTTTCTATATTTTATTGTGTACATCTAGCTGTAGGTGCTCTTTTAGTTGATTTGGTGACAGATTATGGGAATTGTGAAGGTTTTGCTTTTTGGCAATAATGTTTTTTTTTTTTTTTCTTTTTATTTAAATACAGTACTGTGATGAAAATCTTCCTGTTATAATATAATGATATTGTTTTTAATTGTTCTGCGTCCATGTACTGTATAGTCATGTACCTTTGCTTTTATTTTCTGAACTTAACACATATTTGTTTGTTAATCATATGTTTCTTTGCTTTCTAAAATATTACAGTACAGTACATGCTCTCTTTGTGTTACGGTAAACAAGGTAAAGTGTATGCAGTGTTCCAATCAGTAGGAGATATTGAGACAAATTACCCACAATAAAATGAGCAGAGTTATGTTAGTAAGAGTAACTGGTGTCAAAATGTACCTGAAGGGGAGATGGGTCGTTTTTTTTTCTGGCCGCCCTTTCTCCCTCATGTTTAGCCCCATTAGTTTTGAGATTTTAAGACATTCGGCCCATTACTTTGGCGATTTGAACACCTTTCGCCCCATTTCGCTGTCAATTTTAAGACCTTTAACCTTTCATGCCATTTAGGTGTCAATTTTGTCCTGGCGAGCGATAGCGATCCTGTAATTTTAAGAGGAGGTGGCCTTTGGCCGGGAAATTTTTCTACCAAAAATGTTTAAAATTTATCTTGAAGGGGGTCTAAGGGGTGTTTTTTAAGCTTGACGGAGGTCTAGCGAGGAAACTAAAAATATATATGAATAAATAAATAAATAGACCAACAAAATAGCCACTACCCCCTTAACTATTGTACATTCTGATACAGTACTAAAATTATTAATCAAGCTCTACTAATTTTCTGTGTGTAGTAATTTTTCTTGATTTTGCTTACTGATTAAAGCATTGTGTGCAAATTGGTGAGTCTACCTTATTTGATATTTTGTAGAACATGCAGACCTCATGAATGATATACCGTACTTTAATTTGACATTTTATGATGTATTTGAACACTTTTGTCATAACTAGCAACTGTTGAGTCCTCTATGCATGCATTCCTCACATGTTAATGGCATACAACTTAACTCCTCGTGTTCATCCTGTACCTTGAACGCGAGAGTATACATCCACACATGCATACAAGGGGATAGTTTTATTAATCAATAATCTATTTAAGGTGTATCTATAATACAGGCATATATATTTTAGCATGTGCATTTGAAGGTGAGTATGGGGTAGATTAGCTAATGTGTATCTGGGTTTTTTATTAGTATGTGTTATTGATTATGAAAATATAACCTTACAGAATTAGTATAGTACCGTTAGATTAATGAATATACAGAAGTGGCAAAATGTACTAAACATACAGGTCTCCCTCGATTGACGATTGGGTTACATTCCTGAAAACCCGATCTTAAATAGAAAAATCATATAGCAAACCCTAAAATTATTTGGTTTAATAGGGATGCGTTCTCGGACCAGCAAAACCCAAACACAAACACCTAAAAACCTATACTAATATCGTAAGTCGGGGCATCGGATAGTGAGGAAGACCTGTATCAGACATTTTGATACTAAAATGTATTAATCTGACTCTACTAATACTTTGTGGGAAGTATTTCTATCGATCTCGTGTACTAATTTTACCAGCGCATTGGAATTGTTTAGTCTCCCCTGTATTCCCTTGTACACTCGAAGACATAAATTCTGGCTCAATACGAACCCTCAAACAGCAAAATTAAGCTCCGAAATGCTAATACAGTACAGTATAAGGTAAAGAATTAAGGGGAGATGGGTCGTTTTTCTAGATCCCCTTCTCCCTCATGTTAAGGTCCATTAGTTTTCAAATTACTGTATAAGATGTTTGCCCCATTAGTTTGGCGATTTTAAGACCTTCCGCATATTAAGACCTTGCGTACTATTTAGGTGTAAAAAAAAATCCAGGCGAACAATAGTGAGCCTGTAATTTTGAAGGAACCGGCCGAACTGCTGGAACATTTTTATACCAAAAATGTACAAATTAATTTAGAAGGGGGATCTAATCGATGTTTTATTAAGTTTGATGGAGGTCTAGGGAGGAAACTAGAAAAATAATTAACCCTTGGTACCCGGTTGGGCTTCCAGAAGCCCATAACAAACTCGCGCCGTGGGGCCCGGATGGGCTTCTGAAATCCTTAAGCTTGAAAGCCTATTAAGCGTGGTTTGAAAGCCGTGCGCCGAAACGTTGGTAAACAAAGCCGGTCGGAGCGACGCGCAGCTTCAAAAACAAGAAGAAGAAGTCGGAGGTTTGTTGATATTGTCTGCTAGAATGAAATTAGTGTCTGTAAATATCCGATATTGCTAACACCGCATCAAAACTCTCTCCACGAAATCGTTATCACAACTGAACCAGTTGACCTACAGAGCTCTACAACGCCAGTCTACAGATACGAAACGGGGCTACGTTTTGAGATGTGTGTGAATTCTCTAGCAGTTAAAATGACAAAGATAGGGCTAGGCCTATTACGACATTTTTCGGCCAGATCCCCCGGATCTGAATGCTGTCCTTTAGTAGGCGAGCCTGGGCAAGAAGGGTAAGAAGGGTTAATACATTACAAATTTGACCAAAAAGTGAACCATCTCCCCTTAGTGAGAAGATTGTACAGTATTTAGTTCGGAGGCTGATTGAAATACAGTACTGTAGTTCTCTCTCTCTATAAATATATACTTAGTTTGGGATAGCTTTGAAAACTTTGGCCAGGATTTATATCCTAGAGTGTGCCGACTATCTTGAAGCAGCAGCCAACGTCATGGGTGTTAATACTGGTAAGTGAAAATATAAAAGATTCTAGCTAGTGTAATGATTTGGAGCTGATTTTCTGGTTCAGGCTTGGGAGAATGGTGTATTCCTTCCATACTTTGAAACACATTACTAAAACCTATTGTTATACCATTGGATCGTGTTAAGTTGCAGAAGTCCGACGAATTTACGAAAGGAATTGATATACTTTAGCAGGTCATTGCAATATCATTAATAAAATAAACTTTGTAGCCATGTTTTAATAGTATAGTGATCACAGTGCTGCCTCCGCCGCCGCCGCCCCCGCCGCCCCCATCTACACTCATTTGGCTTTTTCAAATTAACTTGAGGGAAGGTTTTTAGTTTGTTCCATAGACCTCCATCAAGCTTACAAAAATACCCCCAAGACTCCCTTTCGAGATAAATGTGTACATTTAACCTCTGAAGTGCGCATGGGGGTAATTGGAAACGTCCCCCTGTGCTGACGTATTTGAGGTGTTTCCGTCACTAAAATATTCATTGTGCCATTAATAGCATTAATACTTATCCATATGCGCCTATTATGGGTTGATTATAAAGGTATTAACCTGAAACAACAATAAAACGAGTGAAAACAGCGTTTGGATGGTCAAAATCGGAGATATAGCCCGCGAGTTGTATAATGTATGGGTGAGGCAAACTGCTTTCCCGCCAATTTCCCCCAAGGCCACTGAGACACAGTCGATCGATACTCTCTCTCTCTCTCTTGCACTCGTTTGCCATCAGTGATGACAACACCCTGCTTGCAACTCGCTAATGTTAGCACGAAAATATACCTCAGAATAAGGGAATAACAGGGAAAATAGGTGATAACTGAAGGAGAGGAGGAAAGTGGGGAAGGAGGGGAGGTAGAGGACTGAGATTTTGCATGGCCCAGGGGCCAATTTTTTTTTTGTTTTTTTTTTGTTTTTTTTTTTTTTTTCGATGTCAAAAGTTGATTTTTTTTTTCACTCACTCATAAGAGTCTCCCCGCAGTCCGCCGGGGGAACTCTTAAGAGTCTCCCCGCAGTTCCCGGGTTAAAGGCCGATTCCTCCTAAATTATACGCTTGCTATATAATTCGCCAGGAAATAATTGACATCTAAATGGCACTAAAAGTCTTAAAATTGACATAAATTAGGCAAAAGATCTTTACATCACCAAACTAATGGGGTGAACATCTTATATTCTCAAAACTAATAGGGCTAAGCATGAGGGAGAAGGGGTTCCCGAAAAAAAAAAGTGAAAATCTCTTCCCTTAATTAACAGTTTGTCATTTGAAGAACAAATCTGTGTAGTGCAATTTAGTTCCTTTATAGGCAGGCAATTGCAGCCATATGATGCATGCAAAAAGATATATTATTTCATGTTCTGTACTAAAAAAAGAAAGAATAATCTGAAATCCTGAACCTCAGTCACCATTTAACTTAGCAATGGTAGTTTACCAACTATGCATTTTAAAATGATTTAATTCATTATTTTTGCATAGAAGTAATGGAAGGGGCAATAGTTGATTGATATGTTTAATGATTAGTGTGTAGTTGAGGTCACTTGTGTCCTGGAATTTTCTAAGCTATTGTCTACTGAATTATATCTCTTTATTAATTTTCTGCCTGATAAATACTTATCAGAGGTTGTAAGCAGTTTGAGAGTTAATGGGTCGGAATTGGTGTCGGCGAGTGTACAGTATTTTGTATTAGTCATGGGAGTAATTTCTATGGTACAGTCGGATACCATAGTCTCTAGCCCATTCATAAATATTTGGTGAAGTCGCCCACTTTTGATTATGGAAGTACAGTACTGTACTGTATATCTCTGGAAACGATTTTATGAATATATTTTTCTATACATCAACTACAAAAGTATATATACTATTAATTGAAAAGCAAGTTATATCCAAAAATTAATCCAGATCGTACTTGCATAAAGAAAAACGTAGGGGGTCCACAAATTCTTATGTGTGGGCTAAAGACTATGGTATCCGAGTGTACAGTAAATATATTCCTTGCCTGGTTACTTTCAGAGGTAGCCTCTTGCCTGGAAAAATAACCATGCGAGAATTACATTTTGGTTGGTATTTTGTTAAACTTGACAAAGAGTTGACAATTTATTTGAGTGAGGGAGATTGTATCAGATTATGAATAACCACTGCATTTTTTTTTTTTTTTTTTTTTTTTTTTTTTTAAATCCAGTACAGTATGTATAATCCATAGCTCATATCCTTCACTTCCATAAAAGGGCTAGGAAGTCTAGACATGCCAAATTATGAAACAATGAAAGTAGTATTATAAGTCATAGAAAACAAATTATTTCTAAGCTTATTCGCAGGCCTGCCCTGAAAACCGGTACAGCTCTAAATATAATTATGCAGTTTTTACCACCATGCACTCCCTGCTCAATAGCTGGGCTAGGGTGGGTGCCCTGATGATCAGGGACTTCAGTGGACAGTTTCCACAGATTGCTAGACTGCGCCGTCCACCAACAGTACTGGCATCTGCTAATAACACACTGGCTGGCCCGAGCCTCGAACCTTCGATCTCACTGTTTGCTGGCACTCAACCGCGCTATGGCCTGTGACAAGCATAAATATTTTCCAGTTCTGCGCAGAAGTGAGTAAGTGATGGGTGCCACCCACCAACCACACTTTAGAAAAAGAAAGGGAAACTTGTGCCAGTGGGCTGTGAGAGTGCGACAGTAGGAAATATAGGGCACACTGATATGGGCCCATTGTATTCACTACTCAATTAACAAAAATAAAAAGAGGGAACTAGAGCATTTGAGAAAGAAAGAAAAAGTCAGAATTAGCTATGGGAAGTAGAGGACACCAACCCTTATACTGATGATTCAGCTTATGTGATGAGTGAAGTTAATATGTGATTTTTGTAACATTCTCAAGAACCGTGATGGATTTCCTGATTCATTTTCACCAGTTTGTTTTTGGGTGTGGGTATGTATGTGTGTGCGCAGAGGATCATTTGGTGGTGTTATGAAGAATGGATCGACTATTGCACAATATAGGCCAAGTGTTGAGATGCATAGGTTTCGAAAACTGGTACAAGAACAAGCTATGAGTGGCTGTCTCAGCAGTGGTATCCTAGTAACATATTTATGCAATAATATGTGTAGTAGTGTTGAGCTGTAGCGATGTATCATGGGATTTTAGTTATTATATGTTATTCCTTGCTTGTAATTAGAAGGTATTGATGCTTTAATTGTGCTGTACCTTAAATCGCTGTGTCTATTGCCGGGCAAGTCTGTAATTATGCTTTCTATCATTTCAACGGTAACTTAGCGAATGTAATTGTATATTATATTTTGTATTGCTTTGGTAGGGGAACTATCTTTTCAGTGGTAAATTAAGAATGATTGTTTTGTATTTTACTTGTAGTTTATTTGGTGATAGGGAAATCATTATATCAGATTCAGTAACACCAGCACATCATGCTGCCCCTGAGCAGCCCTCTGCAGGCCTCCCAAGGAACTTAATTCACTGTTAATTTATTAATTGAACATTTCATTATCAACTTTTACCTATGCAATCACAAATTTTCTTTTCCATAGGCCTACATCCCATAAAGTCTTCGGCACTTTGTTTACTTATCTAAGTCTTTGCCCAATTATACCTTTGGTTTCCATCTGCTATTTATCCTTAGCCCCTACATTATATTATTTTATTTATCTATTTATTTATTTATTTGGGGGTGACGCCAATTTTACTTATGTACAGATTATAGTCATCACATTACAGTAGGCTACTACATTCATGATTTAGTGCCATATTCTATAATCTCAATTTACTTGTCCATAACTTATGCTATTCATTATGTAATGTTTATGGTAATGTATAACTATTTAACATTTTCTTTTCATATACCGGTACCACACTTTTTTTTCTTGTAACTTGACTATAGTAGCTGTACCAATATTTTTTCCTCTTTCGAGTGTAGATCACTGTAGTGTGTATCTTGTTATAATGACAGTGCAATACTGTATAGGCCTACTGGTACTCCATAACATTTCTGAACTTTTAGTATACTTCTTGTCTTGTTCTTCGGGATGTTATTTTGCACGAGACGTAATTAATTGTGAGACTATCGACTTCAAATAACACTTAGATAAATTTATGCAAACAAACCCTAATCTAGTTCATTTTTATAGCTGAATATAAAATCAAGTGAAATGAGTCTTGCACATTTTGGTACATTTGGTCCGATGATCCAAAACCGCACAGGATACGGACAAATGCCCCCCACAGTCTCAGTATATGTGCTAATTTTCCTTTACTTATAAACGACCAGCTTCATTAAGACTAGTTTATCTGTTGCTATATGAATTATTTTTAACTTCTATCTATCTATCTATCTATTGCCTGACGCCGTGATCCCCGAAGGGGTGACCACGAACGAACCGCCCCCATGCACCTCTGTCCCCAGTCAGTCGACGCCCCTCCCCCTTAATAGATTAAAATGTAAAACTTGCAAAATAAACAAACAAACACTGATACCTGCTACTATTTGAGGAATAGATATAATTGACAATATTGAATGAGTGAATGAATGAATGAATGAAAATATATTCTACAGCCTCCTGGTCCAGGGCTAACAATACAATATTTTGTTTACAGTATTTGTACTGTATAGATTGTTAGATTATTTAATGCAATTCATGATCATCATCAGTCGTCTGATTTAATTTCCTTCCTCAAACTGTTTAATATGAAGCGAGAAAGCTGACAAGACAAAGATTGTATAAAGGGACACCCATACATGTATACTTTAACAATATCTGATCTAAGCTCTTTTGAGTTATTATAGTTTGTTTAATTATTGATTTAATATTGAGGATTTTGCTTGCTTTTGCCAGTCTCGAGCATTGTATTTTAGTTTGTCCCTAGGCTAACAAAAACACCATTCCAGACTTCCTTCAAACTAAAAAAATACCCACTCAGACCCCCTTGAAGTTGAATGTGTACATTTATCAATAGAAAAAGTTCCGGCCTCGAAGGCTGATATCGTTTAAGTTACAGGCTTGCTTTTGCTAGGTCAGAAAAAAATCGACGCCTGAATGGGGTGAAGTATCTTATTATCGCTAAACTATTGGGGTGAAACATCTTTTAAGATCTCCAAACCAATGGAGCGAATTATGTACAAAAGTTACAGTACATTTTATTACCTTAACTGAGCTTATGTTTATAGATTTTGTTTTAAAGACAATGTCTACTACTGTATTTACACTATAAAATACAAATTGGCTAGCTTGTGTTATTGTGAGTTTGCTGTTCTCTGGCTTCCATGTCCCCCTTAGTGTCACCTTCCATGCAAATAACTTTTTACTTTTTTTCTGTTCTGCAGTTTGTTGGAAAATCAGCTCCAAGTCACTATGCATGTAAATTTAAGCAATGTGTATGCATTGATTATACAAATAATACAATAGCTTATACAGTACATTTATTTTCTATATTTTCAATTTGTCAAATGAAATGTATAACTAGAAGCTTGGCTCCTGAAGCACTTTCCATGATTAGTAGGATGATTTGTATTAGTGTGAGAGCTGTGATGACAAAGATTAAGAGAGATGTGAGGCAGGGTGTCACACCAGGGCAATGTTATTTTGGGACTAAATTGAACGGGAGATGGAATACTGAACAGGAAAATTAACCAGAGATTCCATTATTTGGTCCCTTTTTATCGTTTCTAAAGACATAATAAGAACAATTAAGGGGAGGCTGGCCGTTTGGTTGATCTATTAATTCATTTATTCATATATTTTTTTAGTTTCCTCCCTAGACCTCCATCAAGCTTAGAACAAAAAACCCTAGACCCCCCTTCAAGATAAATTTGTACATTTTCGGTAGAAAAATGTCCCGGCCAAAGGCAGATTCCCCTCAAAATTGCAGGGTTGCTATCGATAGCTCGCCAGGAAATACTAGACTCCTAAATGGCACGAAAGGTCTTAAATTTGTCAACAAAATGGGGCGAAAGGTGTTAAAATCGCCAAACTAATAGGCCGAATGTCTTATAATCTCAAAACTAGTGGGGCTAAACATTAGGGAGAAGGTGGTCCAGAAAAATGGTCTACCTCCCAGCCTAACTTGAACTTTGTCAAGGTACTAATAATAATGGCTAAAAATGAAGGAACTATGTTTTTGGCCCGGGTTTGACTATAGGTAGCGCCAACGAACTTGACAATAATCTGGACCCCTTAATTTCTTATAACTAAATGTATGAAAGCAATTGGGCTGAAATTTCTATCATTTGGGAAGAGTCTACCAGGAAATAGGTGTGGAAATTTACAGCCAGTTTGCTCTAGGTCCTTTTGAGTTACAAAGAGGTCAGGGATGGATATAATTGTGAAGTTCTTTGGCGCTACCGATAGTCTCTTGTTTGACACCCTGATGTGAGGCTCCCATGTACAGGTATACTGAATGTCTTAGTAATGTACATTATAATGTGCTAGTGCACTGTAAACATGTAAATGTATTTCAGAGATATTATCTAACCTATTCTTAGCATTGTATATTACATCAGTGTTGATTTAAGTTTGATTTGTAGCACCTTCAATTAGGGATTCTGTGGTAAGAGAGAGCGGCCAGCTGTTTGTTTGGACGCCATTTTTGGTGCCGTATTTATCAAACAACAGGGCGATATTTTATTTTTGATCTTGTAGAATTTAGATCCCAAGACCAAACTATATATCCTGTACCAGTATTGCTGAATGTTTATTATGGGTGTGGACATATTGGAGTGTAAAGAGAAGCTATGGCACCAGTGGCACCAATATGGCAAAGGTTGGCCAATCTCTGTTATTATAGGGTTTCTACCTTCAATGGGTGATGACATTGGTCTAATCCGTCCATTTGTATTGGATTATCTTGACAAATTCTTTTCATTTACTTAATAATAATTATAAAACAGTACATCAGGGGACTCTGTGCCATTGTGTTATCTATGAATTTAATTTATTAGTTAAAGAAAAATGGGTTTAAAAATGTCAAAGTTCCATTTTATCAGGCAGAATTTTTCAATACCGGTTGTGGTGTCCAGGCCATTATTCTGGTGAAACCGGTATCACACGAGTACTTTTCCCTCAACATTTATTGGCAACTCTGGTCAGGTGGCTAATGAGTTCAACTTTTATAAATAATTTAGTAACCTACAGTATATCAATCTGTCTTCTATCCAGTTTCCAATACCAATGGAAAAGATCCCTGAAATGTTGCAGGAAATATATTATTCATCGAAACTTGTTGCTAAAAGCTCTCGTGTGATACTCCTTTGATTAATGTTCAGTAAGTCTTTTTGTGATGTTAATGCTCAGAATTGTCATCACAAACTTTTAGAATACATTTAGGTAATGATAAAACTCACAAAATTGGCGTGGCAAAACTTATTTATATGTTGTATTTATATTTTTGTCTTGTAGTTTAACCAAACAAATCTTCACTAAGTATACTGTGAGATTGGGAGCATCTTTATAAAAGGTTAGAATATTTGTCTTTGGGTTAGCTTAACCCATTGACTGCGGGAGACGTTCCAGAACACATGCAATTTACAGCAATTTCCAGTCTTTAAAAGCCTGTAAAAGCCGTAGATATCGAGTGTCAGTGGGCGGGACAGCGAGGGGCCCACCTCCGACTGTCAGCACAGCCAGCCGCGCACTGAGGGAAACTGTGGTCTCGTACCGCGGTCTCAGCAGTGTTGCCAAGCGCTACATTGCTAATAATTAGCGAGTTTTCCCGAATGTGTATGGCAGCACTGCGGGTGAACCCCGCGAGTTAGGAAGCTCGTTCTAGTGTCATTTTGAAGCTATTTTCGTCTAGTTTTCGGCAGAATACATTTCATTTCATGCAGATACTTGATTAATCATTCAGGAGTGCCTGAATATGCCCTCCTAAATAGTGCAAATATGCCCACAGCATAAGTGTTAAAGATATATAAGCAAATATTTATACAACATAACAAATTTGCCCTCAATTTATTGATTAATCTTATCGATATGCTGAAAACCGATAAGTTTGCAGCATTCTGAAAGTTTGGTCTGAAAATAAGGAAAAATAATGCCATGAAAGACTTACTGAAAATTACCCTACTCTGTACATTAACTTTATTTTCATTTGTGGCTTTGCATGGAATGTGATTGTATCCCTTATTCTTACAGTTTCTTACAGTAGAAAGAAACTTCTTATGTGTGTGTGTGTGTGTGATTGTGTGTCTTGGGGTCAGCACTGAGAGAGCTGGGTCAAGGAGGTCAGTTCAGATCAACAACACACTAAGCGTTTCAGCACAAGTGGCATTTTTTAATATACAGTATTCTGCTTAATATTTGAAGATATTATTCAGTTTAGAAAGGACTTGTGCGAGTTAGAGGGTTAATTGGAAGGACCAGTGGGTGAGTTAACCCTTCCTGCCCAGGTGTAATTTTAAAATGACACCCTTGAGAAGGGCAGGAGCCCGGGTGTCCTTTTAAAGTCTGTAAGCTTGAAAGCCTATTAAGCGTGGTTTGAAAGCCGTGCGTCGAAACGTTTGTAAACAAAGCCGGTCGGAGCGACGCGCAGCTTCAAAAACAAGAAGTCGGATCTTTGTTGATATTGTCTGCTAGAACGAAAATTAGTGTCTGTAAATGTCCGATATTGCTAAAACCGCATCAAAACTCTCTCCACGGAAATCGTCATCACAACTGAACCAGTTGACCTAGAGAGTTCTACTCAATGCCAGTCTACAGCTACAAGTAAGGGCTACATTTCGAGATGTGTGTAAATTCTTTAGCAGTTAAAATAACAAAAATAGGCCTAGGCCTATTACAAAAAATTTTGGCCAGATCGCCCGTATCTTAGTGCTGTCATTTAGAAGGCCAGCCCGGGGAGGAAGGGTTAAAAGGGTTAATCGAGATATATTAGTCTTTACTTCTTTCATTTTTCAAGTTCCTTCTAAAGCTGAATCAAATCATCTAATGATAACCGAAATAGAGAGAAAGGCGTGCCCGTACTGAAAAGAATAAAATCGCTATTGCATCCAAGTCATCACCATTACCATCATCTTCCTCATATTACTATAGACATGAAATATTAAAAATCACTCAAATGTTGTTTCTGTTCGGGCTCTGTCTTAAGTCGGCCACCCCCAGCTATGGGGTATGTGCCTGAGTATAGACATACAATACATACTCAAAGATTGTTTCTTGTGAAGGTATGCCGGCAATTTATGCAGTTGTTGGTGACTTTAACCCTTGGAATCCGGGAGGCCTGATATGAGACAAAATTGTCGAATAAAAATCGCCGCTATAATCATCAGAACTCGGCAACCACGCGTTGTAGCGACGTCATCTCTACGGCATTCTACAGACAACAAACAGTTCTACAATTTGCAAAAACATTGACTGCTCTAGGTGGTCTCAATCAGTAGCTACTGAATTATGAAGTTGATTTTATCAAAATTCATATGAGGCCCCCCGGATCCCATGGGTTAATGCAGTGGCGACTTTATTGCAATGACAAATTTATTGCAGTGGTGACTTGAATGCAGTGACAACTTTATGACAATGGGAACTTTACTGCAGTGGTGACTTTTTGTTGATGTTAGATTGAGGCCAGCACTTATTATGACAATTCTATTACAAAATGTTGGCCTGGTAGCTTCTCTATTTCTCTATTTTAGCTGGACAAATATTCAACCATATAACAGTTTCATATAACATTTTCAATCTTCAATGTAATTTATAATGTATATACCGTATATACACAGGCACATACCCCATAGCTGGGGGTGGCATACCAATGCAAAAATAAAGTAAAAGTTGCCAGAAAAAGGTTGCGAATTAAAGAAAACAGCCGGAAGTTCTCGCTTTGAAATAATGATCAAATAATAGACTTTATCAGTCTGTTGGTGTGTTGGTGGTGTAATGGATTAGATGCTTATGTTCTGGGGGGGTGTCCCGAGTTCGAATCCCGGAGGATCATATGCTTTCATTAGTTTATTCTAGTGCATTAGGGCCTTGTAATGGAGGATTAATGTTAAGAACGGGGTGTTCCTTAATTGCACTAAAGTTCTCAGATGATGGATGATTATTCTACTTGCTTTAATTTGATTGTATACTGGGTGGTGCAGAATTTGGTTACCAAGTCTAGGCCTCCATTATGAGGAGATTTTTTTTTATTTGTTCATTTACTTATTTTTTTTTTTTTTTTTTTTTTTTTTTTTTTTTTTTTTTTTTAAGAGACAATGAACGGAGGAAGGAAAAACACAGATAAAACAAAAAGGTCCATGTGCCTAAAGGCATCCTCCATTCATAAAATGTTTGTAACAACTGGATTTAAACATTTGTAGATTGTAAGTTTGTGGAAAGCAATTTGAGGGAAGTGAATTCCAAAGAGTAGTAGCTCTGGGGATAAATGAATTCTGATAAGCAGAAGTTCTGCATTGTGGAGGAGAAAGTGTAAATTCATGGGCGCTCTCAGCTGCCCTAGTTCTACGGGGAAAGATGTGGAGAGGCGGCACAATTGAAGCAAGTTCCTCGGAACAATTGCTGTGAAAATATCTGTAGAATAATGCAAGGGATGCAACGTTTCTTCGTATGGATAATGTAGGAAGGTCCTGTGTGATTGCAGGGTTATTGATTAATCTAATAGCTTTATTTTGAATTTTGTCCAACTGCCTCAATGCAATCACTCCACTTCCACCCCACAGAGGTGAACAGTAATCCATCTGAGAACGCACATGACTTTTATATATCACGGCCAACTGCTCGTCAGTGAAGAATTCTCGAACTCTGTACAGGAGTCCCAGTTTTTTAGAAGCATTCTTAGCAATGCTTCTAACATAATGTGTCCAGCTCAAGTTAGTAGTTAATTTCCACCCTAGATCTCCATCAAGCTTAAATAAATTCGGTCAGACAGACTGGGGAACAACAACTACTATACTGTATAACAGTTTCTCCGTAAATAAAATTTCACAGACATGGTAGTAGCAATTCCACCACCCCAGCCACACAATCGGATATTGGTATAATAGTAAGTATTTATATATACAGTACTGTATATACAAACTACTGTAGATAACGTTTTTGGCGTCATGCACAAAACGCCAATAAAGTTATCTGGGAATTTATCCGCTCCCAGTTGTTTCTCTCTGTTTTCATAGAAGAGTATTTGTAAGAGGTATAGGTATCCAGCCTTGTGCTCCATCATCATGCACAGAGGGGAGTGTTAGGGCAGTAATGCTTTCAATTCTATCCCCATAGAGAGGCTGATTGCACCATCCCAAATTTGATTATGATAATAATGCAGTTTTTAATGCCGTTCACTCCCTTGATTGACAGGGCTATGGCGTGCCCTTGCTACAGGGACTTTACTGGGCATTTGCCCAAATATGAGGGTTTATAAGTTTTACGTCTCCCAGTCTCCCTGTTCCTGATGCCGTGTGTATTTTTTTGGAGGCGCCATAACACAGATATTCGGTGATACAATTACGGCCACTACGCACAACAAACGCTTGATACGAAAAAAATGGTGGAATGCAAGAAGCTTTCCAGTACGACGCCTGGCGGATGAACTGAAAATTAAGACGCTTGGCTGTAAATTTCACCCGGCAGGAGTTTAAAATTTCAGATGGATCCAAATTCTCCTCTGTTGTTTGAAATAAGAAAACATTCTTACTGTTTATGGTTAACTGAGAATTTCAAATGTACAAATTTTGGATAAGCAATGCATTACTGTTCTCATATATAATCGTGTGCACAAGTTACTAGTATAATTCAATATGATACACTGTATTCTGCAGTCCTTACCTAATCCTCCGGGCTAATCCTATAACAGCTCAGTGGTCTAGTTAAACTACCGGTAATTAAATAGAAATCTACATGATAAATATGAGGCAGTAAAATTGAATTAGGTAAAGGAGGGTATGTGTTTCAAGGAAATTTTAAAATATTTCATCAGCCTGTCAGAATTGTACAATACAATGTGTACTTTCACTGCAGGCAGTTGTATGTGGTATAGTCCCCCAACCCATAATGGTGAGAAATACGGCAATGAAGATTAACACGCTTCCTTCCCATACACATTTTGGTTTATATGTAGTCGCGGTCCTAGTTTTGTCTTACCTTCATAATTTCAACTCTGGTTATCTCTCTTTTTATAAGTGAAAAAAAATACCCTTGACAGATATAAACAAACATTTTATGTTCAAGGTTGGTTCAGTGTGTTTCAGGGGTATTTTTGTATTAACCTATAGAAGAAAATTAAGTTGAAGTTAGGGAGGTGGGACACCACACTTTTATTTGTTGGTACTGTATACTGTACTGTATTACACTAATGATGGTAATGCTGAGAGTGGAGAAATATTTATTGGTAATTTAGTTTGTTTAATAATAAAGGTAGTACACACACACACACACACGCCCTCTGTAAACTGTAAACATTGCTTTGTTAATAAATTTATTGTAAATTGTTGTATAGTTGTTATAATATTATAATTTACTAATACTGGAAACCAGTTTCCTCTGGATTGGTTGCCGGTATACTAAAACAATATTTAAATAATGCAATTTAAGTGTGTATATCGGTGAAGGAGCTTTTTAAAAACGAGAAGTTTTATGCATACATACAATGAATTGAAAACATGAATAACTAAAGTTTTGACATTATTGGTGCACAATATTGTATGTATGGCAGTTGTCATGTATAGAACTATAAAAAGAATAGTAGGTTTGTGGACTTGCTGAGTCACAAAAGAGTTGTATGTGTGATCTGTGTACTGTGGGGACCCCATACACATTGCAGCCGACCTTTCCAGTAACCTACACAATTTTGCGTATTCAGTTGAAGTTGAGCTGACTCCATCTAATAATTGGTCTGAACAGGCAAATTCATGGACTGTGCTAGCCCCCCAAACACTCAATTTTGCCTAAAATTACTAAATATACAGGCAACTGGACGGACCTGCATGTGTATGGGTCTCTTTACATCGACATTGGTGGTGAGGCCACATATGCAACTTGAAAGATGAAGGAATGCTACTTTACTTGAAACCTGGTCCTGAGTGACGTATAAATGTATCAGGGAATTAATCGCTTCTTTCTGAAAATATACTTTGATTTGATGTATTATGGCTACCCTCAGTTATTAGGTTGAACTTGGAAATAACTTTGATTTCAAAGTATTCTTGCTAATTTCAGTGATAAGGATAAACTTATTTCTTACAGTTTCTTACAGTAGAAGATAAACTTAGAAATAAAATTTTATTCTAGAGGGTTAAAAGTTCTGTTTACCCTTTAAAATTTGAGATTTTTCTCCCTTTAAAATTTGAGATTTTTCCTAAGTTTATTCAACCTCATCTGACATTAGCATAACTAAATTGCAAAAAATAAAATCATTGTGAAGAAGGGATTTAAATTGAGTCTATACAGGTAAATTGTGTGAGTTCTATTTATTGTGTTGAAGGGACTTAAATTGACCATGCTCTATAAATCAAGCGAGTTATGTTCTTTGTGTGGCTCCCCAAGATAGTCATATCATAATAATCTTGTCCAGTGCTTTTGTGGTACAATTTTTTTTTGTTAGCCAAAGTATGTGTAATAACAAAAAAAAAATTGGTCCAATGGTGTGTGATTGCAGTTACTATGAAGTCTTGGCTGGAGATAACGTGTTGAGACTTGTTCTATACTGTACAGTAATAAAGATTTATGGTGTAGGTGCCTCTTTTTATTGGAGTGGTAGTAATAAGATATTCACCAGAGCACTGGTTAAATGATTTCATTACTACCACTACTACTTTATTGGAGCATATAAATAAAAGTGGCACTTGCTGTGTATTATACTTGTAAGTTATGTAATGCTTGTTCATATTTTGTGTATATAGTCAAGCTTTGATTAGGTGTACAGTCATGTTTTCTTGTAAATCATTGAGTGATAAATTATGAATAATTATATTAACTGCTATTGAAAGACTATTTCTCTGTATCATATATTTGGACAGACAAATAAATTGTTGAAACTTTCTCATGATACTTATTATCAATTTTGTAATATGTCAAATAACAACCTGCTCAGTGGGGGATCGATCCTGGGCCTCCTGCATACTACTGTACTTTCAAACGCTGCCACCTACTCCATGCCATATGGCTTGATGTAATAATAGTACAGTACTGTACAAAATATATAGAGTAGAAGAGGTACAATTTCCAAGACACAAATCTGGTACATGTGCTGGGAAGCGGCTCTAGAATTTAATGCACTCACAGTTTTTTACTCTTCTTTCTGTTGGGTCCCGAGTCCTGTTGATGTTCCCAGCAATGAGCGGGTTAACACTTGGGCTCGTTCAGCCCTCGTGGCCTATCACACCTCGACCCATTCCAGCGGCTGATATTTCCCACTTATTACTCAACTCCTCAGTCGTTTATGACAATCGGTCGATGTCAAATAATAAACTATTCTCAGTTAAACTCACTGTAGTTCCCATCTCATCGCAATAGATGTTAGGAGACCTCCCTAGCTTTACTGTGGCTTTGCCACACTAGGATCACCCATTGCTTTTTTATGTCAGGGATGTTCCCACGCTCTGTCCATGCAGCCAAGTTCCACTCGCAGTACCACATTTTTTGCTCCACTGCCCCCGGTTTTCTGCTGCCCGTCGGTGAGCCTTCCCTTTCCTACCATCTCTCGGCTGTCCTCCCCTCCTTAGCCAATCTTCTTATCGAATCTCATTCTTTCTTTAACCCCTCATTCAGTTTCTGACTCATACCCGTCTTCTCCCCCGTCTTTAGCATTTCCTCACTGACAAATAATTTGTATTATCATTATTATAGTACCATTTCCCTACTCATGTCTGGTAAGCCTAGTTAACTTGCCGAATTGCTAAAGCGTCCATCAGTGCATTCTGGGGTGTTGTTACGAAGTGAGGATGACCCTTTTCGTCTCGAAGAACCGAGAGCCGTACACCAGTCATCCTTCTCCGACTGGTTGTTTTCCTACGTGGCTCCTAGGTTGTATAACAAACTGCCGCTGTCCATGAGATGTTTGACCTCTGTTGAATCTTTTAAGGCGCAGATTAAGACCTTTCTCTTTTAGAAAAGCTATGTTGTTGTTGTTGTTGTTGTTCCCTAAGCTGCCTGGCTGAACAGCCCCGAGTCCTTAAGGAAGGTCATGGCCACGGTCGGGCTTTCCCACAGAGCTCTCAAATAGTGTAAATTGTGTTGTTGGCGTAAGTGGTTGTGTGAAATGCAGTCTTCTATGATGTGTTTTATGGTATGGGGTGCTGTGTTACAACCCGGGCAGGTGTCGACGACGGATTCATCGAGTCTCTTCTGATAGCTCAGAAGAGCTGGATGGTGTCCGCATCTCAGCCTGGCCAGGTGGACTCTGTCCTCGCGAGGAAGGGAGGATTCAGAAGGATGGATTTCGGGAGGTCGTGCTTGCAGCTGCGTGTTGTCTATGAGTGAGTGGATGGAACGGCGGGTGATATGAGTATGGATGTGCTTCCGGAAGTTGGTTTGGAGTGGGCAGGGAGGGAGAGAAGACAGTATTTGTGTGTGATAGCGTGTGCTGGGTGTTGTTTTGATATTTCTTGGTGCCTGTGGGTGTGTTGCCATGTAGTGTAGTGGGTGGTGTTGATTCGTGGAGGCTGCTGCCAGGAATTGAGTGCCTCTCATGTCTAGATGATCTTTGACTTTTAGGACTCTTGATGTAGGTGATCTGTGGGTGTAGTAGCTGTGCATCCTGTGATGATTTTAAGGGCTTTATTTTGAATAGTCTGTAAGGTCTTATGATGTGTTTTAGCTAGGTTAGAAGCCCAGGCCGGGCTTGCGTATTCCATAACTGATCTTATGTATTGTTTGTAGACTGTGGTGGTGGTTTTTTTGTTGTGTCCAAATTTTGTGTGGGCAAGTGATCTGAGGGCATTAAGTCTGGGTGTCGGTTTCTTTTTCGTGTTTGTCGTGTGCTGTTTGAATGTCATTTGGGTGTCGTATGTTACTCCTAGGATTTTGTGTGTGTGTGTGTGTGTTAGGGGTGTGTTGTTTATTTGTTAGTAGTCTTGGCAAATCCAACGTCAAGGCTATTAACCTAATTGCAATGACGACTTGTCTATTTTGACTGCTATGTCGTCATTCCAACCGCGGTTAAAAAGAAAACGTCTAGAGTCTACTCCTTATCTTGCTCTAGGAGACGTTGTACATTAACCAAAACTACCACCGAAGGTGAAAAAAGCATAGAAGAGAAGAAAAAGGGGTTTACCTTAGTTACCGTAAGGCCCATCCCGTGTTCCGTCATGTGCAGATCCCTGTCGAACGTGCGCATGAGCGACCCTCTCTTGTCATAATTTTTTCACGCGCTCCATTGAATGAAGTCGCTTTTGTTGTGCTCCTTTAATTCACCCTGTTTAGGTTCGTTTCGGCTTATCTGGCCTTCTTTTTTGTTAGACAGATGTTACGTGATCTAGGGCACACGTAAATGGGCTCCTAAGTGTGTATAATGGAGACGCATGTGGAAATAGCCTACCGAAGGTACGGGGGCGCCTGGCGTTCCTCGTATATGTTTTTCATTCTTTCTCTTTTCATATTCTTTTTTCCTGTTAGTCTGGGCATAGTTTAGCTTTTAGCTTAATTTAGCCTAGCACGTTTTCTCATTCAGGAATTGCTATGCCCCTATGAGTTTTCATTTTTTCATAGCCTAGGTGTACCGTTGGTAAACAATCTGAGATTTCGTTGGTGGCGGTGCTGTTTGTAGAGTTTGTGTCGGCCGCGTTATTAGCGTTATTCCCGAGTCCCCCCTTTCGAGTCCTTCACTGTGTCTCAAGGGCCTGGGGGACAGGTGGTTCGTGATACTCCAGGGGTACCCCACGGGGGCCCCTCTTTCACACCACAGGGTTTTTCGCCCCTGACACATTCTCTGCTCACGGCTAGGCCACCCTTTTTCTCACCAGTTTCATTTACTGGTTTTTGTTTTCTCTTCCTGTTTCACCTCCATCCTTTCATAGTCTTTTGCCCAATCCAGGGGTACCTCACGGGGGCCCCTGTTTGTGCGAAACCACCCTCCCTGCCACTTCTCCTCATGGGCTTTGCTCTATCTCTGTGGGTTGGATGGTTCCTGGGGGATGTGCCTCCTCTCCCCTGGTGTGTCTTCCTTGCCTCTCCCTTTACCGGTTGAGTCAGGATAAATTCAAGGAAGACACTGCTCAGCTTGATGGCCATCATTGCTTGGAGTTCATAAGGAGATGACGCTTTTTTTTGTGGCCTTTTTTGGTATTCCCTAGACGCTCCTCTCGCTTTTTTCGGCGCCGGACCATCTCGGCCGGTCCCGCAAATTTGCGGGTGCTCGATTCGGTCCTCTGGGACGTTTCGGTTCCCCGCAAATTTGAGGAGATCGTTGGGGGGTCCCGCAAAATTGCGGGAGGGTGGTGTCGGTACGGTTATGCCTCCATTGGCCCGCAAATTTGCGGTAATAGTTGGCTTTCACTATTGACTTTTTTTTATGTCATCTTGTTGCCTGATACTATATTGGTGTATGCACTTTACTGGTGTTATAGGCCCTGCATTAAGATGTTGAGTGGTGGTTAACACTTTCTCCATCTTTGCAGGTTCTGCTAGTGCTCTTCCGCCTCGGCCGCCCTCCTCACCTACCTCTGTGCTCCCAGTTTAGGGTGAGTACGGATACCTGTTTGCATGTGTGTTCCTGTTTCCCCATGCTCCTTCCCTGGTTCTTCTTGGACATTCTCTCCACTTACTCCTTCGACGTGCTGATTATGGTGTGTGTTCTTCTAGTGCAGGTAGGCTGCCTTGCTTTCGCCTTGGTTGTCGCTCCCCGTGCTTGGAGAGCCACAAGTCTTGCTTGCGCCACTCGCTCTGTGTGTCCTCTACGGCCTACCTCCCTGCTCTGTGTGGCACATGTCTGGCCCTGGTGGATGTGCTGCACCATGGCCCTGGTTCCTCGGCGGCGGCTGTGGCCTCTGCTTCCCTTCCGTCGGTGTGGACGATGGTCTCCCCCCACATTAGGACTGTGGACCACCGTTCCCCGGCCTTTGTTGCCGACCGGATCCGCGTCGCCCTGGGTATCCCTGACCCGACTGAAGGCCGTTCACCTGGCCCTCTCCCTGCTCGGGCCCTCTCCCCTGGGTCCCGCAGCCGGTCGTCCCATCGTCGGGGGGTTCCCCAGCTCCGTCCACGCTCTCGCTCGCCTCGTCGTCCGTCCTCTACTGCCACTCGTCGTCCTCCTGATCGCCTTGACGACACCCATCGCCCTCGTCATGGTTCTCGCCCTGAGGCCGGGGTTAGCGGCTCTGCCCCTGTGCGCCCTCCCCTGGCCTCTACGGATAGGGGCTCTACTCCCTTCCGCCCGCTTCCCCAGCCCAGACGACTTCCTCTTACGTTGTCCTCTCCGCGCGCTGTTGTTCATGCTGTAGCTGGCCCTCTGCTCCCTCCTCCTACACTGTCCAGGAGGGTCCGCCTGGATGTCGTTGCTTCTCCTACTTCACCTGCTTCAGTGCCTATTCTTCCTTCACGGTCTCGTCCCACGGTGGAGGTCCCTCCCTCCTCCGCCTCGGTGTCGGGCCGCCCTGTTATCTGAGCCCCGGGGATCCTTGCTCCGTTTCCCCCCGCGGCTCCTTCTGGCCTCCTTTCACCCGGCCAGCCTTCCCACTCCCGTCGTCCTGCTCCTCCTCATTCTTCTCTTCCTGACCTTCACTTACCATCTCGCCAGGGGGGTACCCCTCCTCTTGCCTCGGTGGGGTTTCGCGAGGTTTTGGGGTCCCCTTTCTCAGGAGCTGACGTGTCGCTGGAAGAGGGGAATGGTGCTGTTTCCCCCTCGGCCGTTCGTGATCGGGGACGAGTCCCTCAACGGCGACACAACCGTCGTCGCTCGCCTTCCTTGGGCCGCGACGCTGCTGGTTCGTGTCGTGGGTCTCGCTCCCGCTCACGCTCGCCCCTGCGGGCCGACCGATCTGGGGGGGGGGTCGCCTCTCTCGGATCGATTGTCGGCTATGCAGGGCTGGGTTGTGTCACGCTTCGACGGGCGCTTGGAGTCGATGGAAGACTCCCTCTTCTCGCGCTTCTTGGCAGTGACTCACCCTCAGCGCCTCACCCTACCTACCCCTGCTACGGTCCCCCTCCCTTCTGCAGGCCTACGCTCTGGTCAGACTTCAGCCGCCCTGACATCCTTCCGGCTGTTCAGTCCCTGGCTGTGTTGACGGGTCTGTCCTCCTATGGGACAGGTTTGTGCGACGCCGGTACGCCTGGCTTAGCCATCATGCTCGGTCACCCTCTCCCATTGGAGGCCTAGTTTGCTGAGGCCTTCGACTTCACACATCGATCCGTCGACGGCTCTCCTTCAGTCCCTCCCCCGGAGTCATCACTGATTTTGCCTCTTGTGTCTGTCGGCGGGTTGGACGGCGCGTTCTGGTCCTGGATGAGCGCGCCCGTTCTTGAACTTTGTTCTATTGCTACCCCGTTCTTCTCTCACCCGGATCAGCCCTCTGTCGCCAATGTTTTTCCCTTGCGACAGAGGGTGACGGACTTATTGTCTTGTCTTTCGGTTCCCTCCGGACGTCTGTTCACCACCTGCGGCTTTTCGAGGCGTCTGCGCCAGGCGATCTTCGCGAGGGTTTGGACCGCGTTCAGCGGGTCCACCTTCGGCTCGCGGTGTCTTTGGTTCCCGAGCTGAAGGCGGTTTTGTGCGCGGCAACTCGGCGACGCCCGACGGTACGGTCCTCGTTCTGCCGGCCGGCCCCCTTGGATATTCGTCAGGGTTTTTTTTTTTTTTTTTTTTTTTAAGAGACAATGAACGGAGGAAGGAAAAACACAGATAAAACAAAAAGGTCCATGTGCCTAAAGGCATCCTCCATTCATAAAATGTTTGTAACAACTGGATTTAAACATTTGTAGATTGTAAGTTTGTGGAAAGCAATTCGAGGGAAGTGAATTCCAAAGAGTAGTAGCTCTGGGGATAAATGAATTCTGATAAGCAGAAGTTCTGCATTGTGGAGGAGAAAGTGTAAATTCATGGGCGCTCTCAGCTGCCCTAGTTCTACGGGGAAAGATGTGGAGAGGCGGCACAATTGAAGCAAGTTCCTCGGAACAATTGCTGTGAAAATATCTGTAGAATAATGCAAGGGATGCAACGTTTCTTCGTATGGATAATGTAGGAAGGTCCTGTGTGATTGCAGGGTTATTGATTAATCTAATAGCTTTATTTTGAATTTTGTCCAACTGCCTCAATGCAACCACTCCACTTCCACCCCACAGAGGTGAACAGTAATCCATCTGAGAACGCACATGACTTTTATATATCACGGCCAACTGCTCGTCAGTGAAGAATTCTCGAACTCTGTACAGGAGTCCCAGTTTTTTAGAGGCATTCTTAGCAATGCTTCTAACATAATGTGTCCAGCTCAAGTTAGTAGTTAATGTTACACCGAGAATGTCAATACTAGGGGAAGTGGGAATATTTACATCATTAAAAAATATATGGGAGTCAGTGAGATTCTGTCGGTTAGAAAATTGAATGTACTTGGTTTTCTGTGCATTAAAGGAAACTAGATTCTTTTGTCCCCATCCATTAATTCTAGAAAGGTCCTGGTTCAGAGAAATTGCAGTGTTTATTTTTGAATTTATAAGATCGGGTTGGGTGAAAGAATTGGTAAATGTGAAGGAACTGTGGAGTGTTGAGTCATCTGCGTAGGAATGTATTGGATTATGAGTGGTAGATATGAGATCATTGATATGAATGAGGAACAGAATTGGGGCCAAAACTGATCCCTGGGGAACACCAGCATTTATTGAGTGAAATTGAGAAAAAAGGCCATCTACCATTACACGTATTTTTCTGTTATGAAGATAAGAAGAAATTAGTGGAACTAATGATGCAAGGCCGTAGTGTGACATCTTCGACAATAAGGATTGATGCCAGACTCTATCAAATGCCTTTGATATATCCAGTGCTATTGTATGTGTTTCACCATGTTGGTCTGTAGCTTGGTTGATTTGATGCGTAAGAAGGCATAGCATGTCTGCAGTTGATCGACATCGTCTAAAACCATATTGCCTATCACTGATTAATTTATTATTCTCAAGATGCTTAATTATGTGATTATTTAATATAATTTCAAAGACTTTACCAAGAGTGGAAGTTATAGCTATTGGTCTGTAGTTTGATGGATCTGAAGAGGCACCTTTTTTAGGAACTGGATGGATGTTTGCTTCTTTCCAGGGTACTGGGAAGCATGAGGTATGAGTACACAGACGGAAAAATTTTGCCAATACAGGAGCGAGCACCAAGGAGCAATTCTTAAGTACTATTGGAGGAATTTCATCTGGACCAGGAGCCTTATCTACCGAGAGATTCTGCAAAATAGTTTTGACATGTCTGGTGTGGATCTTAAGTGAGGGAATTTCAGGCGAATTAAAATTAAGTACAGGGACATCTTGATTTATTTCATCTAAGGTTGAGTTGGTGGAGAAAATATCCGCAAGAAGGTTAGCTTTTCCTCGTGGGTCACTTACAAGATTGCCAGTCGGAGATTTTAATGGTGGAATGGATGAAGCAGTAGTGAAGTTGGATTTAAATGAGTTAAGAGTAGACCAAAATATTTTGTTATCATTTGGATTATTTAGAAGTTTATTTGCCTGCTTGTGGAGAAAGTTGATTTAGTTAGGTTTAATACAGTTTTGGCATGATTTCTGATGTTTCTAAAGTAATTAAAGGCTTCATGTTTTTGATCTTGTGTATGCATTGTAGGCTATTGCTTTTTGTTCAGTTACTCTAGCACAATTATGGTCAAACCATTTAGGTGAATTAGATCTTTTACTGTACTTTTGATGAGGAATAAAAGTTTCCATTCCAATTTTTACAAAATCTTGTATGTGGCTCAAGGTGGAGTGTGCATCATTAGAAAAGAAAGAGGTCCAGGGAATATCAATAAAGAAACCTTGAAGACCCTCCCAGTCTGCCCTATCGTAATGCCATTTAGTCACCAAAACAGGTTCAGAGTGGGAAGGTGTGGTAGGTGATAGACAGGTGGCCTGTATCAGACAGTGATCAGAAGATCCAAGCGGGGACCTCACTGTAACATCATAATTTTCTGAATTGGTTGTTAAAAATAAGTCCAGTAGGTGGGAATTATGATTAGGATTATCTGGTACACGGGTGGGTTGGTTGACTAGTTGAGTGAGATTAAATGAGTCTGCAAATAGCTCACATTCAAGACCAGCATCATCAGTCCTGGCTGAATGAGTGAGCCATTCAACATTATGGACATTAAAATCACCCAACACAGTGATTTCAGAAGAAGCATTTAAGTTGAGGACACTGAGTTGTGAGGACAGAGAATCAAAAGACTTTGCTCTGGAGGAGTATTTGGGGAACGGTAGATGCAACATATGTATTTAAATTTACCAGCAGAAATTAATTTGTATATAGAATAATCAAAATAGGGACAATTGAAACTAGTAACCTCCTCCAGGGCAATTTCAGATTTTGCGAAGCAACATACACCTCCTTTAGGTCTGAAATTTTGGAGCAGTTGATAACCTGGAAAATTAAATCTAGACGTGTCAGATGTGGATGTTACTTGAGTCTCTGTCAAAAAAAGGAGAGTAGGGGATTCTGCTTGAAGAAATTAATGTTGTACTCTGCGCTATATACGTCGTTTTTTTTATGCAGGATGCTTGGGAATGCTACGCTTCTCTGTCGGCGACCCCTGCTTCCGACACGCGACGACGCGCTGTGTCGCGCGCGGGGTCTTCTCAGTCCCGTCCTTCTGCCGGTCCTCTTCGGGGTGCTGCTGCAAGTGCTGCCGCCTTGCACGGGCGCAGGACTGGGACGTTGCAGGCCGGTGCGTCGGTTCCGCCTCGCACTTCTGTTCTTGCCCCTTTCATCCCCGCCGTGTTGGGGCTGGCCGGCCTTCCACTTCCGGCCGCCCTTCGACAGGGTCAGCCCCGCGCCGGCCTGGGGTTGGGGTGGCCCGCCCTTTTCGACGAGGTTGGGGGGGGGGGGGGTAGAGGAGGTCAACGTGGCGCTCATGCCCGCACGGCCCGTACCGGGGGTACCTCCACGTCAACACAATGTGTAGTTCTCTGGGTCGGCCTCCTTGTTCTCCTTCTCGCCTGGCCGACCGGGTCGCTCCCCTCCTCTCGGGTGCTCCCTCGGGTTGTTTTCGCCCTTGCGCCCCTCGGTAGCCGCGAGGGACGTTGGGGGCGGCGGGTTGCTCGGAGGGGTCTCACCTGGAGGTGGACGTCCTGACCCCCACTCCGCTCTTGTCACCGATGCCGGCCCATCTCTTCAGAGGTGGCCCACGTGTTCACTTCCATGCCCGAGCTGGGTAGCGTCGAGGGAGTTGACCGCCGGTCACCCGGTTTTCCTCTCCCGTGTCTTTCTGGTACCGTCGACGAACTGCGACGCGATGCGACCGGTGGTGGATCTGTCGGCCCTCAACTGGCATATCGTGCACACACGGTTTCGGATGCTGCCGGTACCCCTGGTACGCCTGGCCCTGTGCCCTCTGTCGTGGGTAGTGTCGCTGGCCCTCCAGGATGCGTCTTGGCTCGTTCCTCTCCATCCTCGCTTCCAGCGATTCTTGGCCGTTCGGACTTCCGATCGTGTGTTCCTGTTCGACGGCCTTCCCTTCGGTCTCCACATCGCGCCGCGGATCTTCTCCGCACTGGTGGGGCAGGCTCTGGGTCCTCTCCTCAGGAGCGGGCACCAGATCCTGTTTTCCTTGGCCGATTGGTTGGTAGTTTCCGAAGCCCTAGGACTGTGCATTGGCGACGCCCTCACAGTCGTTCGCAACATCGCACGGTTAGGGTTCCCCTTCGATGTTCCCAAGTCACGCTTGACCCCGTCGCGTGTCGTGCCATGGGTCGGTCTCGCATGAGTTTTGTCCGGCGCTACGGTAACCCGGGGTCTGCCGGCCGCGGTGCACCTTCGGTGGAAGGTCTTCGCCGTGTTGCACTCGGTCTCCCTCCCGGGGTGGCTCTGGGACTCGTTCGTGGGTTCGATGCATTGGGCCGCTCTGCCCCTTCCCTTAGGGAGCCTCTGGCTACTCCGCCTCCTCCTCATGGGCTCCGCGGTGTTTCCGTTGCCCCTATGGATCGGCTCCTGCCGCTCCCGCGTACCGTTCACAGACGCTTCGGTCGCTGGGTTGCTCGGGGCTCGCTCTCTGCGGCTGTGCCCTGGACCGCCCCCCCGCCGACGGTCTGGGTAGCCACAGATACGTCGAGCGAGGTTGGGTGAGGTTCCCGATCGAACCTGGGACGTCCACTTCCCGGCAGATGGGTGGGTCTCCCTCCCCTTACCCGTCTATGCCCTCGGACTGTTGGTTCCTTTGTTCTTCCTGCGGGACCACGCGCTGGCCCTTCGGGGTCAATCGGTGGCCTTCGGGTTGGACACTCAGCCAAGCTGTCCCCTGTTTCCTTATGCGGGGGTCCTCCAGGTCGTTGACTCTATTGGGGGTCTCGGTGGAGTTGTTCTTCCTCGCGGACCGACACCCCTTCTCCTTGCATGCCTCCTCCCTGCCCGGGCCTGCCGCCCTGTCGAGAGGGCAGGGTGTTCTTGTAGAATGGGCGTTGTAACGGACTGTGTTCGCCGACCTCGCGGCTTCCTGAGGTGTTCCGGAGGTCGCCTTGTTCGCATCGGGGGTGCCGCGCCAGTTGCCTTTGGACCTCTCCTTCCGGCCTCGCGCTCCGGGGGGGGGTCCGGACGCTTTCATGGTAGCCTGGTACAGGTGGCGGTCGATATACATCTTTCCGCCACCAGACGCGCTGTTGATGTGCCCAGTCCTCGCGTGGCTGCGGCTGTACCACGGCTGCGTCTGGCTCCTCGCGCCTCTGTGGCCGGCACGGGCTTGGTCCGCCCGGTTGCCGCGGTGGTGCCCGAGTCCGGTCCCTCTACCTGTCTCCGGCTTCCACTTGGGCTAGGTTGGGGACCTGCGGACCTCGTTGGCCTTCGCATCGTGCTTGTTCATGAGGCACGGTGGCTCCCGGTCCCCGGCCGGGCCCTGACTGACTTCCTGCAGCGTTCCTGGCCGTCTTCTCCTTGGGGCACTTATGGGTCCCGCTGGAGGTCTTTTACTAGGTGGCTACAGGCCACTCGCCTGCCAGTTGGCTCTCCTTCCCTCGTCCTACGCTCCTTGTTTCACCTCTTCCGTACATGTCCCTTTCAAGTCGACGCTATACGTACCCACTTGTCTGCCGCCGGGGGTCTTTGGGTCCGTCGCTGGGCTGGTCGTTCCGCCACAGGAGCTGGATTCCTTCCTGACAGCTGCCTCCCGGGATCGACCGCCTCCGCGCCAGGTCCCTCCGCAGTGGGATCTGGGGCGGGCTCTGGTCCTTCTGGCTTCACCCACGTATACAAGGGCCACTACGCCGGTTCCGTTGCTCGGGCGTCCACTCTTCCTTGTCGCTCTGGCCACTGGGGATCGGGTGTCTGCACTAGCGGCATTGTCACGGCCCTGGGACTGCATGGCGTCTTGTTCGCCTCCTCCCCTCCTTTTGTTACCACGCATGGGAGGGAGGCCCCCGCTTTCCAGCCTTTCGCCGTCCAGGCTTTACGGCGTGGGCATCCTCGCCATGTGTTGTGCCCGGTGTCAGCCTTGCCCTCCTCTGTTGCGTCTGTGGCGCCGCCTTCGGGTACTGCTGTGTGGGTGTCTCCTCGGACAGGTGGGAGGCTCTCGCAGGTGCAGATGGGCCGCCATGTATGTCGGACCGTTCGTGCCCGTCACCCTGTTTGTAGGGGTTCTGCGCACGATGTCAGATCCTTTGCTGCCTCCTTCTGGTTCCTGCCACGTCGCTCCTTACCTGCCATCGCCTCAGCGGTTTTGTGGGTCTTCTATCAATTCCTTCATCTCCTCCTACCTCTCCGTGTCCAGTGTTCGACCCCCTCGGCCGGTGATTGCTCTCGGGGGTCGTGTTTCCTGGTGCTCTGGCGAAGATCCCTGGTCTTCCCCCCTTGTCTCTCGTTCTTTTCCTTCGTTTTATTTGACAAAGGGGGGGGGGGGGGGTGTACGGGTTTGCAACACTGGATTGCAAGTTTGGGATTATGTATTGTTCCAGTACATAAGTGTTTTTGCCACATTGAAAATTGTGTTTTGTTCTTGTGTTCAGTGTTTTTGTTGGTTTTTGAAGAAAAGGGATTTTGGGTACAGTACCTTTTTGGTTTCAGACAAGTCTATGTTTTTGCATTACTATGAATGACGGGCATGTGTTAAAACTGTTCTTTTTAGCTACTCCTCAGTTTTTCACTCTTTTATTAAACTCTCTTGTTTAAATTGTGTCTTTGTCATTCATAATTTTGTTTTATGCATTGTTTTTTTTGGTAGGTTGGGCTTTGATGTCCTCCTCCTATTTGTTATGCAGCCTTGACGTTGGATTTGCCAAGACTACTAACAAATTGGGAGGTTTGACGTACCTCCCAACCTACCAAATAGGAAAACCTACTATTTGGTAGTAGTCTTGGAAAATCCAACGTACATAATACCCTCCCTCACGCCGGACCCCTGCCCATCCGCGTTCTTCTGCTGACGTGAGATGTGATGACAAGAGAGGGTCGCTCATGCGCATGTTCGACAGGGATTTGCACATGACGGAACACGGGATGGGCCTTAAGCGGTAACTAAGGTAAACCCCTTTTTCTTCTCTTCTATGCTTTTTTCACCTTCGGTGGTAGTTTTGGTTAATGTACAACGTCTCCTAGAGCAAGATAAGGAGTAGACTCTAGACGTTTTCTTTTTAACCGCGGTTGGAATGACGACATAGCAGTCAAAATAGACAAGTCGTCATTGCAATTAGGTTAATAGCCTTGACGTTGGATTTTCCAAGACTACTACCAAATAGTAGGTTTTCCTATTTGGTAGGTTGGGAGGTACGTCAAACCTCCCAATGTTGAGTCCCGGGACGTAATCGTGCTCTCCTGTCCAGCTTGTGAGGAGGGTTGCAGTGGATTTAGCTGGGGCTAAATTGAGTCTGTTTGTAGTGCACCATTCATGTAATGTGTCGAGATAGTCTTGAAGGAGTCTTGTTGCTGTGTCTGGGTTTTGGTGCGTGCTTGTGAGTGTTATGTCGTCTGCGTAGGAGGCTATGGTTATTTGGGGTGAATTTGGTGTATTTATATCATGCATGTACAGATTGAAGAGTGCGGGCGACAGGACGGATCCTTGCGGGACAACGTTTGGGAAATTTCTAATGCTAGATGACTGATCGGCAAAAGATATGTGTGCACATCTGCCTGCTAAGAAGTTGGCCAGCCATCTTTTTGTGTTGTTGTGCATGTTTGTGTTGTAGATTTTGTTTGTTAGGTTGTGGCGGGGTATGGCATCGCAGGCTTTACTAATGTCAAGTGTGGCAAGTACTGATCTGTGTGGTGGTCTAGCTGAGTTGATGCCATCAAAAGCTCTTTGTGTAAGGTCTGTAAGAAGAGTGTTTGTGGAGTGCAATGGCCTGAAGCCGTGTTGTGTTGGAGAAAGGGGTAAGTCAGGTGTCGTCAGTTGTAGTACAAGGCGCTCTATGACTTTGGAGGGGGTGCAAAGGAGACACACAACAGGGCGGTGTGAGGAGGGTAGCGTGGGGTCTTTGTTAGGTTTGGGGAATGTGATGATGATACCATGCTTCCAGATGTCTGGTATTGTGTTGTGTGAGTAGCTGTAGTTTGATATGTTAGTGAGTGCTTGTATGCCTTGTGGTCCCAGGTGTCTGAGGTGAATGTTGTCTAGGCCACAGGCGGGTGAGAGCTTGAGATTGTTGATGATATGCTTTGTCTGGTTGTTGGTGAAGGGTGTATAGTCAGGGTCTGTGGGGAATTGTCTTTTGCGTCGGATGACACGTCGGTCGTCTTTGTGGGGTTTTAGGTGACTGACATGAGAGAAGTGTTTGCTTGTTGTTTACGTGAAGGAGTAGTCTGTTGTTGTGATTTCAGCATGTGATTGTGTTGTGTTGCTGTTGGAAAGTGTGATGCTGTTTAGTGTTTTGTAGAGTTTTTTGGGGTTTGTTTTGTGATCGAGTGTTTGTAGGAAGTTATTCCAATTTAGTGTTTGTTGTTCTTGTATTTTGTTGTTAATCTGGATGTTGAGTGCTTGAATTTGTTGATTGATGTCTTGTGTGTGGGGTGCTGGGGAGTGTTTCATTGTGTCGCGTTGTATGATGAGGTTTTGAATTCTGGTGAGAAGTTGGGGTTGTGTTTTTTTATGTTACCTCTTGGAATGTGTTTCTTGTCGGTGTTTTGGATAGTCGTGTTGAATGTGTGTACAGCATTGTTGATGTTAGTGATGGGTGTACTGTTTAAGGTTTCAAAGTATTGTTCGGTCTCATTTGTGAAAGCTTCCCAGTTAGCTCTTTTATAGTTAGTGTAAGTGTGTCTGTGGCTAGCTGGGGTGAGTCTTGTTTTGGTGGTGATAATGATCGGGAGGTGGTCTGAGCCTAAGGTTCTGACCACTTTCCAGGATGTTGTGGGGGCGAGTTCGGGGGAGCAAAAGGTGATATCAGGAGATGATGGGGTGTAGAGGGCTTGGTGGGGAGTATGGGTATGCTGATGAATGTTATTGAGAGAAAAGCTAAGTTCTTGACAGGGGCACTGTGAGAGAAAACTACAGAGTTTAGTGACTACTATTTTCGTAGATGAAGTTTGCAAGCGCTAGCCAATTCCTTAGAAGAGCTGGCGGTTGTGAGAAAAAACTTTAAAAAACAGATTATTGTTATTTATTATTCCCCCAGTTTTGCACATGCGTTTTAGTGCCACATAGTCTACTTACGCTTGGTGTTAGTTATTATTATTATTATTCTGCCCCTTTATGCAACCTTCCTCACTGAGACTGTTCAGGGGATTTGGTATGCTAGTTGAACTTTAAGGAAACACAGGTGCTATCAATATATTGAAAGATGACTCGTAATGTGACTCAGTGGTCTGGTTAACCCTTTCGCTGCGGGTGACGTTCTGAAACGTCCTGGCAAGTTACAGCAATTTCCAGGCTTTAAAAGCCTGTAAAAACCGTAAAAATTGAGTGTCAGTGGGCGGGAGCGTGAGGGGCCCACCTCCGACCCTCAGAGCACCGAGCGGCTCACTGAGGTTGACTGTGTCTCGCGCGGGTCTCTCTCTGTGTCTCCCAGCAGTGTAGCCAAGCGAGCGAGTGTTACATAATAGCGGGTTTCCCGCGTTTCACTGGCACCACTGCGGGTAAACCAGACCACATACGGGGCCCGTTCTGGTGTCATTTTGAAGCTATTCTCGCCTAGTTTTCGGCAGAATACACTTCATTTAATGCAGATGCTTGATTTATCATTCAGGAGTGCCTGAATATGCCCTAAATAGCCGCAGCCGTAGGGTTAAACTACTGTATTAATATAAAAAAAAAAAAATTAAAGATGTAACTCCACTCTGTCCTGCCCTAGGATACACCCAGTTATGTCCTGCTGCTTGGAAACCGCACTTTACTCATATCTGGTTTGGTCACTATCATTTGAGCCTAGGGTTCCTCATTTCTAGGGCATCGCAGCACTATATTGTAATGAATCTTTGGTCCATTTTATTATCTAACATATTTTGACAGAATGTCTCAGTTTGGGTCATATTTTTAACATTGTTGTTGTTGTTGTTCCCCAAGCTGCCTGGCCGAACAGCCCCAAGGCCCCGAGCAATTCCAAGGCCATAACCGAGCGCCCCCACAGAACCCTCCCCGCCAACCACAATAAAGCCTGGGTGACCGGAGCCACTCCATGGCGGGGAGCTGAGGAGGGCGCGGAAACGCCCGGGAAACCAAAGCCCCACCCAGCGCCCTGTGCCCCTCAGCAAATATGAAGAGAAAGTTGAGGGGCAAGGGAAAAATGTGACGCTTTGGCTTCCAATCTTGGTAGATTGGAAGGTCAATCCACGTTAGAGACGCCGTCACTTGAGATCTAGAAAATATATAAGTTAAAGGAACAGTCAGAGTAAGCTATGGGTATGGCAGAGATTGCTCCGCTCTCACTCTGATAGACCAGCCCATCACCACATGACTAGAACCCAATCCTCTCAGCATCAGCTAGGAAAGGCCCTAGAAAGCCGCCTTTGGCGGGAGGATAGCTCCCCTATTTCAACCCTTTTCGGGGTTGGGCACCCGCCCAACCCCGCGTGATACTGACTGACTACGTTCCTGGGTACTGGGGAATGTTTCTGGTTGCCCTGGGGTTAGCATTTTGGAAACTGGAATCCTCTTGCGGCAGACAGGCTTGTCATGGAATTGCATGTGCGAACTAGAGATGCGGTATGTGACCAGGTCTGTATCCACAAGATCATGTTTTCGCTTAGTGTTCCACCAGAGCAGCCGGAGAAAGGGTTGAACACTTAACATGGTCAGCACACACGCACCTAAGTTTGTGTGAAGAAAGCGGGACATCAGAGGGGGCGATCCAATGAAAGATCTCTAATTATTTCGACCAAGTGCCAGTTGGAGAGGAGATATGATCAAAGATGACAAAGAAGAACTGTTTATCGCAATCATTACACCCTCAGGTAACAGACAGGAATTTGTGGAGTTAGACAAGGGTGAGGCAAAAAGGAGCGTCACAAAGAAGTTTGAAGTGAATGAATCGACAGTGCGGGAGATTTAGCAAAAGAGGAAGCAAGAGGGATTGCTGGCCAGGGTTTTGCAGAGACAACTGGTGAGGATATCAGGGAAATGCCAAGGCCAGCAAATGTTACGGCAGAAGACCTACTCCAGGAGGACGAAGGACAGGAGGATAGTGCATAAGATGCTGAAAAGAAAGTGGACGGTATTCCCATGAACAACATAAAACGCCTCTACGAGTTAGGTGGACAGATGCGGCATATTATTGAGCAAGATTCAACCGTGAACAGTGAAGCAAGGACATCCTTACTTATTCAGGTCCTGACAGGTTATGAGGATAGGTACCACGCCCATATTAACTCCCTCCAGCAACGCTAGATCAGACTTTTTTCATGGGCAGCCAGACCCTCAACCGGGCCCCTCCGGCGAGCCTCGACCACGACGACAAATCCCAGAACAGACTCTACTTAGGGCAATTGGATGATGACATTTCAGGATTTGATGCTGAAGGGTTACTGGACAAGATAGAGTAGTGTAGGAGTGGCCAGTAAGTCGCCACCCCTAGCCTCGGAACCCAAGCCACCTAAGCCCCTCAACACACCTAGAAAGGTAAATGTGATGGCCTAATATGTTCTTTTACATTTATGTTTCTATACTTATTATATTATGTTACGTCAACATTATTAGGCAAAAAGTGGCAAAACTACAGAAAATAGGTGGTCAAATTTGGCACGAATTAGAATTACAGGTACTGTATTCCCATTAGTTCTTCAGTATAGCTATCGTGTTTTGCAGCTAGCGCGCGGCTAAAGCTGCATCAATTAGGCGGGATAGCCGAGAGATGAGTGTGGGTGGTTGTTGTTGTTGTTGTTGTTCCCCAAGCTGCCTGGCCGAACAGCCCCAAGGCCCCGAGTAAGGCCAAGGCCATAAACGAGCGCCCCCACAGAACCCTCCCTGCCGACCACAATAAAGCCTGGGTGACCGAAGCCACTCCAAGGCGGGGAGCTGAGAAGGTGCGTAAACGCCCGGGAAACCAAAGCCCCACCCAGGGCCCTGTGCCCCTCAGCAATTATGAAGAGAAAGTTAAGGGGCAAAGGAATAATGTGATGCTTTAGCTTCCAATCTTGGTAGATTGGGAGGTCAATCCACGGAAGAGACGCCATCACATGAGATCTAGAAAATATATAAGTAAAAGGAACAGTCAGAGTAAGCTATGGGTATGGCAGAGATCGCTCAGGTCTCACTCTGATAGACCAGTGGTATACCTCCTTACCATCACCACCTGCCTTCCCCCCACTCCCTCCCCTCATTTATTTTATTTTTTCTGTCCAATATTTCCCACTTTGCTCTCTCCCGCCTGAAATATTTTGAGTCGCCACTCTCCCTTCCACCTCCCCCCATCCTCAAACATTGCGGGAGACGGCTGTCTCACACTAGTAATTGTTCATTCAAGGACCTTCATAGCTATAATGCTACAGCATTAGCACTCTCCCTTGTGAGTATCACTCAGTAAGGTCCTCTAAGTACACTGTATTATACTCTTCCTGAACAAGGTATGGGCTTATACGTATGTTAGTAAGGAAAGTTAACACTTACGCTGCGGAATATTCAGGCACTCCTGAATGATTAATCAAGTATCTGCATGAAATTAAATGTATTCTGCCGAAAACTAGACGAAAATAGCTTCAAAATAACACTAGAACGAGCTTCCTAACTAGAGGGGTTCACCTGCAGCGCTGCCATAGACATTCGGGAAAACTCGCTAATTATTAGCAATGTAGCGCTTGGCAACTGCTGAGACCGCGGTCCGAGACCAGTTTCCCTTGGTGTGCGGCTGGCCGTGCCGACAGTCGGAGGTGGGCCCCTCGCAGAGCACCCCTCGATTTCAAAGAATAGAGGATAGGAAATTTTGTTTTATCTATTGGTCCCTATTATTGTGGTGCAGTGACACTAGAAAATATTACATACCTCTAAGGTTAAAACAAATAATTATATGATTTACAAAATATATTTATTACATATCTAAATATTTACAGGATTACCCAATTATCTAACAATTGATTAAAAGTTTGTATATCTCGATATACAAGTTTGTCAAAAAATTTAATGACAACTACATATACTTCTAATATAGCATTACATATACTTATGCATTGGAATTGGATGGCAAGTGGTTGGCTGTCCTTTGTAATTGAAATATAAATAATTGCATTTAAATGTAATTTGGGAGAAGGGGTCGGGCACCAGTTGGACTAGATAATAGTCAGTCAGGCGCCTGGCTCGGGGAGCCGGTATATATGAAGGGTGCGCCTGGAAGTGTGGTTGGCGGGCTTGTGGTGACGGCTTCGCTGCATGTCTGCCTGCTGAGCCGGAGCTTCTCCGGGAGGTCGGGGGAATTACCTTGGTGATCCCTGGTCTTCTGTGTGACCTAGATGTGTGTGAATTTGTGTGTGAATTGTTTTTCTTTTATGTTATGTTGTCCCTGTTCGGACTCTTGTCTCAAGTCGGCCACCTCCAGATTAAAAGAAAAAAAAAAAAAAAAAAATAGAAAAGGGGAATTGGATTGAGTAAATAAATAGCATTTACTGTATATGTATAATTAGTGAAGTACTGTACAACAGTAGTTTAGCTTAAAATATAATACAGTACAGTACTGTAGAGTAGAGAGGAGCATTTCACCAATACTGTATTAAGTCTGAATGTTGCCGAGTTTGGGTTGAATACACTGAAGGCTTAATTTTGGTGGAAAATGGTCCTTAGGTCTTCTGCATTCTCCATGGTAAACTTCTAAACCCACGGGGGAAGGGGAGACTAACCGCCATAGTACCAAATATTCCCTCGACATTTTTCAAACTATTCGTTTGTGGTGATCTTTCTCTAATTGCTTGAGATTAACGCGACCTGACTCTTCTTTCATGAGGGACCAACAAGCAAGGGCTAGTAGCTTGGATTTCCATTTTTAAAGATAGGTTACACACCAGAAACAAAGACTTTTAAAGAAGAGAGGAAGAGTCTCTCCGATGGAAAGGAGCGTTTCATACTATGACTATAAGCCCCTTCCAATATCTAATCCACAGCCTTGCCCTTTCTCACCCTACTACATGTATTGTTACTTTACTTAAACTCTCCCTGCCTCAAACATATCGTGAACAATACTCTCTCTCTAACAAAGACGGTCATACTGATTTTTTAAACCGAGGAAATTTTTTGTATTTATGTTAAACAGGAAATGTTATTCCATTTGAGTAATATAGCTACAAGATTAATCAATCTGAACAATAGATTCAATAGCGGTCTTGATAAGTGAAGAAAATAACATTAAACAGTGTAACACAACATACTGAATAACATTGAGATCCCAGAGAGGAATGTAATACCAAAACTTAATTGCAAAAACTTGCAGCACATGATATTTGATTACATTAGTAGTAATAATATAACAAAAATAGTGAGCTAAGTAATCTTGCTACACTTTATGCAAAATGACAGACTAACATGGAATAATTAATTCCTGATCTCCAAATAACAGTAATAGCCCACTTAATTATTAGCTATTTGGTGGCTTATTTTCTTCTTCGGTTCCCAAAACATCTCTCTCCACTTCTGCAATACTGATGTTTTGAGTTTTCAATGCTTTCTGTAAAAAGATAATTTATATCAACCATTCATGATAATTATTATTATGAGCATTTTTATTAACATTTAAAAATCATACTGTACAATAACTAACTTCATGGCATAATACATAATTCAATATTGCAACTTGCACAAATTTGGTACGGTGAGATTTTTTTTTAATGATAATAATTACAGTACAGTATAGAGATATTCAACAAAAGGCAATTAAAGAAGGAGTATGTTGTCATAGAGCATTACTGTTACTAAAAACATGATAGGTATGATTAAAATGAGACTGATTACCAGTATGTAATATTAACTAAAACTGCACTGAACTATTAACTATATCATTCCAAAGAGCTAAAGATGCTGCAAACTATAATTTACCTTTACGCATGACTGGTAAGCAGTGAATATATTACTGCACTCTTTATCCTCTTCTGCCAGACCTTTTAGAAATTTGTCAGCAAACCATCTGTTGAAGCATGTGTCATATGTATGCTTTAATTCACTGCAGTCTTCTCCAACACTATTCATCTTTATTATTATCTGAAAGAGAAAATTAAGTAATGTTGTGCTTGTTATTGTAGCTCCCCAGACTGTGTGGCTGAACAGTCCCGAAGCCGCTCCAGATGCTCGTGCGCCCGAAGGGGCCAGGGCGAGATGAGATCTGTTTCTGATAGGCCAGCGGGAGAGGATCACCAGCCCACGGGCTTGCACCCCCGTCCACAGCTCCCTTGCAATGCTGGCGATCTCACCAGCACCTAGAAGGAGAAGTAGTACAGGAAAAGAGACAGACAGAAATGGCTAAGATTGGGTAGAGGATGCCAAACCTCACTCTGGATAGGACCAGCCCTCACCCTGATGTAAAGATATTGGTAGTAATGGTGTTATGGTATGATATTAACAGAATGGTACGTAATGAGATGAGAATAGCAAGATGGATGTGTGGGGCCAAACTGCAGGATAGAATAACAAATGATGAACTGAGGAGACGTTTAGGTATAACGAGTATTAGCGAGGAGATGCGTACAAGCAGACTGTAATGGTATGGGCACGTGGAGAGAATGGATGAACAAATTGGGTAAAAACGTGCAGGTCTGTGATTGTGGAGGGAGCTGCACCAAGGGGTGGACCGAGGAAGACCTGGGATCGGACTAGGCTATACATGCCGATCTTAAATCCAAAAACTTGACAAGTGAAGCAGCCCTTAACAGGGTTGCCTGGAACGCCGTCATTAGGACAAGAGACAAAAACTGCACGTATGTGTGGAGCACTCGGCTGTCTAAAAATGTTATGTATGTATGTACTGCCTACGTTCGTATCACATAAATACTGTAAGTGGGTATTTCAGCAGGAGACTGAAAATCTGAAATACTTCAAGAGAAATTTTGGGATGGATGTAGAGTTCGGGCGTACGGTCGTCATTGTTTACATAGGGCAATCGCCGCGGTCGCACTAATGTTCCCGTCTATTTCGACGCTATATTTTCTGCTATTTGCCCCCTGTCATTACTACATGAATACTAGGTTAGGTTAGGTTAGGTTAAAATAGACGGGAACATGATGGGAAAGGTCCGACGCCACTACGCGTAATGTAAACAAAGATGGCGGTACGCCCGCTCACTACATCCTACCCGAAATTTTCTATAAAAACAGTAACTGAAGTGACACATGACTCACGAGTGATCCTCGAGTCGTGGAAAGCACAGAATCACCTTCTTCTTCTTCTTTTTTGTGGAGTTGCTGTCCCTTTTCAAAGCCAGCTTACCTATGCACCGGTGACTTCTCCAGAAACAGCTAGAGCTAGATTTAAGAATTAGTTTAGAAAATATGTAGTCGTAGAAAGGATAGTTAAAGAAAAAGAATTGAAGTATATAGCTTAAGCAGAACTCTCCTCTCCTTATTTTACCCCCTCCTCCACCCCCCAATATCTTGTTCTCTCCTTACCTTAATATAACTTTTCCCCTCTCTACTATTTAATCTCATTTTTCTTCCTCCCCCGCTCTGGTCCCCTTTTCCCCCCTCACCCTATTCTATTCTATTCCGTTTTCTCTTCTGCCACACCTGCTCCAGGAATCTTCTCACTACCTTCATTCTTTTCCCCATTTCCCCATCTATCCCCTCTTCTGTCCCGAGACCTAACACAAATTTTACACCCTCATCCTCCTCCTCTTTCTGTTGTTGTTGTTGTTGTTGTTGTTGTTGTTCCCCAAGCTGCCTGGCCGAACAGCCCCAAGGCCCCGAGCAATTCCAAGGCCATAACCGAGCGCCCCCACAGAACCCTCCCCGCCGACCACAATAAAGCCTGGATGACCGAAGCCACTCCATGGCGGGGAGCTGAGGAGGGTGCGGAAACGCCCAGGAAACCAAAGCCCCACCCAGGGCCCTGTGCCCCTCAGCAATTATGAAGAGAAAGTTGAGGGGCAAGGGAAAAATGTGACGCTTTGGCTTCCAATCTTGGTAGATTGGGAGGTCAATCCACGAAAGAGACGCCGTCACTTGAGATCCAGAAAACACACAAGCTAAAGGAACAGTCAGAGTAAGCTATGGGTATGGCAGAGATCGCTCAGTTCTCACTCTGAAAGACCAGCCCATCACCACATGACTAGAACCCAATCCTCTCAGCAACAGCTAGGAAAGGCCCTAGAAAGCCGCCTTTGGCGGGGGGATAGCTCCCCTATTTCAACCCCTTTCGGGGTTGGGCACCCTCTTTCTGTTCTTCCCATTCCCTCTCCCCTACCACCCGTTTCAACTCATTTTCCAACCCCTCTCTCTCTCCTCTACATACCCCTGGCACTCTGTCACTATATGTTCTATTGTCTCCTCCACTCTCCTCCCTCCCACCTCACACTGTAGACACTCTTTCACCCCCCCATTCCACCTCCATGTTCTCCTATTTGTCTCTAATGCTCCTGCCCTAGCCTTAAACAGTAGTTCAGCTCCCCAACTTCCGTCATAGAACTCCTCTTTTCTCGGTCTCCCCTTGCTTCTATATCTTATCAGTGTACTTTTCTTCTCCATATTTCTCTTCCATTCCTGTCTTCCTACTTCCTTCACTCTCGTTCCTATCTCTTTCTCTAGTCTCCTTCCCTGACCTAGTCCTGCATTACTCCCTACATTTCTCCACTCCTCTCCCACCCTTCTTTGTTTCATTCCTATTTTTTTCAGTTTTCTCTTACACTCTTTTGCCCATCTACTCTTCCCCTCCCCCCATTCATTCACTCTCCTTGGCCACCTATTATCCTCCTTCTCCTCCAACCTACTCTTGTACCTCAACTTTGCCTTCGCCACTCTTTCCTCAAACGTACTCCATCCCATCTCCCCTCTCACTACTTCATTTGCTGTCCACCTTCTTGCTCCTAACCCCATTCTTCCTATTTTATTTTGTCCCGTCTCCAGTCTATTTATTTCTCCCCCTGTACTCCCTCTCACATCCATCCCGTACATTATTCTCGGCACTTCAAAGTCCTTCCATACCTCTCTTACCATTTTATATTTATTTACTCTGGTTTTTGTCACATTCCACAGTTTCCCACTACACTGCTCCACCTTCATGATTTTCTCATTCATTGTCCTTTGTCGCCCTTCCCTCCCTATCCATACCCCTAAATACTTCACTTCCTCCCTTGTTTCTATTCTTTCCCCTCCTATCCTCATTTCTACTGCCTCTGGTCCATTTACTACTATCATACTGCTTTTCTTTACACTGAACTTCATTTCTAGGTCTCTGCCAAACCTTTCCGCCTCCTGTAACATTTCCCCCATATCTTCCTCTGTCTCTGCTATCAACACAACATCATCAGCAAACATCAGAATTGCTAGCCTATACTGCCCATTTTCACTCCTTCTCCCTTACTCTTAATTCTCCTCACCAACTCCTCCATGCACATTGCAAAAATTAGTGGTGACAGGTTACATCCCTGCCTTAACCCTTTCCTTCTCCTGATTCCTTTCACTGCAATATTTTTCCACACAATCTCTGTCTCCGCCCCTTCATACATATTCATTATTATGTTCCTTATCTTCCTACTCACTCCTAGTTTCTCCATCACTGCTTCTGCAACTCCCCTACTAATCTTATCATATGCCTTCTCCACATCCAAACACACTATAAACACACATTTCCCTTGCTTTGCCATTTTCTCTATAATCTCATCTAATATAAATATATTGTCTGTTCCTCTTTTCCCCTTCCTAAACCCATTTTGCTCTTCACTAAGTAGGATCCTTTCTTCTACTGTCTACATACTCTCCTACCCTCTCCTTTAGTATCCCATAAAATATCTTATTTATTATGTTTATTACCGTTATTGGTCTATAACTCCCCATTTCGTGCACATTTTTTGCTCCTCCTTTGTAAATCAATGTGACCCTTTCTTCTTTCCATCTTGCTGGTATTCCGAAGAGGAAAATAAGTTGTTACAGGTACAAAACCTAACCGAGTAACTCAATACTGGTAATCTATCTATCTATCTATTGCCTGACGCCGTGATCCCCGAAGGGGTGGCCACGAACGAACCGCCCCCATGCACCTCTGTCCCCAGTCAGTCGACGCCCCTCCCCCCAACCAGCACCGCCTTCGTTCATGTAGTTCCTCACTCCATCCTTCCACCTCATATTCGGTCTACCTCTCCCCCTCTGTCCCTCCACCTCGCTCTCGTACACCCTCTTAGTCATTCTCTCGCTTTCCATACGTTCCATATGGCCGAACCATCTCAAGTTGTTCCTTTTCACACTTTCCAGCACATCTACCTCCACACCACACCTCCTTCTTACTTCCTCATTAGTCTGTCTATCCCTCCATGTAACTCCGCACGCACTCCTTAAGTAATTCATTTCCACTGCTCTCACTCTTGGTCTGAGTCTCTCAACCAACGTCCATGCTTCGCTTCCGTAAGTCAGTGTAGGGATTACCACACTGTCATGCAAGGACTTCTTCACTTCCATACTGACCACCCTATTTCTTGTTACTGCTTTTAGCGTTCCTACAACCCTCTTCCCCTGTTGTACCCTCTCCCGCACCTCTTCATCCATAGTCCCATCTTTACTCAACACACTGCCCAGATACTTAAAAGAGTTGACGATCTCCATAGCCTGACCGTTCAGCTTCACCTCACACTCTGTGACTTCACCCCTTTCGAAGACCATAACCTTGCTCTTCCCCGTATTTACCTTCAAATTCCGTTTTTCGCACACTGTTCCAAACTCATTTACCAGACCCTGCAACTCCCATTCATTATCACTCATCAGAACTGTATCATCCGCAAACAGCAGTATAGGTAGCTTCCACTCAATTCCCTCCCTTTTCAGCGATACACCAACATTCACTGCTCTTGATAGTATTTCTTTCATGACTCCATCCATATATACAGTAAACAACCACGGGGACATCACACACCCCTGTTTCAAACCAACATTCAGGTCAAAGAACTCGCTCTGCTCACTCTCCACACGTACTGCCGCCTTTGCACCCTCATACATGCTCTTCACTGCTTTCAGCAACTTGCCCTCTACTCCGTATATTCTAAGTACTTTCCACAAACCTTCTCTATCCACTCTGTCATAGGCCTTCTCCAAGTCCATAAAGGCAACATACACCTTTTGTTTCTTCTCCAGATACTTCTCCACAACACAATTCAGGGTAAAAATCTGATCTACACATCCTCTTCCCTTCCTAAAACCTCCCTGCTCGTCGCCTATCCATTTCTCCGTTCTCACTCTCACTCTCTCAATCACTACCCTACTGTATACCTTCCCTACTACGCTTAGAAGACATATTCCTCGGTGGTTACCACACACTCCTCTTTCCCCTTTGCCCTTATATAGGGGGACTATTATGCCAGTCTTCCAGTCATCGGGTGCACTCCCCTTCTCCCATGCTAGTTTGCACATTTTCCATACCCATTCTATCACTATCTCACCACCATACCTCAACATTTCCCCACACACTCCATCTGTTCCTGGTGCTTTCCCCAACTTCACTCTTTTCATGGCTTCCCACACTTCTGACCTCCTGATCCCCACCTCCTCCTCCACTACTTCTCTTCTTCTCCCTCCCATACCATATCCAGCTATGTTTGCTGGCTCTTCATTCCTTTCATTTAGCAACTCACTGAAGTACTCCCTCCATCTTTCGACTCTCTCTTGCTTCTCGGCTAGCATTCTCCCATTCTTATCTTTCACACCCTTACTGTTTCCCTTGCTACCTTCCCTAACTTTCTTGACTTCTTTCCAGAACAGTTTCTTACTCTCCCTCCATTTTACACTCAGATTCCTTCCAAATTCCTCATCTACTCTTCTCTTACTTTCCTTCACTACTCTCTTCACCACCCTCTTACTCTCCACGTACCTCGCTCGTTTCTGTCTCTCGGAATCTTCATTCCCTCTACTACCCAACCACACTCTATATGCTTTCTTCTTTTCTTCCACAGCTATTCTTACCTCTTCTGTCCACCATGCTGTACCTTTCACTCCCCTCCCTCTTCTCCTCACTCCACACACCTCCTCACATGCTGCACAGATCTCATCCTTAAACACCTTGCTCATCTCCTCCACTTCCTCCATAACTTCCAGGTCGAACCCACCTAGTCGTCTTTCCACTGCTCTCCTGTACTCCTCCCTGACTTCCTCCTCCTGCAACCTCTCCACCCTCCTCACCATTCCACCCTCCTCTCGCCTCCCTCCCGCTCTCCTCACCCACTTCTTTTGTATCCTAACCTTAGCTACCACTACATAATGATCAGACAGACCCCCTCCAATACCCCTATACACCCTAGCATCCATCACAGATTTCTTCATTCGTTCATCCACACATACATAATCAATCAATGACTTTCGTTCCACCACTGTCTTATCTTTCATCGTCAACATCCGTTTCCACGTGTACCTGTGGATCATTCTGTGTCGGAAGAAGGTGTTGGCTATCCACAGCCTCCTTCCCACACATACGTCCACAAGTGCACTACCATTCCCATTCACCTCTGATGGTACCCCCCACCCTCCCACCACTCCCTCAACTTTCCTATCACCCACCTTACCATTCATATCCCCAATCAGAAATATTCTTTCGTTCTTGTCAAACTTCTCCAGGCACGCCTCCACATTCATCCAGAACTCCTCTTTCTTTCTTTCAAGTATATCCTCTGTCGGGGCATACACGCATACAATCACCCACGTTTGTATTCCTACTTTCATTCTCACCCACACAATCCTTGAACCCACAGACCCATACTCTCTTACACATTCCTTCCATTTGCTACTTACAAACAAACATGCACCTTCTCTCGCTGTTCCTTCACTCACTCCAGCACACACACCCATTCCACATTCCCATTCTCTCACATCTGAACCTTTCCATTTGGTCTCTGTCATTCCACATACATCCAGCCTGGCATTCACTAACACTTCCAGAACCTCTCTCTCTTTTGTTCCATCATTCATGCCACTAACATTCCACGTAGCCATTCTCAGGTACTGGTAATGGTTTGTGATAAAACATAACACAAATATTCGCCAATCTAAGTTTTCTGATACTCAAGGTATAACTTTAATTAGGCCTAGACCTAATTGTTTTTTGTTTTTTTTTAAACTAGCAGTTAGGCTTATAGCCTATAGGCTAATAAAATTGTAGAATCACAGCAATGTATGGTACCGTACTATAATTTTCAAAAATTTCTTATACTGTACTGTAGTTAATTTCTCAGAAAATGCCATCACTCTCCTGCAGAAATACCAATATATATTTGCCAGTGTGCATAATTTAAATTCATATCGTAAATTACAATACTTAGTGATAGCCTTTGGATAGACAGTGGACTATCTGACGTGAATTTTCAACACCGGTACTGTACCTAACCTAACTTCCTAAGCATTTCCATATTCCTAATTAAGTGGATACTGGTATAGGCCTATGCTCTCTGGAGTCTGGACGGACCCCTCCACGCTGTTGATGAAAATCTTAACTACTGTACTGCACTTGAAACACAAATTGCCAACTTGCAAGTTTCGTTCTACAACGATATTTAACAGTATTTATTGCTAAAATACGGTCGTAGTACATTTATATATAGCCTAGCCTACATAAAACCCAATTCAACATTCCATTTATCCATCAGAAACTTATATTATTCTGTTTAATATAGCCTATATGTTCACGACCCCAACTTCCTTATAGCCTGAAACTCGCAAGTGGTCAATTAGGCTAGGCTAATCAGAAACATTTATTTTATATTTTCCACATAGGCCTAGGCTATTGGTTGGAAAAATAAATAAAACGGAGCTAGGCCTAAAGATATATGATAATATAGAAATCAAGCCAGTTATATAAAAGGCTTAGAACATAAGTGATAAGCTAGTGATACTGTACAATAGAAAAAAAACAAATACCGGTAGGCCTAGCTTGTTACAAGCCGTGTGACGCACTAGGTCATCATAGGCAAATCGAAAATGTATTGTCAGTTCAGTTGGGTTGAACAATCAAGAAATCTCCGATAGTCCTACATAATAAGATTAGGCTACGGTACATATTACTGACAAATAGCAGTTGAAGCCAATATTAATTATCTACTCGTCTATACAGCAATAATGTAATATACTAAAGATCCTTCGGTGTGTATGTGCGAGAAATCAGCAGAGACGTGTTATCTCTTGTAATATCTTTCGACTTATGGCAATTACCGTCCATACCCCGCCACTTCATCGGCTCTCCTCATGTAAATATTTACTACATTACTGTATCATTATCATGATCATTATTCTTGGCATAGGCCTAGGCCTATACATAAATATGTTTTATAATATACTTAAATGTCGATGGTACTGATAGTTCTTTGTCTGTATATCTAATTCTGCTCAATTAGTTTACAGCTAGGAGAAATATAGGAACAACTTTGGAAAATAACGAGTTCGACAATCGGCACTGTGTTCAAGAGTTGTTTAATGTTTACTGTTTACATTCGAGGCAAGCGTCCAGCCAAAGCGTCAGTAGTGATTTTACAAAAACGTGATCTTTTTAAGTTTTCAAGATGATGTCCAGGTCTTTGAGAGCTGAAACGCGTTCTAGGGGTAAAGAAGACACCAAGAGGTCTATGCAAGCTTTGGACAAAGTTAGGAGATGGTAAGTTGGTAGCAATGCTATAAAGTAGGCTATGCCACAATACCGGTACTGATATAATTTTGTGTTCATTGTTCGTGGTTGCCTCGAGTAGGCTACTGTAAATCGTATATGGATAATCATAGGGAGAAGGCTAACACTCTTATTTTCCATGTTTTTTCCTCCAGATTTTGAGAAATTAGTGGGGAAGGATGTAGTGTCCAGGCTTACGGCCGTCATGTTTACATAGGTCGATCGCCGCGGTTAAGTTTGCGTCTATTTTGACGGCGATTTTTTTTTTGGTTAGTTGCCCCCTGCTGGCAATATAGGGACAATATAGCCTAAAGATGATGTAATTAAATTCATACATCGATTTTATCGTGGCCTACAAGTTTCTTATACCATGTATTTCATTCCTATATGTGTCTAAATGCGCATAAACATTTATTACTGATCCTAAAAAAAAAAAAATATCCCCTATATCGCCTACGTCGCAAGAGGCGGGTGGCTTTGTTTACATCCGCCGCGAAGAAGAAGAAGAAGCGTTGGGGAAAATTTGGTTTTTGCCCCCTACTGTTTAAATAGGCTATATGACGATTTCAATAAATCTTGGGGGGGGGGGGTGAGGGGGGGGCTTGCCCCCCCCTCTACATATTTTGTATCCAACGGCAAACGGTTATGGCCAAATAGTTATTTTTCGCGAGTGAAGGGACGTGTTTTTAGATTGTTGTTGAATGGGTAAATATGCATTTACGCCTATTTTCACACATCAAAACACCCTTACACAACTCTAAACTACATAAAAACAATCGAAACGATTTTTTAGCAATTTAATTACATCATCTTTAAATTGACCCAATATAGGCCTATATGATGATGACAATATTTCATGGGGGGGGGGTGAGGGGGGCTCAACATATTATTGTATCCAATGCCACTCAAAATAAATGGGAACATGATCGCAAGCGTCCGCTGGCTGATGCCGCCGTTATGTTTACATAGTCTAGGTCGATCGCTGTGGTTAAGTTCGCGTCTAATTTTGATGGTGATTTTTTTCGATTATTTGCCCCCTGCTGGCAATAGGTCCTATATATGATGATATTATGATAACAATATGTCATGGGGGGAGGGTGAAGGAGGCAATATAGCCTATTATTGTATCCAACGGCAGTATAAATAGACGGGAACATGATCGAAAGCGTCCGCTTTCCGCTGGCTGTTCGGCCAGGCAGCGCTGCTTAGGGAACGACAACAACCAAATCACACACTATCCAGTCCTTAGATTTAGAAGGGATAGGAGGGGTACGTATAACTTATATATATATATATATATACTAAACGAAATGGTAGAGAAACTGAAAAGAGAAAAGAACAGGATACTGTGCATTTCTAGAGTCTAGACATTGAAAAGGCATACAACAGACTAAATAGAGGACTGCTGTGGGAAATAATGACAAGAAGTGGGATCACAGAAAAAATATATTAACATCATAAAATCATCAATCATCATGCTCACATTCAACCTGTCCCAAAGAAGGGTGACCGCTCTCAACCCTCCAACTATCATCCAATTGCTCTCATCTCTTGTCTTTCTAAAGTTTTTGAAACTATTCTTGCTTCCAAATTTCTTACACATTTCTCTTCTCATAATCTGCTCTCAGATCGCCAGTATGGCTTCCTTAACGCCTTACGAGCGGGCCCGTAAGGAATTTCTACTACCCGCCAAGCGGGGGGTTTTACCCTAAATGGATGATGAGGAGTGGACACTGGAAGGTGGCAGCAGATTAAAACAGACCAGAGAATATAAATACTTGGGGAGGACAATTACGGAGAGAGGGTTTGAAAAGGCGAAAAGTGTATTTTGAATGCCGTTGGATACAATAATATGTTGAAGGGGGCTTTGCCCCCCTCACCCCCCCCCCCCCATGACATATTGTCATCATCATATATATTACCAGCAAATAACCGAAAAAATCGCCGTCAAAATAGACGCGAAGTTAACCGCGGCGATTGCCCCATGTAAACAATGACGACCGTACGCTCGGAATATACATCAATCCCAAGGGATGGGTAGAAAGCAGAAGGGGAATAAGACAAGGATGTGTACTGTCGCCGCTATTATTCGCGTTATATATATATGGAAGAAATGATGCAGAGAATTAAAAGGGTGGAGGAAGGGATAAAGATAAATCAATTAATGCTTGGTGTACTCCGAACAAACGACATAGTCCTGATGGCTGAGACAGGTAGAGGGCTGCAGAGATTGCTAGATGAGGAAACAAGATCCTGGGCTGACTTAGAAGTGAGATTCAGCGGCCAAGAAAAGAGCCAAGTGATGAAACTGAATGGACAGCCACAAGATGATGAGGAGTGGACACTGGAAGGTGGCAGCAGACTAAAACAGACCAGAGAATATAAATACTTGGGGAGGACAATTACGGAGAGAGGGTTTGAAAAGGCGAAAAGTGAAAAGATAGGACAGCTGCAACAATGGCACGGGAGACTATGGAGCGCGACAAGGATCCGGGTGAACAGCTATGAAACTATGCGAGGTCTGTGGAAGGGACTAGGAGTACCCGCGATAATGTATGGCATGGAGGCGATGGGAACTACAGGGGCAGAAACAAAGTTGGAAATGATGCAAAATAAAATTGGAAAGACAGGATTAGGGGCGAATGAGTATGTGGCACAGGAAGCAATTCGGGGAGAAATGAGGTGGAGCACTTTTGAAGAGAGGATAGGGAAAGCTAAAGGAAAGTACAAAGTGAGGCTAGAAAAGATGGAGGAAAATCGATGGCCAAAGTAGGTATACAGATGGGCGAGCGAGAGAAGTAAATGGAACGGAGTGTAAAAGAAGGCTTGAAAGGATAAATATAAGACAACCATTGGAAGGTGAATTTAGAAAAATAAATGGGAGGGGTGAATGGGGTTGAATTGAGACCGGGAGGGGATGCATCAAAGAATTAGAAAAATTAATAAAAGAAGAGGGAAGAACGAAGGGGTAGAAAACAAAGCCACTCTGTCATACTACAGAGAAAAAGAGAAGCTGGCTAGAGAACTGTTCTACGATGGGGGATGAGGATCTAAATTACTATTCAAGGCAAGGACAGGATCCCTAGAGACGAAGGAAAGAACATGCAAGGCGTTGGAACGGGATAGGACCTCACAGTAATCAGTGTGACCTAGGAGGAGACCCAATAGTTGAAGATACTGTATAGGGCATATAATAACAGAATGTACAAAATATGAAGAGGAAAGAAATTACCTGGAGAGATATATGAGAAACAGATTTGGGGAACAAAGATGTTAGAAAATAAAGCAGAGAGAGGACAGAGGGGTAGGGGCACTATTGGGACTAACAAACTATATGGAGAAATGACATGAAAAAGATGAAGAGGACCTTAACCCGCTGAGTGCCAGCCAATTTTGATGGTGTGCTTCTGCCAGTGCCAGATTTTTTTTTTTTTTTTTTTTTTTTTTTTTTTGGGCTAAATCTATCAAGTTGGGAGAGAAAGGAAGGATAATGGTAAAAAAACACTCCCCTCGCCAGAAATCAGGTCCCCGATGGTCCCGAAAGTAGCTGAAAAGACACTATAGACTACAGAGACTTTTATGGTATCGGAATGTATGGGTGGTGGGAGGGTGGTTTTGGGGTTGGTGGGGGGAAGGTAGAAGGGTAATTGACTTGTGTTACACATATGAAGCCGATTGGTGAGGTAGTTTCGCCACCACGGATTTTCCTTTTTTTTCCTTTTTTTCCTTTCTACGCTGGAAGTGGGTGGTGGGAGGTGGTTGGGGGTTTGGTGGAGGGAAGGCAGAAGGGTAAGAGACTTGTCACACAAATATGGAACCGATTGGTCCAATCGTTTCGCCGCCACAGATTTTATTATTTTTCCTTCTGACGGGACCGACAGTCAGCGAGTGGGTGGGAGGAGGGATTTGGAATTTTTGTGGTGGGTAGCCAAAAGGGTAAGGTACATGTGGTAAAACTATGAAAGCCATAGGTGCAGTCGTTTCGCTGCTACGATTTATTTTCGGCGAGGACGTATATATAGGTACGTCCCTGGCACTGGGCGTGACAACACCCTAGTACGTATATATACGTCCCTGGCACTCAGTGGGTTAAAGGAGATACAGAAAAAGATAAATGGGTAAACGAAAGGGGTTGGAGGAATCTTGATAGGCAAGTAGAAAAGAGCAAACGCATGAACAAGGGAGGGAGGGGAGAAGGAAGAGGGAAATACTGTAGAAAGAAAATAAGGAAAACATAGGAGAAAGGGGGAAGAGAAAAGGGTAGAATAGGCATAAGAGTGGGGGGGATAGATAGGTCCCAAGAACTATCCTTCTACTCTAAACTTTCCCTCTTATTAATAAAGGTCAGCCCTGTGGACCAAGTCTGGAAGCAACAGCAGAGTCTACGGGAAAGCTCGATAGAAGAAGAAAAAGTATGTCTAATTGGGAAAATATTACCGAAACCACCACTAATTTTCCCATGTTTATTTATGTTTTCGTATTGTTTTTAGGTAGTTTTTATCATATAGAGTAGTTGAAATTGGTTATAATCCCTCTAATGTTTTTTCCCCCCATTATCCAACGATCTTAAAACACTCGGATGCTAGTCATTTACAGAGTAAAAAAACAAACAAAAATTTTGCCTTGGGATACAGGATGGGTTCCCCCCCCCCCCACCATGACTTATTGAAATCAGCATCTATTTTGCCAGTAAAGGGGCTTAAACCGTATACTGTAGTGCGATAGGCCTCACAGAAGGCACAGTATTTAAATGTGTAAAAAGAACCCTTCAAATACCCTGCCACTGCCAGGAAATGTCTCAAAATTGGATGACACATAGAAAGTAGGCCTAGTGGTATCTCCCTACTGTATACCACATCCTTCACTCCTCCCCCCCCATTTATAATCCCCCCCCCCCCCCCCCCCCTCATGTTGACCATTTATTTGTCCCTTTTCTTAGCAGTCCATGGGTTAAGAGTTACTGCAGTCAATAGAGATAGTTTTAGTTTTTACAGTGCTTTATATAGTGCACATAAAATGCATTTCCGTTGGTTGAAATTTTTTTTAATATGATTTTTACAATATTCTTATATAATAGGCTTCAATTCATGTGCTGCGGATACACCTCACATAGTAAATTTAATTATTTTTCTGTTCATATTTGGACACGACTCGCATACTAGGATCGCGCATATTGAGTGAAAGGACTACTGTATTATTAGCCTATTGTCATTATTATTATTATTATTATTATTATTATTATTATTATTATTATTATTATTATTTTTTTTTTTTCCAGGGAGAAGAAATGGATAACTATACACGATACTACAATGAAAATTTATAAATGGGTTCCAGTTGCACAAGAAGTAAGTGTTTTTGTTTTCATTTGGGTTATACTCTATATGTATTGTTTGTATATACTCAAGCACATACCCCATAGCTGGGGGTGGCCGTGTATTGCCAGCAATTGTGGCAAGTGCTTAAAACAAAACTGGATGTAGAAAAATTGCTTGAGCTATCAGCCCAAGGGGAATAAGGTTGAATAACCTTATGAATTCATCTGCGGGAAATCCCCAACTGTAATGAATTCTACAGCACTAAGCGACGAAGGCTATATAGCACTGGAAACTGTCGTAGCATAGCCGAGATTCGAACCCACGCGGCTATTCGTCACCAACACAACGCGTAGAGCATTAGCCCGCTAGGCCACGACAGCACCGTCAGCCCAAGGGGAGTACAGTACTTCTCTTGGTCTGGGGGCGAGAGTGTTCGCCTCGTTAGCGTGGGGACCCATCTTCGAGCCCTGAACTGGCCTGGTGGTAGCCTCACAAAAACATTTCGGGAGGCGATTTCTGCATCTAACGAAGTTTAGGTGTACATGCTGTACATCCATACATAAAATTTTAAGACTGAGTGCTCCACACATACGCGCAATTTCAGTCTCTTGTCTTAATGGCGGCATTCCAGGCAACCCTGTTAAGGGCTGCTTCACTTGTCAAGTTTTTTGGATTTGAGATCGGCATGTATTGTCCGATCCCAGGTCTTTCTCGGTCCACCCCTTGGTGCAGCTCCCTCCACAATCACAGACCTGCATCTTTTCACCCAATTTTGTTCATCCATTCTCTCCACATGTCCATACCATCCCAGTCTACTTGTACGCATCTCCTCGCTAATACTCTTTATACCTAAACGTCTCCTCAGCTCATCATTTGTTATTCTATCCTACAGCCTGTCCCCACACATCCATTTCACCATTCTCATCTAATTACGTTCCATTCTGTTGACATCCTCTACTTTAATGGCCCATGTTTCTGAGGCATACGTCATTGCACTTCTAACACATGAGGCATACACCTTTTCCTTCAGGAGTAGAGGCATTCTTTTCATGGTCAGAATTGGCCGCAGTTCTCTGAACTTCCCCCAGCCACATCTAATTCTAGCAACAGTGGCAGCCTCGGCGTCACCACCGGCAGAGATGGTATCTCCTAGGTAACAAAACTTGTCGACCAGCTCCAATGACTCATTTCCAAAATTCACAGCCACAGGATCATCATTTAACACAAGCTCGCCTATGCATACTACGCACTCAAATTTCTCAATTTCTGACTTATCCTTCGGCAGGCGTCCTTTTATTCTACTACAGCGCTTACTCCCATGGTCCACCCAACATCGACAGATGCTACATCGAATCGAGTTAGCGCCCACACCCTTTCCACTGCGCATGGGTATGCACTGCTCTTTTCCACATTGCCTCGTCTCAATCTACAATGCATAACCTTGGTTTTGTTAATATTGACTCTTAAACCCTTGCTCGTCATGCCCTCTCTCCATCTTCTGAATTTGGCCTCAGCATCTTGCACATTGTCAGCTATTAGGACTAAATCGTCTGCATAAAACAGTTCCCACGGTAGTCCGGATCTAAAAACCCAAGACAGTGCCTCCAGGACCATAAAAAAGAGGAGGGGGCTTAACACTGAACCCTGATGAACTCCAACACGGACTGTGAACTCCTCACTCGGTACACCTTTCACCCTCACCGCAGTATGCGAATCCTCATACATCTTCATTATCACATGCACAAGCCACTCTTCCACACCAAATTTCCTCATAGCCCACTGCACAACATCTCTAGGCACCCTGTCAAAGGCCTTCTCCAGGTCTACAAACACAAAGTAAAGATCCCTGCTTTTTAGTAAGTATCTTTCCTGTATCTGCCTGATTATGAAGATGGCGTCGGTTGTACCACATCCTAGCATAAAACCAAACTGCATATCATCAATGGAAATGTTTTGCCTGATCAAACCCTCAAAGACTCTCTCAAAGACCTTCATGATTTGGTCAAGCATTTTCAGCCCCCTATAATTACCTCTATCTAGCGCATCCCCTTTTCCTTTATATATATTTACTATTACACTTTTGTGCCAATCCTCGGGGATTTTCTCATCTTTAATAATGGTGTTTAACAACTCAGTGACTAAGCTAACACCAGTCTACCCTGAGGCTTTTATTATCTCGGCGACAATGTCAGAGCACCCTGGAGCTTTACCGTCCTTCATTTTATTGATTGCGTCGCTCACTACAGCTGGTGCTATCAAAGGAGGGGGCCCAGATATTGTTTTTTTTATTCTAAGCTGTTCCTTATCCCATTCAAACTCTACATTTAGCAATCGTTCATAGTGTGCCTTCCATGTTTCTCTGATTTCATTTTCTGTGTTGGTTGTTGTTGTTCCCTAAGCTGCCTGGCCGAACAGCCCCGAGTCCCTGAGAAAGGCCATGGCCACGATCGGGCTTTCCCACAGAGCTCTCATTGAGTGTAGATTGTGTTGTTGGCGTAAGTGGTTGTGTGAAATGCAGTCTTCTATGATGTGTTTAATGGTATGGGGTGCTGTGTTACATCCCGGGCAGGCGTCGACAACGGAGTCATCCAGTCTCTTCTGATAGCTCAGGAGAGCTGGATGGTGTCCGCATCTCAGCCTGGCCAGGTGGACTCTGTCCTCGCGAGGAAGGGAGGATTCGGAAGGATGGATTTCGGGAGGTCGTGCATGCAGCTGCGTGTTGTCTGTGAGTGAGTGGATGGATCGGTGAGAGATATGAGTATGGATGTGCTTCTGGAAGTTGGTTCGGGGTGGGCAGGGAGGGAGAGAGGACAATAATTGTGTGTGATACCGTGTGCTGGGTGTTGTTTTGATATTTCTTGGTGTCTGTGGGTGTGTTGCCATGTAGTTTAGTGGGTGGTCTTGGTTCGTGGAGGCTGCTGCCAGGAATTGAGTGCCGCTCATGTCCAGATGGTCTTTGACTTTGAGGATTTTGGTTTCTTGATGTAGGTGATCAGTGGGTGCAGTAGCTGTGCAGCCTGTAATGATCTTCAGGGCTTTGTTTTGAATAGTCTGTAAGGTCTTATGATGTGTTTCAGCTAGGTTAGAAGCCCAGGCTGGGCTTGCGTATTCCATCACTGATCTTATGTATTGTTTATATACTGTGGTGGTAGTTTCTTTGTTGTGTCCAAATTTTGTGTGAGCAAGTGACCTGAGGGCGTTAAGTCTGGGTGTCAGTTTCTTTTTAATGTTTGTGGTGTGCTGTTTGAATGTCATATGAGTATCATATGTTACTCCTAGGATTTTGGGTGTGTGTGTATGTGTTAGGGGTGTGTTGTTTATGGTGAGTTGAGGGATGTATTCGTGTTCTCCTGTCCAACTTGTGAGCAGGGTTACGGTGGATTTGGTTATAATTATTGTATATACAGTAGTTAAGTAAAGTAATTGTAAAGTCGGCAAAAATAGTATGGTGTCGTTACAAGTTCACTTTACTGGTGGCAGCTGTAAAGGGATATCTGAAAGGCTTAGTTGGGGTGCTGTACATATAGGTTAAGTAAATCCCCATAGTGTACTAGCTTGCCTTAACTGGTTGGCTACAACAATTTCTAAGGCTAGAGCTCTCAGAAATTCTCAGAGATGATGTCCCAGTGACCTCGGTTCGTTGGGGGGGGGTATGGCAGCAGATGGGGTGGTTTCTGCAGTGCCTCCTCGCCGTGGTGTGTGGCCCGGCAACTGACGGAAATAAGGCATGCCGCTGGTGACCGTTGTCTCGGAGCCTCGTTGTAGTTGACATGCTCAGACTTGTGCCTTGCTTGCTTACGCTCTCTCAGAGTCTTCGCTACCTGGACGATAAAGTGATGTAATGCCAGCAATTGTGGCAAGTGCTTAAAACAGAACTGGATGTAGAAAAATCGCTTGAGCTATCAACCCAAGGGGAGTACTTCTCTTGTTCTAGTGGCGAGAGAGTTCGCCTCGTAAGTGTGGGGACCCGGGTTCGAACCCTGGGCCGGCCTGGTGGTAGCCTCACAAAAACATTTGGGGGGAGATTTCTGCATCTAACGAAGTTTAGGTGTGTTGGTTAAATTGTATACTGTATAGTTCTATCTATCTATCTATATGCTCAGGCCCAATCCCCACTTTTCGTATTTTTATTTTTATTTTCTATTTTAATCTTTTATTATTTTGTTTTTTCCTTTTTTCTTGGAGGTGGCCGACTCAAGACAGAGCAAGAACAGGGAAAACACAAAAACAACATAAAACAACGAACGAACATAGATAAAAACACAAATTCACACACATCTAGGTCACCCAGGAGAAGACCCAGAGACCAGGGTCACCAAGGTCGCTCCAGCACTCCCCCGGCCCCCGACCACCCGGAGAGGTTCCGATCTCGGCAGGCAGACATGCAGCAGAGCCGAAGCCACACTTCTAGGCGCACCCTTCATATTAATCGTCTCCCCGGGCCAGGCGCCTCATGGACTAATATCTAGTCCAACTTGCGCCCGACCCCTTCCCTCAAATGACCACGTGTTCACTTAACTATTCACAAGCATTCTCCATTCGATATACGGAGTAAGATGGAATTGTTGATGTCTGATATCAAGAAGTGGATGAGAGCGAGAAAACTTAAACTAAATGATGGTAAAACTGATATTCTCATCATCCGAGGAAATAGAAGAGCTGATGATATGGTAGGTGCCCTCTCCATCAATGTGGGTGGATCTCAGCTGCGACCGGCCAACTCTGTTCGAAATCTGGGTGTATATGTGAACTCCCGATTAGATTTCAAAGAGCATGTAAACCAGATAGTTAAAAGTTGTTACTTGCACATCAGAAATCTCTATTTGGTGAAGCCGTTTATAACCAGACGTTGCCTCCTGACGTTGGTTCACTCATTGGTCTTCTCTCGTGTTGATTATTGCAATGCCCTGTTGGTGGGTCTTCCAAATTATATTTTGAGGAAAGTTCAGTCTGTTCTTAACAGGGCCGCAAGACTAATTTTTGGTGTTCCACCTAGAACTCCTACTACATCTCTTCACATAGAACTGCACTGGCTGCCAGTAAGAGCAAGAATAGAATTTAAGTTGTGTTTGGTGACTTTTAAGGTTCTCAAATTTGGTGAGCCTAGGTACCTTGCGGAGCTGCTGAGGCGCCCACCGGCACACCATGGTGTAGTTGTGCGTCATGACAATGACCCTTTTCGTCTTGATGAACCAAGGGCTTTCCAGCAGTCTTCTTTCTTTGAGAGGTCATTCTCCTACATGGCTCCGAGGTTGTATAACAGGTTGCCGCTGTCCATGAGACAACTGAGTTCTGTTGAATGCTTCAAGAGACAACTTAAGACTTTTCTCTTTGAGAGAAGCTATGATCTTGAGAGAGGTGTCATGACAGATGGCTATAGAGTTTAGGCTATTTTGCCACTGCTAGTGATTGTTAAATGTGTGTTGTATATGAGCCTTCTTTTGATGCATTGATTTTTGTTCTTTTTTCTTTCTCTTTTCGAGCGCTAGTGAATTCTTCGGAAAAATTGGCGCTTATGAGAAATAAGTAACATGCTTATTATTATTATTATTATTATTATTATTATTCACTCCTTTCCAACACCACTTCCCCTGCCTGATCTATAGTCATTCCTCTATCATCCAAAGCTTTTCTTATACAGTCTCTCCATCTCAATGGGGGTCTTCCTGCCCTTCTATCTCCCCTTGTGTCTGACTCACATATTCTCTTTGTAAGCCTTTCATCTCCCATTCGTTCAACATGACCATACCAGCTCAGCACCCTTCTGTCCACTCTGGCTGACAAATGTTCCTGCTGCCCCACTCTCCTACGTATCTCTTCATTCCTCAATCCGTCTCTATGAGTAACTCCACACATACTCCTCAAGCAGCTCATCTCCATCACGTCCAGCTTTCTTTTCTCCTTTTTCTTCAAAGCCCATGTCTCAGCCCCGTACATCACTGTTGGCACAACAATTCCTTGATACAGTGCACTTTTTACTTTCGTTCTGAGATTTCTCGTCTTCCACATACTTCCCATTGCTCCGAAAACCTTCCTTCCTTCACACACTCTCTGTTTTACCTCCATTTCCATAGCTCCACTCCTGCTTATCGTTCCTCCTAGATATTTAAAACACTCAACTTGTTCCAATATTTTAAGTATAGTTAAGTAAAGAAATTGTAAAGTCAGCAAAAATACCGTAGTATGGTGCTGTTCCGAGTTCACTTCAGCCGACTCGAGACAAAAAAATAAAAAATAAAAATAAAAAATAAAATAAAAATCAAGTTCCAATTCTTAGGGTCGGGACTACTTTTGCAGTCCCTCGCCCCTTTTTCTGTCCCGTCTAGTAGAAGTCGTAGAAGTCTAGTACAGTACAGTACTGTATTATATATTTTACTGTACTTGTGTATATGGTGCTGTAGGCTACACTATAGTCCGTTCATTCTAGGTTGGGCAGAAATTGTAACCTCTAACCTCTGTAACTCAAAAAGGGCTTGAGCAAATGAACTGTTAATTTCCACACATATTCCCTAGCCAAGTCTTCCTATTTGGTAGAAATATTAGCTTTATTACTCTAGGCCTTTTCGAGTTACAGAGGTTAGAGGTTACAATTTCTGCCCAACCTAGAATGAACAGACTATAACACCCGAAAGTCTTTGACCTGGGACCAGGGTGTCAAGCCGGAGCAATTTTGTTTGAAGATTTTAATGAATATGTGAATGAACACAACAAAAATAACATTAAATAGCTTTGTTTTGGCCATTTTATCACTTCCAAAGACATAATTTGAACTGTAAACCAAAATTTTACTTATTCTGTACTGTAATATAGACTAAAAATAATGGACTCAGCTTTCGTTTGACACCCTGCCTGGGACAATGCATGGTTTACAAACAGAAGGCACCACCAAACTCAGTTAAATCTAAACAAAATATTATGTTAATAAGCTATGTCCTTTTAAACTAGTTTATTCAAATGACTGAAAAATCACTTTGCCCTACTGTATGTTAGACCACAACATTGATTTATTACCTTGTCATGGATATGATAGTGTGACAGACTACCTGTATGTGACTGTACATATCATTTTATTATTACTGATACAGTATATACTGTTGTTGTTCCCTAGACTGCCTGGTCGAACAGTCCCGAGTCCCTGAAGAAGGGCATAGTTGGAACCAGGCATTCCCACAGAGTCCTCATTAAGTGTATGCTCTGTTGTTGGCATGCATGTTTAAGTGTAATGCATTCTTCCATAATGTGTTTTATGGTATGGGGTGCAATGTTACAGCCTGGACATGTGTTTTATGGTATGGGGTGCAATGTTACAGCCTGGACATTCATCAATCATCAAACCCGCGACTGACTGCGTTTGTAAATGAATAACTTTATTTTATCCCCCCCTCAGTTACTAACCCATCTGTCCCCTACTAACTTCCTAATCCTGCCACGGACATTTGTTCCAGGGCAGTAATTCCCTTTCCAATGTTCCCTTACCCACTCTAAACCACTGTTTGGACACTTGATCCTCAGTGTTTTGGAGGACAAGCAACCTAGAAGGGTCACTAGATCTGTTGTTGCTTGATTTCCTTTGTACTCCTTTGACTCTTCCAGCCTCTTCTAATAGCTGAGGAGAGCCGGATGATGCCCACAACACAGCCAGCCAGGTGGACTCAGTGGTCGATGTCAGGGGGGTCGTGCATGTAGTTGTGTGTTGACTTTGAGTGCTTGGATAGAGCGGTGAGTGATATGAGTGTGGACGTGTTTCTGAAAGCTGGCTTATGGTGGTGGGGGGGGAGTGATGGCAGTATTTCTGTAAGATAACATGTGGGCAGTTGTTTCGATGTTCCTTGGTGTGTGTGGATGTTCTGGGTTTGTGGAGACTGCAGCAAGTGTTTGTGTGCCTCACATTTCTAGATGGTCTTTGACTTTGAGGACTTTGTTTCTTGGTGTACAGTATGTTGTCTGGGAAAGGCTTCCGTCACCCGGGCAATTACCAATGTAGCCTATGTATGTATACTGTATATATTTTCTGTACCATACTGAACTTTATAATTTAAATTTAACCAGGAACGTAAAAAGAAGAGTGGAAGCAGTGCAAACAAGGAAAACCGCATATCAAGCCGCGACAGCAGCATGTCGGCTTTCCAGATGGGTGGTGACGACTCAAATACAGGTAGAGATCCAATACTGTTACTGTATTTCTTCTTTGTTAGGTGGTTGTTGTTGTGTAGCACCCAGCTGACTAATGACTCATAGCCAGCCCTTCATGACACCTCTGGTGTTAAGTTAGGTACACTCACAATCCCTAAAAGTTGCTGATCATAAGGTCGGCGGATCAAGCCCTCACTGTCAAAATGTTATTGGTAACTTGACCTAGCGAATTGTGACAAACGCTTATGGCGTCTGGAAAAAAAAAGTAATAATAATAATAGAAAAATAACTAAGAAAAATATAAAAGTAATAGTAGCATTATTATACAGAGAGAGAGAGAGAGTGTTACAAAGACCTTGCGGTTCCTACTAGGTGGTCCGGCCTTAATAGTACTAGACAAGCACAGTTTATAGTTCAAGAATAGGACAGCAAAATAGAAGGCTCTCTCCCCACTCTCTGGTCCCTCTGGGTAAAAAGTTGTACCGGAATATGGATGAAGTGTAACCTTATGGGTCAGGAAATGCCCACAAGGAAAGTTTTTATAGAGTGTAGAAAGAAAATAGTCTGAAAGGGAATTTACACTTGTATACCTACTGATTTGTTCATATTAATCCAATCTCCATCAGATGCTTATCCAGTCTCTTCTTAAATGTATCAGTTGAATTACTATCGACCACCTCCCTTGGCAAAGTATTCCACTCTTTGACCACACATCTAGGCATGCCTTCTTTCTATTTAATTTAATTCCATTACCTTGGGCTGCAGCATCGTTATTAATCGTGAACAGTGCATTGATATCTACTTTGTTAAATCCTTTAAGTATCTTAACCTCTTATTGGCGGCGCTCGACTTAAGTCGTGCACCAATTTGCAGCAAGTTAGGAGTTACTGGGGAGATTGTAGGCACCAATCGATCAGGGCTAGACCCAGGTGAGGTTATAGGCATGTGATAAAGAGTCGCTGGAACTCCTGTTTCCTTTAGCTTGGCCTCTCTTACTGATTTTCTTTGTGCCTCATTTACACTGAGAGCAATCCAGCTAGCTCTCACAAACACCTCCTCCTCCTATCCACTTCACTACACTATACATGCACACCACACTTCATTCCTCCACACCAAAGTTAAAAAAAAAAAAAAAAAATATTAATTCTAGCCCAGCCTCGGAGTCCCCGGGGGGGGGGGAACCATAAATGCCCCCACACCCGACCGACCATCCCCTGACGACCCCACACAATTACCTGGACTTCGGCCTGTTACTCTTTATATTAATTTCTGCAACATTCGTGGACTTTCCTCTAACTTTCACTCTGTTGAGCACCATCTCTCCTCCTACAAACCTGATCTTCTCTTCCTCACCGAAACTCAGGTGTCTGTAGCAACATCCAGCAGCCCCTTCTCTGTATCCTCCTACTTTCTCTATCCTAGTTTCAAAGCCAAAGGTGGATGTTGTGCATATGTGCACAACAAACTCACTTGCTCTCGATTTCGACTCCTCTGAATTCTCAACTTTATGGCTCAAACTTTCCTGTCATTCTCTTACTAAATATTTCTGTGCTGTCTATCTTTCCCCTAACTCTACCAACTTTCCCAAATTCTTTTACTATCTAAACTCTACAGTGGAACACATATTATCCATTTCTCCTTTCTCAGAAATCTCCATCTTAGGAGATTTCAACGTTCACCACCGCCAATGGCTCTCCTCTCACACTACTGATCCACCTGGTGAACAAGCCTACGTCTTTTCTATCCTAAATGACCTAGAGCAGTTAGTTCAGCAACCCACCCGTATCCCGGATCGCATCGGAGATCGGCCCAACATTCTTGACCTGTTTCTAACTTCTAACCCTTCTTCTTATACTGTCGATCTTTTCTCTCCTTTGGGCTCCTCCGACCATAAACTTATCTGTCACCTGTCCTATCTCTCCAGTACGGCCACCCGATCCTCCTAGCCGGCGGCGCTTGTGGCACTTTGGCGCTGCCGACTGGGAGGCTCTTCGGCAGTACTTCTTTGATTTCCCATGGAATGATTTCTGCTTCCGTGGCCGAGGACCCTCGGAGAGTGCTGAACGCATTACTGAGGCAATCCTATCGGGCATGGAAGCATATATTCCATTCTCTTTCTCTCAGACTAATGCTAAAAAATCTTGGTTTACTCACGCCTGTTCTACTGCTGTCCGCAATAAGGAGGAAGCATTCAAACGGTACCGACGCCTTAAAACTCAAGACTCTCATTCTTCATATGTTTCTGCCCGGAATCAAGCCAAATCTGTTCTTCGACTTGCCAAACACTCTTTCATCAATAATAAATGCACTGAACTATCCAACTCTAGCTCTTCCCAAGCTTTCTGGCATCTAGCCAAAAACCTCTCCAACAATTTCTCTTCCTCGTCTTTCCCTCCCCTTTCCCACTCTGATGGCACAACCATCACTTCTTCCTCTGACAAAGCTAAACTCTTCGCTCAAACTTTTGCTAGAAACTCCACCTTGGATGATTCCGGTGCTATTCCTCCCTCTCCGCCCTCCTCTCTCTTACTTATGCCTAATATCCTAATCTCTTCTAAAGATGTACTTTCTACCCTCTCTGGGCTTAACACTAATAAGGCGTACGGTCCGGACGGTGTTCCTCCTGTTGTTCTCAAAAACTGTGCTTCTGTGCTGACTCCCTGCCTAGGCAAACTCTTTCGTCTCTGTCTATCCTCTAACTCCTTCCCTTCATGCTGGAAGTTTGCTCACATTCAACCTGTCCCAAAGAAGGGTGACCGCTCTCAACCCTCCAACTATCGTCCAATTGCTCTCATTTCTTGTCTTTCTAAAGTTTTTGAAACTATTCTTGCTTCCAAATTTCTTAAGCATTTCTCTTCTCATAATCTGCTCTCAGATCGCCAGTATGGCTTCCTTAAGGGTCGCTCTACTGGTGATCTTCTTTCATATCTTACTAACTCTTGGTCATCCTCCTTTCGGGACTTCGGTGAGACTTTTTCTATTGCATTAGACATATCGAAAGCCTTCGATAGAGTCTGGCATAAATCTTTAATTTCTAAACTACCCTCCTTCGGTTTCTATCCCTCCATCTGTGCCTTTGTCTCTAATTTCCTTTCCGGCCGTTCCATAGCCGCGGTTGTGGACGGCCATTGTTCACTTCCTCACCCTATAAACTCCGGTGTTCCTCAGGGTTCTGTCCTATCTCCTATTCTCTTTCTAATTTTTATAAATGATCTCCTTAACTGTACCTTAATTCCCATCCATTCATACGCAGACAACTCAACCTTGCACTACTCCATTACTTTTTCAGAACGCCCCAGCCAGCAATCCCTCAACGACAAACGTAATGAAGCCATAGAACTCTTAAATTCTGATCTAAATACTATTTCCAATTGGGGCAGAGAAAACCTTGTTAAATTTAATGCTTCCAAAACCCAATTTCTCCATCTATCTACCCGTCAGGATCTCCCAGCGGACTATCCCTTATTCTTCAACAATACAAAAATCAACCCTTCATCTTCTCTCAATATTCTTGGTGTCTCTTTTTCTTCTGCTCTCATTTGGAAGGACCATATTACCAGTCTTGCTAAGGCAGCCTCCCAGAAGCTGGGTGTGCTCAACCGCCTTAGGGGGTTCTTTTCCCCTGCACAGCTTCTTGCTCTGTACAGGGGCATAGTGCGCCCTTGTATTGAGTATTGTTCACATGTGTGGGGAGGTTCCTCTCACACCTCTCCTAGAGAAGGTTGAAAGGAAGGCCTTTCGTATCATTAACTCCCGTCCACTCACCAACTCTCTGCAATCTCTCTCTCTCCGCCGCAATGTTGCATCTCTCTCGCTATTCTATCGCTACTATAATAATCAGTGTTCCTCAGAGCTATCCCAGTGCATACCACCTCCTTTACGTAGGGCACGTGGTACCCGTCTTGCAACTCAATCCCACCCCTACTCTGTGCAACTCTCCAACCCAAGAGTGAAACGTTACTCTCAAACTTTCTTCTACTCAACAGCTGAGCTCTGGAACTCTCTCCCAGAATCAGTCTTTCCCGCTTCCTATGACTTAAATTACTTCAAACTCCGTGTGTCCAGGCATTTTGGCTCGAACGTCCCTTGATTTTGGCCCTGTCACTCTTTCAACTATGGGGGAGGCACTCGCTATAGGCAGTTATGCCTTTTGCCTCCCTCAATCACATAGAAAAAAAAAAAAAATTATTAAGGCTTTTAAAGGGTTAAAATCGAGTTCAAATGGGCCGGGAGCACAGCGGGCCAGACAGCCGACTCCCAGGGCTTACCGCCGCCCATTAACTCATGTTCCCTGTGTTCTCGAGAGGCCGGCAGTGTAGCCAGTAGTGAGCATAGCTGGGAAAAATATACCGATATATGCTAAACTCTCATGTTCGTGGCATCACTGCAAGAGAACCACGAGTGCTACGTAGCTCGTTCTGGTCTCATTTTGAAGCTTTTAGCGCCTAGTTTTTTGCTAAATATATATTTTTTCATTCAGATGCTTGATTTATCATGCAAGAGGGCCTGAATATGCCCAAATGAGCCCAAAACACCCCGCTAGACAAGGGTCAAATGATTGATATATAAATTATATATAAACAAGAACTAATCTAGATAGTCTGCGAGCCACAACTCAAGATTATTATATTTGTGTGTGCGTTGCTGCATAAACTAACCTTTCTTGCTTTGCAGAAACACCCCTTAGATCTCTGGTCCAAACAATAAACTCAACCCAAGGGGGCTTGATTATAGGGATTGCGGGTGGTGTACAGTTGGTGACTAATAAATCTGAATCAAGTGCTAGGATTTGGTGACATGATCTATTGCTCTCACAGGTTTATTGAGGCAGAAGTTGGCTGCAATTCCTCACCTCAAATTGTAATTACGTTCTTGAAAAATTATATCTGTTCTTAAAAATGAAGTAACTTTTTCCCATAACTCTTCTTGCCTATTTTTCTTTATATTTTCAACTTCAAGTGAATTTTGTTCCTTAGTCAGTGAACGTTTGTAATAATTAAATAACTCCCTGTAGTTTGTTATTACTGAACTATTTTTTTTGTTTTTTTAATATTACGAGCTCTACCAACCCAAAATTTAATTCCGAGTTACTTTCCTCTACTTGAGGTGCCTGCCAAGGCTAACAAGTTCCAGCCACTCGCTCCTATTATGACGTGTAGGAGTTACTACTAGGAGTACTACTCTCCTTTCCGCGGTTGGGGGGCTTCGGGGCCGGCGACTGGAGCTTGATGGGGGATGGTTGTGGTTATTTCCCTCCCTCCCTCTCTCCCCTCGAGCTTTCGTCCTCAGCTTGACTAATTTTGAGTAGTTTTTCATTCCTCATTCTATGTTTTTCCCCTTCTATTCTTATTCTGTCCTATTCGGCTGTCCTCGGGCAGCCTGTATCTCATGTCTCCCTGGCCTGGCTAGGTAGCAGACTCCTGACCTGATTTGTCTCTTCGGTTGCTGATGTGGCCGGACTGACTTGATTTCCTTCGGTAATGCATTTTTTGCTTCTCGATGTGATTTTTTCTACCTTCAACCTGATCTCTCATTCTTCGCCCTGATCACTTCTTGCCTCATCCTTCGACCCTGCCCTGTAAGAGCTCTGATGTGGAGCTCATGTGGTCCGGCTGAACTAGTGAAATGGCGAGAAATGTCTGCGTGTCTTCACCTTCCTCGATTTGTTCCCCTACTGCCCTTCCCTCTCTATCTTGACTCGTTGTTATATATCTTGATTGAATCCTTCGGGCCAGCCCTATGAGAGTTCCTTTATGGAGCTCAGTGGTCTGGTTAACCCTTCCCGCCCGGTTGTCATTTTAAAAGGACACCACGGCAGATGGGCAGGAACCCGGGTGTCCTTATGTCCTTATAACGTAAATGATGGAAGTTGAAAATGTTCTTGATATAAATATACAGATTGTTAATGAACAGTGCACACTTAAAATATACCAAAAAGTTGATGATTTTAATTTTAACGTAATCAACTTTCCTTTCCCTAATAGTAGTATTGATAGCAAAATAACTTATAATTGTTTTTATTCCCAGCTAATAAGATTTTGTAAAATTTGTACCAGAGTAGAAGACTTTTGGGATAGAGCTAGGTTACTATACAGACTCTTAGTAGACAGAGGTTTTGTTGCAAGTAAATTGTTCCATAAATTTAATCTTTTTAAGATCAATTATTGTGACTGTATTTTAAAATTTGATATCAATAATTTTAATCAAGCATTATTAACTTGAAGTTTCGCTTAAAACCTATGCTTACTTTTTGTCTGTATATATTAATTGTTTATAATTTTCTATTGTTATTATTAATTTTTATAATTGATTGTAATTATTAAAAGAGTACTATCTATCTATCTATCTATTGCCTGATGCCGTGATCCCCGAAGGGGTGGCCACAAACGAACCGCCCCCATGCACCTCTGTCAGTCGACGCCCGTCCCCCCAACCAGCACCGCCTTCGTTCATATACTTCCTCACTCCATCCTTCCACCTCTCATTCGGTCTACCTCTCCGTCCCTCCACCTCGCTCTCGTACACCCTCTTAGTCATTCTCTCGCTTTCCATACGTTCCATATGGCCGAACGATCTCAAGTTGTTCCTTTTCACACTTTCCAGCACATCTACCTCCACACCACACCTCCTTCTTACTTCCTCATTAGTCTGTCTATCCCTCCATGTAACTCCGCATGCACTCCTTAAGTAATTCATTTCCACTGCTCTCACTCTTGGTCTGAGTCTCTCAACCAACGTCCATGCTTCGCTTCCGTAAGTCAGTGTCGGGATTACCACACTACTTAAAAGAGTTGACGATCTCCATAGCCTGACCGTTCAGCTTCACCTCACACTCTGTGACTTCACCCCTTTCGAAGACCATAACCTTGCTCTTCCCCGCATTTACCTTCAAATTCCGTTTTTCGCACACTGTTCCAAACTCATTTACCAGACCCTGCAACTCCCATTCATTATCACTCATCAGAACTGTATCATCCGCAAACAGCAGTATAGGTAGCTTCCGCTCAATTCCCTCCCTTTTCAGCGATACACCAACATCCACTGCTCTTGATAGTATTTTTTCATGACTCCATCCATATATACAGTAAACAACCACGGGGACATCACACACCCCTGTTTCAAACCAACATTCAGGTCCAAGAACTCGCTCTGCTCACTCTCCACACGTACTGCCGCCTTTGCACCCTCATACATGCTCTTCACTGCTTTCAGCAACTTGCCATCTACTCCGTATATTCTAAGTACTTTCCACAAACCTTCTCTATCCACTCTGTCATAGGCCTTCTCCAAGTCCATAAAGGCAACATACACCTTTTGTTTCTTCTCCAGATATTTCTCTACAACACAATTCAGGGTAAAAATCTGATCTACACATCTTCTTTTCCTAAAACCTCCCTGCTCGTCGCCTATCCATTTCTCCGTTCTCACTCTCACTCTCTCAATCACTACCCTACTGTATACCTTCCCTACTACGCTTAGAAGACATATTCCTCGGTGGTTACCACACACTCCTCTTTCCCCTTTGCCCTTATATAGGGGGACTATTATGCCAGTCTTCCAGTCATCGGGTGCACTCCCCTTCTCCCATGCTAGTTTGCACATTTTCCATACCCATTTGATCACTAACTCACCACCATACCTCAACATTTCCCCACACACTCCATCTGTTCCTGGTGCTTTCCCCAACTTCACTCTTTTCATGGCTTCTTTTATTTATAAATCATTATTTTACTTAAGCGTTGTTTCCACATAGCGATTTTGATTAGTTATTTTGTCTTTTTACTGTGTTTGTATACGTTTTGGTTTGTTTATTTTGCAAGTTTTACATTATAATAGTCCGTAAGTTTGAAATCCTATTCAGCTTGTTTTGAAAGCCGCGCGTCCGACGTATGTAAACAAAGCCTGTCGGAGGCGACGCACGCACCTGTGGCAGCAAGCAGATGTCAGAGCTTTGTTGTTGTGTGGTCTGCAAAGACAGATTCAGTCTTGAAAAGTGCGTCACATTGCTAAAATAGCGGAAAAATGTGCTCCACGGAAATCGTCATCACAACTGAACCAGTTGACTTAGAGAGCTCTACTCAACGCCAGTCTACAGATTGGAAACCACAGTACGTTTAGACATGCGTGGGAATTTTCTAGCAGTTAAAATAACAAAGATACGGTAACCTAGGCATAGACGTATTTCGGCCAGATCGCCCGGGTCTCAACAACGTCCTTAGGATAGCGCCCCCGGACCAGAAGGGAAAAAAAAACAAAAACAAAAAAATATATATATATATATATATTCTTGTCCTATTCTGGAGATTGTATGTTATAAGTCCCGGACTTCCCAAATTGACTAATTCCTTGAACGTTGTGAACTGAACCTTGATAGTGCGTTGTTATGTGTGCGATTAGTTTGCTTGGGAAACAGATTAACTTGCTCATGTAGTAATGTACACCCTATGTGGTTGATTATGTTCTTTTATTTATAAATTACTATTTTACTTAAGCGTTGTTTCCACATCGGCCCACTAAACAAAGGGGATGGTTCATTCACAGGGGACAAAAAGGAAATGAGCGAACTCTTACGCCGGCAGTATGAAATGGCCTTCAGTGAACCTGATGAAACAAAAGCCATCAGAGACCAAAATATATTTTTCATGGAAACCTCCCTCACGGAAACCCCCCAGATGCTGGATATTGATTTTGGTCCAAGACATAGAAGAGGCCATTTCCAACATGCCATCCCACTCGGCACCAGGCCCGGACTCATGGAATTCGATCCTAATGAAGAAATGTAAGGAAAACCTCTCAAAACCCCTGGCTATAATGTGGAGGAGTCTAGACACTGGTGAAATACCAGATAGCTTAAAAAACGCAATAATTGACCCACTGCATGAAGGAGGGAGTAAAGCACTACCAAAAAAACTACCGCCCGGTAGCTCTAACCTCCCACATCATTAAAGTTTTCGAGCGAGTCCTGCGAAGCAAAATCTCAGCATTCATGGAGGCAAATGAACTACACAACACCGGTCAACATGGGTTCAGAGCGGGAAGATCATGTCTCTCACAACTTTTGGAACATTATGACAAATTCTTAAAGCGCTAGAAGAAAAGAAAAACGTTGATGTCATTTACAGTACACCGATTTTGCTAAGGCATTTGATAAATGTGACCATGGTATAATAGCCCACAAACTAAAAGCAAAAGGTATAACGGGGGAAATCGGACGGTGGATATACAATTTCCTCGTAAACCGGAAACAATCAGTAGCAGTAAACCATGTCACATCTGAGCCTTCGGATGTCAAAAGCTCAGTGCCCCAAGGAACAGTGCTAGCGCCCCTTCTGTTCCTCATTCTAATTTGCGACATAGATACCAACACAAGACACAGTACGGTGTCGTCTTTTGCGGATGACACAAAACTAAGCAAGATAGTAAACACACAAGAGGATACGGGCCAGCTGCAGGAAGACATAAATGTAGTGTTCCAGTGGACCAGGGAAAACAACATACAATTCAATGAAGAAAAATTCCAATTAATAAGGTACGGAGATGATAATGTCGTTAAAGAGAACACAAACTACCTAACGGAATCTAACCACATAATAGAACGGAAAGACAGTGTGAAAGACCTTGGGGTGTTAATGTCTGAAAATATGGGTTTCAAAGAACATAACCAGGTCAAAGTTGCGGCTGCGAAACGTTTAACGGGTTGGATTCTGCGTACATTTAAAACACGCGGTGAATTACCTATGATAACACTCTTCAAATCTCTAGTGCTACCACGGCTTGAATACTGTAGCGTATTAACATCCCCATACAAAGCATGTGAAATAAATTACTTAGAGAGTGTACTGTACAAAGAAATTTCACTTCGCATATAAGTTCGGTAAAACAGCTACACTATTGGGATCGTTTAAGAGCACTGAAACTGTACTCGCTGGAAAGTAGAAGAGAACGTTACCTAATAAATTTATACACATGGAAAATCGCAGAGGGTTTAGTACCAAACCTACATACTCCGATAGTCATGAAATTCAGTGATAGGAGAGGCTGGGAATGCAATATCCCCCAGATGAATAACAGGGGTGCTATGGGCTCTCTGCGAGAGGGCTGGTTATCACACAGAGGCCCTCTTCTCTTCAACAAACTCCCACGGCGAGTAAGAGACATGATGATGATGCAGTTTTTACCACCATACACTCCCTGCTGAATAGCAAGGCTAGGGTAGGTGCCCTGATGAATCAGGGACTTAGTGAATAGTTGCCACAAATTGCTAGACTGCACCGTTCACCAACAGCACTGACATCTGCCAATAACTCACTGGCTGGCCCGAGGCTCGAACCGCCAACCTCACGGTTAGCAGGCGAACGCTCTACCAATCGAGCTACGGCCTGAGGGGCGTCTCTTTAGACAACTTCAAGAGAGCCCTCGATGTCGAACTGCAAAAAGTGCCAGACGAGCCCATCTTCGCAAGGGAGCGTGCGGTCTCTTCAAACAGTCTGCTGCACCAAAACACAACCCACAACGAGGGGCGACGCTCTCCTCGGTGCTGCTAGGAGAGTGGCGAACACAACCTTAGGTGACATAATAATAATAATAATAATAAGCATGTTACTTATTTCTCATAAGCGCCAATTTTTCCGAAGAATTCACTAGCGCTCGGAAAGAGAAAGAAAAAAGAACAAAATCAATGCATCAAAAGAAGGCTTATATACAACACACATTTAACAATCACTAGCAGTGGCAAAACAGCCTAAACTCTATAGCCATCTGTCATGACACCTCTCTCAAGATCATAGCTTCTCTCAAAGAGAAAAGTCTTAAGTTGTCTCTTGAAGCATTCAACAGAACTCAGTTGTCTCATGGACAGCGGCAACCTGTTATACAACCTCGGAGCCATGTAGGAGAATGACCTCTCAAAGAAAGAAGACTGCTGGAAAGCCCTTGGTTCATCAAGACGAAAAGGGTCATTGTCATGACGCACAACTACACCATTGTGTGCCGGTGGGCGCCTGAGCAGCTCCGCAAGGTACCTAGGCTCACCAAATTTGAGAACCTTAAAAGTCACCAAACACAACTTAAATTCTATTCTTGCTCTTACTGGCAGCCAGTGCAGTTCTATGTGAAGAGATGTAGTAGGAGTTCTAGGTGGAACACCAAAAATGAGTCTTGCGGCCCTGTTAAGAACAGACTGAACTTTCTTTAAAATATAATTTGGAAGACCCACCAACAGGGAATTGCAATAATCAACACGAGAGAAGACCAATGAGTGAACCAACGTCAGGAGGCAACGTCTGGTTATAATACCAAATAGAGATTTCTGATGTGCAAGTAACAACTTTTAACTATCTGGTTTACATGCTCTTTGAAATCTAATCGGGAGTTCACATATACACCCAGATTTCGAACAGAGTTGGCCGGTCGCAGCTGAGATCCACCCACATTGATGGAGAGGGCACCTACTATATCATCAGCTCTTCTATTTCCTCGGATGATGAGAATATCAGTTTTACCATCATTTAGTTTAAGTTTTCTCGCTCTCATCCACTTCTTGATATCAGACATCAACAATTCCATCTTACTCCGTATATCAACTATATTTGTGATTCTCACATAAATCTGGGTGTCATCTGCATAAAAGTGAAAGGTGACATTATGTGCACGAAGCAGAAGAGACAAACTGCTGATATAAATTATAAATAGGATAGGACCTAAAACTGATCCCTGCGGAACACCATACTGCAGGGGTGTCGAGTCCGAGACCATTTGATTTACCATCACACTCTGGGATCTACCTGACAAGTACGACCCAAGAAGCAAGAGAGCGGAGTCACGCACACCACAATCATAAAGATCGCCCAATAACAACTCGTGATCCACTGTGTCAAAGGCCGCAGAGAGATCAAGCAAGACCAATAGTGAGGCCACACCATTGCAAATGTTCTCAACTAGATCATTATGTACTCTAATCAATGCTGTTTCAATTGAATGATGATGTCGGTAAGCAGACTGAAAAATTGGGATAGTTTCATTCTGCTGAAGTAGTGGTTGTAATTGGTCAAGTATTGCACGCTCTAATATCTTTGATATGAAGGACAGGTTGGAGACAGGACGATAGTTCAACATGTTCTCAACATCAAGTCCAGGTTTCTTTAGAGTAGGTCGGAGTAGTGCATGCTTTTCAGAATGTGGGAAGCTACCTTCAGAGAAGCACTTATTAATTATTTTGGAAATAAACTCAACTGTGTGATCATAGACTCTTGGTAGCTTGGAAACATTTATGGGATCCAACGGGCAAAATGTTTTATTGACATAGCGATTTTGATTAGTTGTCTTGTCTTTTTACTGTCTTCGTATAAGTTTTGGTTTGTTTATTTTGCAAGTTTTACATTATAATTATGTCTCGCACCACAATGTAACTTATGACCGCCCTGATTAGTTAGTATCTGTTGCGACGCTTCTAAATAGACAATTTTAATAAGTTCAAGAAAGGCTTCTCATATTCGAGGGGTTAAAAAATGCTGATGTCGTAAGTTTTACTCCACGTTATAATAACAACCCTGATGAGTTGGTATTTGTTGCAGCTATGTCTATGATGAGCGATTCGCAGGATGCCACAGACTTCTCCTCCACACAGTTCAACATTTCCGAGGACTCCAACTCTGAGCCAGCGTTCAAGAAGAAACTACTCGAGGGAATAAAACCTGAGTGATGTAGCCGACTGAGTGGATTGGACATTTCTGTACTGTAATTGGCTAGTACGGTATTAACCCCTTCAGTATGATAGCATCATTATATACAGGTTAATGATATACAATTTTATTAAGTTTAGGAGGACCTTTACAAATCAAAGGGGAAAAACTATCTCCATGAAAACTTTGCCTCGACAAGTCCTTCCGATACTGCCTAAATTTATATAATGATAGCCAGAATAAAAGGAAAATAGCCTAAACATAATTAAGGGGTTAACAATTACTCTAAAATTAAATACTAGAGATGTAAGTGTCTAATATAATAATTATTAATATATAATAATGTAATGCACTATTTTTCAATAGTCCCATACTACTAAATATTTATTAGCTAGCATAAAGAGATAAGCTATTTATAAGTTTCTTGTCAAAGGACATTATTATTAATAGTTTGATTTTTTTTTATTCCGAGAATTGATTTTTTTTCTTTGTGAAATATGTCTTCCTAATTATATTAAGATAAAATATATCTGTCAGTAACACAGACGTCCTATATAAACTTTTTTTCTAACCTCTACGGTGGTGTTTATGGCAGATATGCTTATACAGTACTGTATTCCCTCCACTGCGGGGGTTAGGGAAATAGATCACCATTAATAATATCATAGTCCCCCATAACATCAAATATATCTTCCAACTTCATAGCACCTTAGGAAATGCATCCATTGGATTGATTATTAGTACTCACCTTATGACTTCATAAGGCCACTAGTTTATATTATTCATGCAATACTACTACAATAAATATGAGTCACACTGGTTAGACAATATTAACAACAGTTGCTAGCTGAATGTTTATCGAACAAAATTTGTAAAAAAATTAAGCTATGGTTATTAAAATAAGATACCGATATATCTCTTATCAGTATACAGTACAAGTAATTAGCCTATACCATATACAATACTACAGGTATAATGCTAAAACCTACAGTATATCATATACATTCATATAAAACTAAAGATGAATATTTTTTTCTAGATTTCTGTTGGATGTTTATCAAAGACTAAAGAATGTCAATTATGATAAAGAAGTTAGTACAGTATATATTATAATAAATAGGCTGAATATTTTAACATCGAGATGTTTAGTTATCTCTGAATTATCATATTTTGTCATTATTGTCACATTGTAACGATGTTAATAACAATGCAGGTTTTGAATCAAGAAAAATTGGGATGATAGATATAGGCAGATTTTCAGGTTAAGACTATTCTTCTATATTTTGTTAGTTTCTAAGATTTTTTTTACTTGATAAACATAATACATGTTTGTGTCATACTTTTGCATATTTTTAACTCCTGCACTAGACTTATAAAACCTCCTACTAAAAGAACATTCACAAATTTATGAAAACAGGTTTTAAGTTTTCAAGCACTGAAGTTTGGAATTAGTAAAATTAATGTCTATTGAACACATTTATTAAAGCCACTATAATAACATTCTATAACGATTATATTTATTCTAAGCAGTATATAAGTAGCTTTTAACCCCTTATTGGCGGCGCTCGACTTAAGTCGTGCACCAATTTGCAGCAAGTTAGGAGCATTATTAAGGCTTTTAAAGGGTTAAAATAGAGTGCAAATGGCCGGGAGCACGGGCCAGACAGCCGACTCCCAGGGCTTACCGCTGCCCATTAACTCATGTTCCCTGTGTTCTCGAGAGGCCGGCAGTGTAGCCAGTAGTGAGCATAGCTGGGAAAAATCTACCGATATATGCTAAACTCCCATGTTCGTGGCATCACTGCAAGAGAACCACGAGTGCTACGTAGCTCGTTCTGGTCTCATTTTGAAGCTTTTAGCGCCTAGTTTTTTGCTAAATAATTTTTTGTTCATGCAGATGCTTGATTTATCATGCAGGAGGGCCTGAATATGCCCAAATGAGCCTAAAACACCCCGCTAGACAAGGGTTAATACTGAGTACCATTTCAATGCCATATACTGTATCAGTATAATTTTATATATATATATATATATATATATATATATATATACTGTACAGTATATATATTGATTGCTATACTGTGCTGCAGTAAAGACTGTAGCCAACATGTTATGATTGCTGTGCACTGTGTGCAGTACTGTGATTGTACCATGGAAGCCACATTCACTGTGGACAGTTGCGGTCTTTAACCCCGTATGTATGTACAGTATGTATGTATATAATTATGGAATGTGCTTATGTCTTTAGTTAAATTAAAATTTAAAACTTGCAAACTAAACAAACCAAAATTGGGACAAGGACAATATAGCTATGTGGAAACAACGCTTACTAAAATGAAAATTATTAAATAAAAGAACACAATCCACCACATAGGGTGTACATTACTACATGAGCAAGTTAATCTGTTTCCCAAGCAAACTAATCGCACATATAACAACGCACTATCGTCACGTTAAAGGAATTAGTCAAGTTTGGGAAGTCCGGGACGTTCTGGTAAATTTTTACTAAACTCTGCATGAATAAAGAAACATGTTAAATGTCAAAATATTATTTAAAATCAAATTTGCAACATGACAAGACATTAACAATAGTACAAAATACAAATATTGATAAGATATCTATACTATTACAAAATAATATATAAAATACAGTACAGCACTCACTAACGATAGTGCTATCGGGTAGGTACCTGTAAGCATAGCATGCCTCAAGTGACCCCTATCAATAACTACCCTACAAATAACCTACATTTATCGCACAAATAAGCTAAGGAAATCGCAAAAGCAAGCAATTGATACTATTTGTTAGTAGTCTTGGCAAATCCAACATCAAGGCTATTAACCTAATTGCAATGACGACTTGTCTATTTTGACTGCTATGCCATCATTCCAACCGCGGTTAAAAAGAAAACGTCTAGAGTCTACTCCTTATCTTGCTGTAGGAGACGTTGTACATTAACCAAAACTACCACCGAAGGTGAAAAAAGCATAGAAGAGAAGAAAAAGGGGTTTACCTTAGTTACCGCTTAAGGCCCATCCCGTGTTCCGTCATGTGCAGATCCCTGTCGAACGTGCGCATGAGCGACCCTCTCTTGTCATCATTTTTTCACGCGCTCCATTGAATGAAGTCGCTTTTGTTGTGCTCCTTTAATTCACCCTGTTTAGGTTCGTTTCGGCTTATCTGGCCTTCTTTTTTGTTAGACAGATGTTACGTGATCTAGGGCACACGTAAATGGGCTCCTAAGTGTGTATAATGGAGACGCGTGTGGAAATAGCCTACCGAAGGTACGGGGGCGCCTGGCGTTCCTCGTATATGTTTTTCATTCTTTCTCTTTTCATATTTTTTTTCCTGTTAGTCTGGGCATAGTTTAGCTTTTAGCTTAATTTAGCCAAGCTCGTTTTCTCATTCAGGAATTGCTATGCCCCTATGAGTTTTCATTTTTTTCATAGCCTAGGTGTACCGTTGGTAAACAATCTGAGATTTCGTTGGTGGCGGTGCTGTTTGTAGAGTTTGTGTCGGCCGCATTATTAGCGTTATTCCCGAGTCCCCCCTTTCGAGTCCTTCACTGTGTCTCAAGGGCCTGGGCGACAGGTGGTTCGTGATACTCCAGGGGTACCCCATGGGGGCCCCTCCTTCACACCACAGGGTTTTTCGCCCCGGACACATTCTCTGCTCACGGCTAGGCCACCCTTTTTCTCACCAGTTTCATTTACTGGTTTTTGTTTTCTCTTCCTGTTTCACCTCCATCCTTTCATAGTCTTTTGCCCAATCCAGGGGTACCCCACGGGGGCCCCTGTTTGTGCGAAACCACCCTCCCTGCCACTTCTCCTCATGGGCTTTGCTCATGCCGTCCGGCTGGCTCAGTCGATAGCGTGCCTGATTCCCATCTTGAAGGTTTCGCGTTCAATCCCCGCTCAGATTGAAAAGTTTTTCTGGGATACAGCCGGCGGTTACCATCTCCCCATGAGCAAGGGGGATGGGTAATGGTCTCTGGTAGACTAAAGAAAGCCAAGCGCTTGTGAATCCTCGAAGGAGGAGATACGGGCGCTATATAAGTAACCAGAAGATTATTATTATTATTATTTATCTCTATGGGTTGGGTGGTTCCTGGGGGATGTGCCTCCTCTCCCCTGGTGTGTCTTCCTTGCCTCTCCCTTTACCGGTTGAGTCAGGATAAATTCAAGGAAGACACTGCTCAGCTTGATGGCCATCATTGCTTGGAGTTCATAAGGAGATGACGCATTTTTTGTGGCCTTTTTTGGTATTCCCTAGACGCTCCTCTCGCTTTTTTCGGCGCCGGACCATCTCGGCCGGTCCCGCAAATTTGCGGGAGCTCGATTCGGTCCTCTGGGACGTTTCGGCTCCCCGCAAATTTGCGGAGATCGTTGGGGGGTCCCGCAAAATTGCGGGAGGGTGGTGTCGGTACGGTTATGCCTCCATTGGCCCGCAAATTTGCGGTAATAGTTGGCTTTCACTATTGACTTTTTTTATGTCATCTTGTTGCCTGATACTATATTGGTGTATGCACTTTACTGGTGTTATAGGCCCTGCATGTAAGATGTTGAGTGGTGGTTAACACTTTCTCCATCTTTGCAGGTTCTGCTAGTGCTCTTCCGCCTCGGCCACCCTCCTCACCTACCTCTGTGCTCCCAGTTTAGGGTGAGTACGGATACCTGTTTGCATGTGTGTTCCTGTTTCCCCATGCTCCTTCCCTGGTTCTTCTTCGACATTCTCTCCACTTACTCCTTCGACGTGCTGATTATGGTGTGTGTTCTTCTAGTGCAGGTAGGCTGCCTTGCTTTCGCCTTGGTTGTCGCTCCCCGTGCTTGGAGAGCCACCAGTCCTGCTTGCGCCACTCGCTCTGTGTGTCCTCTACGGCCTACCTCCCTGCTCTGTGTGGCACGTGTCTGGCCCTGGTGGATGTGCTGCACCATGGCCCTGGTTCCTCGGCGGCGGCTGTGGCCTCTGCTTCCCTTCCGTCGGTGTGGACGATGGTCTCCCGCCACATTAGGACTGTGGGCCACCGTTCCCCGGCCTTTGTTGCCGACCGGATCCGCATCGCCCTGGGTATCCCTGACCCGACTGAAGGCCGTTCACCTGGCCCTCTCCCCTGGGTCCCGCAGCCGGTCGTCCCATCATCGGGGGGTTCCCCAGCTCCGTCCACGCTCTCGCTCGCCTCGTCGTCCGTCCTCTACTGCCCCTCGTCGTCCTCCTGATCGCCTTGACGACGCCCATCGCCCTCGTCATGGTTCTCGCCCTGAGGCCGGGGTTAGCGGCTCTGCTCCTGTGCGCCCTCCCCTGGCCTCTACGGATAGGGGCTCTACTCCCTTCCGCCCGCTTCCCCAGCCCAGACGACTTCCTCTTACGTTGTCCTCTCCGCGCGCGGTTGTTCATGCTGTAGCTGGCCCTCTGCTCCCTCCTCCTACACTGTCCAGGAGGGTCCGCCTGGATGTCGTTGCTTCTCCTACGTCACCTGCTTCAGTGCCTATTCTTCCTTCACGGTCTCGTCCCACGGTGGAGGTCCCTCCCTCCTCCGCCTCGGTGTCGGGCCGCCCTGTTATCTCAGCCCCGGGGATCCTTGCTCTGTTTCCCCCTGCGGCTACTTCTGGCCTCCTTTCACCCGGCCAGCCTTCCTACTCCCGTCGTCCTGCTCCTCCTCATTCTTCTCTTCCTGACCGTCTCGCCAAGGGGGTACCCCTCCTCTTGCCTCGGTGGGGTTTCGCGAGGTTTCGGGGTCCCCTTTCTCAGGAGCTGACGTGTCGCTGGAAGAGGGGAATGGTGCTGTTTCCCCCTCGGCCGTTCGTGATCGGGGACGAGTCCCTCAACGGCGACACAACCGTCGTCGCTCGCCTTCCTTGGGCCGCGACGCTGCTGGTTCGTGTCGTGGGTCTCGCTCACGCTCGCCCCTGCGGGCCGACCAATCTTGAGGGGGGTCGCCTCTCTCGGATCGATTGTCGGCTATGCAGGGCTGGGTTGTGCCACGCATCGACGGGCGCTTGGAGTCGCTGCAAGACTCCCTCTTTTCGCGCTTCTTGGCGGTGACTCACCCTCAGCGCCTCACCCTACCTACCCCTGCTACGGTCCCCCTCCCTTCTGCAGGCCTACGCTCTGGTCAGACTTCAGCCGTCCTGACATCCTTCCGGCTGTTCAGTCCCTGGCTGTGTTGACGGGTCTGTCCTCCTATGGGACAGGTTTGTGCGACGCCGGTACGCCTGGCTTAGCCATCATGCTCGGTCACCCTCTCCCATTGGAGGCCTGGTTTGCAGAGGCCTTCGACTTCACACACTGATCCGTCGACGGCTCTCCTTCAGTCCCTCCCCCGGAGTCATCACTGATTTTGCCTCCTCTTGTGTCTGTCGGCGGGTTGGACGGCGCGTTCTGGTCCTGGATAAGTGCGCCCGTTCTTGAACTTTGTTCTATTGCTACCCCGTTCTTCTCTCACCCGGATCAGCCCTCTGTCGCCAAGGTTTTTCCCTTGCGACAGAGGGTGACGGACTTATTGTCTTGTCTTTAGGTTCCCTCCAGACGTCTGTTCACCACCTGCGGCTTTTCGAGGCGTCTGCGCCAGGCGATCTTCGCGAGGGTTTGGACCGCGTTCAGCGGATCCACCTTCGGCTCGCGGTGTCTTTGGTTCCCGAGCTGAAGGCGGTTTTGTGCGCGGCAACTCGGCAACGCCCGACGGTACGGTCCTCGTTCTGCCGGCCGGCCCCCTTGGATATTCGTCAGGGTTTGTTGTACTCTGCGCTATATAAGTCGGGTTTTTTTAAGCAGGATGCTTGGGAATGCTACGCTTCTCTGTCGGCGGCCCCTGCTTCCGACACGCGACGACGCGCTGTGTCGTTGCGGACCCTGCTTACGTCACGCACCGACGCGCTGTGTCGCGCGCGGGGTCTTCTCAGTCCCGTCCTTCTGCCGGTCCTCTTCGGGGTGCTGCTGCAAGTGCTGCCGCCTTGCACGGGCGCAGGACTGGGACGTTGCAGGCCAGTGCGTCGGTTCCGCCTCGCACTTCTGTTCTTGCCCCTTTCATCCCCGCCGTGTCGGGGCTGGCCGGCCTTCCACTTCCGGCCGCCCTTCGACGGCCTGGGGTTGGGGTGGCCCGCCCTTTTCGACGAGGTTGGGGGGGGGGGGGGGGGTAGAGGAGGTCAACGTGGCGCTCATGCCCGCACGGCCCGTACCGGGGGTACCTCCACGTCAACACAATGTGTAGGTTCTCTGGGTCGGCCTCCTTGTTCTCCTTCTCGCCTGGCCGACCGGGTCGCTCCCCTCCTCTCGGGTGCTCCCTCGGGTTGTTTTCGCCCTTGCGCCCCTCGGTGGCCGCGAGGGACGTTGGGGGCGGCGGGTTGCGCGGAGGGGTCTCACCTGGAGGTGGACGTCCAGACCCCCACTCCGCTCTTGTCACCGACGCCGGCCCATCTCTTCAGAGGTGGCCCACGTGTTCACTTCCATGCCCGAGCTGGGTAGCGTCGAGGGAGTTGACCGCCGGTCACCCGGTTTTCCTCTCCCGTGTCTTTCTGGTACCGTCGACGAAATGCGACGCGATGCGACCGGTGGTGGATCCGTCGGCCCTCAACGGGCACATCGTGCACACACGGGTTCGGATGCTGCCGGTACCCCTGGTACGCCTGGCCCTGCGCCCTCTGTCGTGGGTAGTGTCGCTGGCCCTCCAGGATGCGTCTTGGCTCGTTCCTCTCCATCCTCGCTTCCAGCGATTCTTGGCCGTTCGGACTTCCGATCGTGTGTTCCTGTTCGACGGCCTTCCCTTCGGTCTCCACATCGCACCGCGGATCTTCTCCGCACTGGTGGGGCAGGCTCTGGGTCCTCTCCTCAGGAGTGGGCTCCAGATCCTGTTTTCCTTGGCCGATTGGTTGGTAGTTTCCGAAGCCCTAGGACTGTGCATTGGCGACGCCCTCACAGTCGTTCGCAACATCGCACGGTTAGGGTTCCCCTTCGATGTTCCCAAGTCACGCTTGACCCCGTCGCGTGTCGTGCCATGGGTCGGTCTCGCATGGGTTTTGTCCGGCGCTACGGTGACCCGGGGTCTGCCGGCCGCGGTGCACCTTCGGTGGAAGGTCTTCGCCGTGTTGCACTCGGTCTCCCTCCCGGGGTGGCTCTGGGACTCATTCGTGGGTTCGCTGCATTGGGCCGCTCTGCCCCTTCCCTTAGGGAGCCTCTGGCTACGCCGCCTCCTCCTCATGGGCACCGCGGTGTTTCCGTTGCCCCTATGGATCGGCTCCTGCCGCTCCCGCGTACCGTTCGCAGACGCTTCGGTCGCTGGGTTGCTCGGGGCTCGCTCTCTGCGGCTGTGCCCTGGACCGCCCCCCCCGCCGACGGTCTGGGTAGCCACAGATACGTCGAGCGAGGTTGGGTGAGGTTCCCGATCGAACCTGGGACGTCCACTTCCCGGCAGATGGGTGGGTCTCCCTCCACTTACCCGTCTATGCCCTCGGACTGTTGGTTCCTTTGTTCTTCCTGCGGGACCACGCGCTGGCCCTTCGGGGTAAGTCGGTGGCCTTCGGGTTGGACACTCAGACAAGCTGTCCACTGTTTCCTAATGCGGGGGTCCTCCAGGTCGTTGACTCTATTGGGGGTCTCGGTGGAGTTGTTCTTCCTCGCGGACCGACACCCCTTCTCCTTGCATGCCTCCTCCCTGCCCGGGCCTGCCACCCTGTGGGCGGCCGCCCTGTCGAGAGGGCAGGGCGTTCTTGTAGAATGGGCGATGAAACGGACTGTGTTCGCCGACCTCGCGGCTTCCTGAGGTGTTCCGGAGGTCGCCTTGTTCGCATCGGGGGTGCCGCGCCAGTTGCCTCTGGACCTCTCCCTCCGGCCTCGCGCTCCGGGGGGGGGACCGGACGCTTTCATGGTAGCCTGGTACAGGTGGCGGTCGATATACATCTTTCCGCCACCAGACGCGCTGTTGATGTGGCCAGTCCTCGCGAGGCTACGGCTGTGTACCACGGCTGCGTCTGGCTCTTCGCGCCTCTGTGGCCGGCACGGGCTTGGTACGCCCGGTTGCCGCGGTGGTGCCCGAGTCCGGTCCCTCTACCTGTCTCCGGCTTCCACTTGGGCTAGGTTGGGGACCTGCGGACCTCGTTGGCCTTCGCATCGTGCTTGTTCATGAGGCATGGTGGCTCCCGGTCCCCGGCCGGGCCCTGACTGACTTCCTGCAGCGTTCCTGGCCGTCTTCTCCTTGGGGGACTTACGGGTCCCGCTGGAGGTCTTTTACTAGGTGGCTACAGGCCACTCACCTGCCAGTTGGCTCTCCTTCCCTCGTCCTACGCTCCTTGTTTCACCTCTTCCGTACACGTCTCATTCAAGTCGACGCTATACGTACCCACTTGTCTGCCGTCCGGGGGGGTCTTTGGGTCCGTCGCTGGGCTGGTCGTTCCGCCACAGGAGCTGGATTCCTTCCTGACGGCTGCCTTCCGGGATCGACCGCCTCCGCGCCAGGTCCCTCCGCAGTGGGATCTGGGGCGGGCTCTGGTCCTTCTGGCTTCACCCACGTATACAAGGGCCGCTACGCCGGTTCCGTTGCTCGGGCGTCCACTCTTCCTTGTCGCTCTGGCCACTGGGGATCGGGTGTCTGCACTAGCGGCATTGTCACGGCCCCGGGACTGCGTGCGGTTCTCCCCGTCCTTGCATGGCGTCTCGTTCGCCTCCTCCCTCCTTTTGTTACCACGCATGGGAGGGAGGCCCCCGTTTTCCAGCCTTTCGCCGTCCAGGCTTTACGGCGTGGGCATCCTCGCCATGTGTTGTGCCCGGTGTCAGCCTTGCACTCCTCTGTTGCGTCTGTGGCGCCGCCTTCGGGTACTGCTGTGTGGGTGTCTCCTCGGACAGGTGGGAGGCTCTCGCAGGTGCAGATGGGCCGCCACGTTTGTGCCCGTCACCCTGTTTGTAGGGGTTCTGCGCACGATGTCAGATCCTTTGCTGCCTCCTTCCGGTTCCTGCCACGTCGATCCTTACCTGCCATCGCCTCAGCGGTTTTGTGGTCTTCTATCAATTCCTTCATCTCCTCCTACCTCTCCGTGTCCAGTGTTCGACCCCCTCAGCTGGTGATTGCTCTCGGGGGTCGTGTTTCCTGGTGCTCTGGCGAAGATCCCTGGTCTTCCCCCCTTGTCCCTCGTTCTTTTCCTTTGTTTTATTTGACAAAAGGGGGGGGGGGGGGGTGTACGGGTTTGCAACACTGGATTGCAAGTTTGGGATTATGTATTGTTCCAGTACATAAGTGTTTTTGCCACATTGAAAATTGTGTTTTGTTCTTGTGTTCAGTGTTTTTGTTGGTTTTTGAAGAAAAGGGATTTTGGGTACAGTACCTTTTTGGTTTCAGACAAGTCTATGTTTTTGCATTACTATGAATGACGGGCATGTGTTAAAACTGTTCTTTTTAGCTACTCCTCAGTTTTTCACTCTTTTATTAAACTCTCTTGTTTAAATTGTGTCTGTCATTCATAATTTTGTTTTATGCATTGTTTTTTTTGGTAGGTTGGGCTTGGATGTCCTCCTCCTATTTGTTATGCAGCCTTGACGTTGGATTTGCCAAGACTACTAACAAATTGGGAGGTTTGACGTACCTCCCAACCTACCAAATAGGAAAACCTACTATTTGGTAGTAGTCTTGGAAAATCCAACGTACATAATACCCACCCTCACGCCGGACCCCTGCCCATCCGCGTTCTTCTGCTGACGTGAGATGTGATGACAAGAGAGGGTCGCTCATGCGCACGTTCGACAGGGATCTGCACATGACGGAACACGGGATGGGCCTTAAGCGGTAACTAAGGTAAACCCCTTTTTCTTCTCTTCTATGCTTTTTTCACCTTCGGTGGTAGTTTTGGTTAATGTACAACGTCTCCTAGAGCAAGATAAGGAGTAGACTCTAGACGTTTTCTTTTTAACCGCGGTTGGAATGACGACATAGCAGTCAAAATAGACAAGTCGTCATTGCAATTAGGTTAATAGCCTTGACGTTGGATTTTCCAAGACTACTACCAAATAGTAGGTTTTCCTATTTGGTAGGTTGGGAGGTACGTCAAACCTCCCAATCGACAATGAATACATATAATATAAAGACAAATAATTGCAAAATATGAAGTAACAACAGATTTAAACAAAGAGTACTCTTTTAACAAGAACAATCAATTTAAAAAATCATAAATATTAATATTAATAATAGAAAAAGAAAAAGATAAACAATAAATACAGACAAAAAACAATAAATACAGACAAAAAGTAAGCAGAGGTTATATATATAAAATAAGATGACAATGTTTTGAATGCTAAATGGGTGTTGTTCCCTAAGCTGCCTGGCCGAACAGCCCCGAGTCCCTCAGAAAGGCCATGGCCACGATCGGGCTTTCCCACAGAGCTCTCATTGAGTGTAGATTGTGTTGTTGGTGTAAGTGGTTGTGTGAAATGGGTGTTCAATAAAGTTCTGAAGTGAGAGCAACACGTATGCTGATATTAGTGTAGTTAAGCATATAACTTTACTTATTATAATGACTGATATACAAAAAGAAATATAATTAACTTGAATTAATGAGAACAAATTGTGACCATATATGAAATTTGTCAATTAAAGGCACTATAGCATCAAATCTGTTCTGGTTAACACCAGATGATTTTATTCAGGTTAGGAAAGACCTCTAGGAATCAAAAGGGTACACAATATCTTAATTTTTTTTTTTTTTTTTTTTTTTAATATTAGTTTAACCAGATCACTGAGCTCTACAAAAGAACTCTCATAGGGCTGGCCCGAAGGATTCGATCAAGATATATAACTAAACGAGTCAAGATTGAGAGGGAAGGGCAGTAGGGGGAACAAATCGAGGAAGGTGAAGACACGCAGACATTTCTCGCCATTTCACCAGTTCAGCCGGACCACATCAGCTCCACATCAGAGCTCTCATAGGGCAGGGCCGAAGGATGAGGCAAGAACTGCTACACCGCAACACCAACCAAGAAGTGATCAGGGCGAAGAATGAAAGATCAGATCGAAGGTAGAAAAAATCACATCGAGCAGCAAAAAATGCATTACCGAAAGGAATCAAGCCAGTCCAGCCACATCAGCAACCGAAGAGACAAATCAGGCCAGGAGTCTGCTACCTAGCCAGGCCAAGGAGACATGAGATATAGGCTGCCCGAGGACAGCCAAATGGGACAGAATAAGAATAGAAGGGGAAAATCATAGAATGAGGAATGAAAAACTACTCAAAATTAGTCAAGCTGAGGACGAAAGCTCGAGGAAAGATAGGAAGGGTAAGTACCACAACCATCCTCCATCAAGCTCCAGTCGCCGACCCCGAAGCCCCCCAACCGCGTCAAGGAGAGCAGTATCAAATCTGTTCTGGTTAACACCAGATGATTTTATTCAGGTTAGGAAAGACCTCTAGGAATCAAAAGGGTACACAATATCTTAATATCACAATATCTTCCCAAACTTGACTACTTCCTTTAACGTGACGATAGTGCGTTGTTGTTGTTGTTGTTGTTTTTCCCCAAGCTGCCTGGCCGAACAGCCCCAAGGCCCCGAGCAAGGCCAAGGCCATAACCGAGCGCCCCCACAGAACCCTCCCTGCCGACCACAATAAAGCCTGGGTGACCGAAGCCACTCCATGGCGGGGAGCTGAGGAGGGTGCGGAAACGCCCGGGAAACCAAAGCCCCACCCAGGGCCCTGTGCCCCTCAGCAATTATGAAGAGAAAGTTGAGGGGCAAAGGAAAGATGTGACGCTTTGGCTTCCAATCTTGGTAGATTAGGAGGTCAATCCACGCAAGAGACGCCGTCACTTGAGATCTAGAAAATATATATAAGTAAAAGGAACAGTCAGAGTAAGCTATGGGTATGGCAGAGATCGCTCCGTTCTCACTCTGATAGACCAGCCCATCACCACATGAGTAGAACCCAATCCTCTAAGCATCAGCTAGGAAAGGCCCTAGAAAGCCGCCTTTGGCGGGGGGATAGCTCCCCTATTTCAACCCTTTTCGGGGTTGGGCACCCGTGCGATTAGTTTGCTTGGGAAACAGATTAACTTGCTCATGTAGTAATGTACACCCTATGTGGTGGATTGTGTTCTTTTATTACAAGTAAATTGTTCCATAAATTTAATCTTTTTATGGTCAATTATTGTGACTGTATTCTAAAATTTGACATCAATAATTTTAATCAAGCATTTTTAACTTGAAGTTTCTTGTATAACCTCTGCTTACTTTTTGTCTGTATTTATTGTTTATCTTTTTCTTTTTCTATTATTATTATTATTATTAATATTGATGATTTTTAAAATTTATTGTTCTTGTTAAAAGAGTACTCTTTGTTTAAATCTGTTGTTACTTCATATTTTGCAATTATTTCTCTTTATATTATATGTATTCATTGTCGATAGTATCAATTGCTTACTTTTGCGATTTCCTTAGTTTATTTGTGCTATAAATGTAGGTTATTTGTAGGGTAGTTATTGATAGGGGTCACTTGAGGCATGCTATGCTTACAGGTACCTACCCGATAGCACTATCGTTAGTGAGTGCTGTACTGTATTTTATATTTTATATATTATTTTGTAATAGTATAGATATCTTATCAATATTTGTATTTTTACTATTGTTAATGTCTTGTCATGTTGCAAATTTGATTTTAAATAATATTTTGACATTTAACATGTAGTTTCTTTATTCATGCAGAGTTTAGTAAAATTTGCCAGAACGTCCCGGACTTCCCAAACTTGACTACTTCCTTTAACGTGACGATAGTGCGTTGTTATATGTGCGATTGGTTTGCTTGGGAAACAGATTAACTTGCTCATGTAGTGATGTACACCCTATGTGGTGGATTGTGTTCTTTTATTCAATAATTTTCATTTTAGTAAGCGTTGTTTCCACATAGCGATTTTGATAATTTAATTTGACTTTATATTGTCCTTGTCCCAATTTTGGTTTGTTTAGTTTGCAAGTTTTACATTTTAATTTTAATTTAATAGTTTTCATTTTAGTAAGCGTTGTTTCCACATAGCGATTTTGATAATTTGATTTGACTTTATATTGTCCTTGTCCCAATTTTGGTTTGTTTAGTTTGCAAGTTTTACATTTTAATTTAACCCTTTGATATTCTGTGATCCTTCCATAACAAACAACATCGTCAAATGATACATCAGCCAGAAAAAAATAAAATAGATGTCGTCATAGTGAAAGAGTTATTAGAGTGATTCTTGGATACGGTAGACTTGCCCGTCCATGCGCGGTGGTTTAATTACTAAGCAAAATTGATGATTAAACTCAACAAAAAGTTATGAGCAAAGGTAGATTAATAGAGCATAATAATGTACCTTAATTTACTAATCCAACTAGATTTATTGTGGTTAGCTTATTAACCCGTACAATCCCAGCGACGGCTGCCAGCTGTCATTAGATAAATCACTCCCCCAGTCCCAGTCGGTAATATACAGTCCTTGTAACTGCCAGTGGCTGGTACCATGACTTGTAAACAGTTCTAAGGAATTGGCCACACTTCTTAGGTTAGTTGCAAGCTTCCACAGGCTGTCTGGGTCAGTGTTTCATCAACTTTTGAGGTGGGAGGTTGTTATGTCACTGAAGCCATTTTGGCCACATTGCTTAGTACTGGGGGGTACATTTATGGTAGTACCGTATGTGGGGATTGGGCCTGAGTATATAGATAGATATATATGTTGTACTGTGCTGCAGTAAAGACTGTAGCCACCGTGTTATGATTGCTGTGCACTGTGTGCAGTACTGTGATTGTCCCATGGAAGCCACATTCACTGTGGACGTGTGCGGTCTTTAAACCCGTATGTATGTACAGTCGACCCTCGATTTAACGGACCCCGATACAACGGATTTCGGATTTAACGGACTCTGTCCGTAGCTGGACAACGGACCCAGCAACGGACAAAGTCCGTTGCTCGAAAAATTGTCCGGTAAGTGGCTGGAGCGGAACACAAGTTTCCCGGCAAACCCCTGTATTTCTATGTTTTTTATTTGTTTATCTCGGTAATGAAAGAAAAAATTTATTAAAAATAACATTATTTGTATGTGCAATATGTAAGGAAAGACATAAAAACACCCGGAAAGTTAAAAATCTTCATTTTCGAGGCATATTAGGGCTAAATCAGCGAAGTCCGAAGGCAATTTTCGAGCTACGGACACCGTCTCCCCCCTATTAGTCCGTTAAATCGAGGGTCGACTGTATGTGTATGTATGTATATATATCCTATGGTACAGTAGGGGTTAAGGAAGGATAGGCTATTTATTTGCTAATATATATACTGTATACTGTATACAGGGTGATTCAGTAACCCTTTTCATAAATTTAATGGCAAATTCGGGAGACAAAAAAAAAAAAAAAGACTAATTTACTCTATGACCTTTAGGGTGAGTCTTTGATATGATGGAGATATTACACCTTTAAAGTTATCGATAGATAGAAAAGAAAAAAATCTAAGGAGTGAGAATGAAAATGTCGTTGCTAACTGGCACGGTAGCGTAACCAAGACTTGGTATCAAAATGGCTGCATACGGTAGCTGGATGCCAAAGCGTCACATCTTTCCTTTGCCCCTCAACTTTCTCTTCATAATTGCTGAGGGGCACAGGGCCCTGGGTGGGGCTTTGGTTTCCCGGGCGTTTCCGCGCCCTCCTCAGCTCCCCGCCATGGAGTGGCTTCGGTCACCCAGGCTTTATTGTGGTCGGCGGGGAGGGTTCTGTGGGGGCGCTCGGTTATGGCCTTGGCCTTGCTCGGGGCCTTGGGGCTGTTCGGCCAGGTAGCTTGGGGAAAAACAACAACAACAACTTTAACCCGCTGAGACCCAGCGTCGCACGTGTTGCGTCGGCAGTCTTTGATCACCAACTCCCAGCGACGCATCACGTGCGTCCGACATATAAAAAACACTTACGTGGCTCGTAAGGTAGGAAATGGCGGGAGAATAGGAGGGGGAGGTACCGTAGTGTGTGTGGGAGCTGGGCCAGTAGGTGTGAGCGGGCCGAGACAGCCGCGCGGCTGGTGGTGGTGGGCTTAGTGGGGATAGTTTACACCCCTAGTTCACCGCCACTTTGAACCTTCATTACTCCGGTCGTATGGGAGCTAGAGGCTTGAGATTTATGTGAGATACTCCTTAGGATGTATGCCGTACAATGCCATACTCAGTTTTTACCCTAGTGCTCCCGGGCGGGTGGTCATGCGGGGGAGACGAACTATTGAAACCCCCCCCCCCCCAAATGACCGAAATGATTTTTTTTTTTATTTTTGTCTTCATTTCTCACCATTCTCTTCCATTTTGGCTCAACAAATTTTTTTGAGGCTCCCCCCCCCCCCAAAAAAAAATGTCAGAGGTGATTTTTTTTTTTTTTTTTTTTCATTTCTCATCCTTGTCTTCCATTTTAGCAAACAAAAAAAAAATAAGTGAAAATGGCTTGGGACTGGGGTGAACAAAATATTATAACTAGACGGGGCTCAACGGGTTAAAGGTGTAATATCTCCATCATATCAAAGACTCACCCTAAGGGTCATAGAGTAAATTAGTCTTATTTTTGTCTCTTGAATTTGCCATTAAATTTATGAAAAGGGTTACTGAATCACCCTGTATATAATTTTCATATTTTTTTGTTTCCTCCCCAGACCTCTATCAAGCTTTAAAAAACACCCCTTAGACCCCCCTACAAGATAAATTTGTACATTTTTTGGTACAAAAATTTCCCGGCCAAAGGCCGGTTCCCATTAAACTTAATAATACTAATAATACTAATAATAGTTCTTAAAGCTAGCGCATGCTAAGCCAGCTAAGGATAGCCCAATAAGGCCGATTAGGCGTATTTCCATTGGGGTCCTGTACTACTACCCCATCCCCTTGCTCATGAGGGATGGTAACAACTCAGTGCTTGTGAAAAATCTTGAATGCGCCGAGCGTGGGCGCAATCCCGGGCCTTCTGGGTGGAAGTCCGAGACGCTAGTCATTACACCAAGCGAGCCGCTTGCGATCGTTCGCCAGGAATAAGTCGATACCTAATTGGCACGAATGGTCTTAAAATTGATAACAAAATGGGGCGAAAGGTGTTAAAATCTCCAAACTAATGGGCCGAACGTTACCTAATCTCAAAACTTAGGGGCTATACACGAGGGAGAAGGGGGACCAGAAAAACTACCTATCTCCCATTAAAACTATTTCATGTACAAACTGGACCACTGCATATGAACTGGCTAGTCTACCTTATAATAGTTACCCATGTGGCATCATTTAAACATTAACAAACTTGTCCACAATTTCTTCAAGGAACCAATCGTCATTCATCTGGAGGTGTCCGCCATCTTGGGTCAAGAAGTGAAGTTTTCCGGCTTCATCCATCTCCTTCAAGCCAAGGCGATCCTAAAAGGAAAAATAATGTTTTAACAATCATAAATTATAAGGATTATAAGTATATCTATTTGGCATATTAATGTCCATAAGTTTCTATCAACATTTGAATGAAAATATTGAGTATTAATCACAAATTAAAGAAACTTTTATTACAGAAATACAAAATCTGTTTATGGAAACAGATTAACTTGCTCATGTAGTAGTGTACACCCTATGTGGTGGATTGTGTTCTTTTATTTCATAGATTTCATTTTAGTAAGCGTTGTTTCCACATAGCGATTTTGATAATTTAATTTGACTTTATATTGTCCTTGTCCCAATTTTGGTTGTTGTTGTTGCTGTTCCTCAGGCTGTCTGGCCGAGCAGCCCCAAGGTCCCGAGCAAGGCCAAGGCCATAACCGAGCGCCCCCACAGAACCCTCCCAGCTTACCACTAATAATGCCCAGGTGACCGAAGCCACTCAAAGGCGGGGAGCTGAGGAGGGTGCGGAAACGCCCGGTAAACAAAAGCCCCACCCAAGGCCCTGTGCCCCTCAGCAATTATAAAGGGAAAGTTGAGGGGCAAAGGAAAAATGTGACGCGTTGGCTCCCAATCTGCCAAGGTTGGCAGTAGGGAGGTCAATCCACGGAAAAGACGCCGTCACTTGAGATCTAGAAAATGTATAAGTAAAAGGAAGTCACAGTAAAGGTATGCGTATGGCAGAGAACGCTCAACTCTCATTCTGATAGACCAGCCCATCACCAATTTTGGTTTGTTTAGTTTGCAAGTTTTACATTTTAATTGTAGATATATAGGTCTACCACAAAATTGTTCATAATATTGTGCCAAAATATAAGACAATTTGGAAACAAACTATAAATACCATATTCCAGGTTTAATCCAATTTGTTTTATTCTGACTACATCTAGACAACTTTATTGGACTTGTAAAGACGCTAAATTTAGGAATGAAAACGTTAACCCCTGCACCCCAGGGAACATCTTAGGATGATTAGGTAATTTTTAATGACTTCGTGGCAACTGGAGGGAGAGATATTCACTCAAAACAGCTTGAGTGTAAGTCTGGTCAAAGTTGAGGGAAGCATTCTCTGACACAACTTACTCTGACTGTTCCTTTTACTTACATATTTTCTAGATTTCAAGTGACGGCGTCTCTTCCGTGGATTGACCTCCCAATCTACCAAGATTGGAAGCCAAAGCATCACATTTTTCCTTTGCCCCTCAACTTTCTCTTCATAATTGCTGAGGGGCACAGGGCCTTGGGTGGGGCTTTGGTTTCCCGGGCGTTTCCGCACCCTCCTCAGCGCCACCCTTTCCGCGCCATGGAGTGGCTTCGGTCACCCAGGCTTTATTGTGGTAGGCAGGGAGGGTTCTGTGGGGGCGCTCGGTTATGGCCTTGCTCGGGGCCTTGGGGCTGTTCGGCCAGGCAGCTTGGGGAACAACAAAAACAACAACAACAACACTCGTGACTTTCACCCTAACCAGGCATCTACTATGCTTTGTTGATCATGAAATAACTCAAAATAACAAAACCACATATTGAACTCATCACCACAGGAATTTGAAGAAAGCTACATAGGAATGTTTGATGTCTCTTTTTCAGATACCATACTTCATCATAAGCTACTTTAAGTTTTCCATATACCTTTCCTTTAGAGATGAAATGGGTTCAAAATATGAAATGTGCAAAAGGCACAGGGGTACTGTATATGAATCATACAGGTCCTTCTTCAATAAAATATTCTGCAGGTAGCAAGAATAAAACCAAATTAGCATTTGAATGAAATGTTTAAAAATACAAGTTCTGGACCTCAAGGTAGAGTTGAGTCTGCTGCAGTGGGAGGACCTTGGTGTCTTGGCCGGGAGTGTAGAAGCCGAACCACTCGCTCTCCACCGGGATTACCATCGTGTCTGCCAGGAACTTCACCATCACAAAGTTCTCCAACTGCTTAAGGTTGGTGCGATAGTTCTCATTCAACGCCTGACAAATACATAAAGAAGATATATACAGTATTAGTTTTATAAGGTCCGAAAGACATATGTCTGAACTGAATATCATGTGTTCAGACTTATCCCCTTGAAGGGAAAGGTGTACGCTTCATGTGTTGGAATGCACAATGGCATATGCTTCAGAAACGTGGCCTGTCAAAACAGATGATATCAAGAGAATGGAACGTAACGAGATGAGAATGGTGAGATGGATGTGGGGCCAAACTGCAAGATATCTAGCGAAGAGCTGAGGACACGGTTAGGTATCAAGAGTATCAGTGATGAAATATATATTAGTAGGCTTAGATGGTTTAGACATTTGGAGAGGATGGATGAACTAAGTTGGGTGAAAAGATGCTCTGAACAGGGCTGCCTGGAGTGCCGCCCTTAGGACGTGAGACCGGAACTGTACTTTGTGTGGAACACTCTTTAACCCATCTGGCCCGGCTGGACTCCATAGAGCTCATATCGAGTTCACCCCGTAACGCCCAGCTGGCCTACATAGCTCCCTTGCATTATTTCATGGCTTAAAACCACTTAAAACCGCATTAGAGAAAGTTTTGTTGTCTTAGCGGATGGTCTGTATAACCAACAAGAACAAAAACACATAGCCAGTCAGTCAGCTGACTCTTGCTTGCTTGTACACGAAAGCTTGTATTGATTTTCTGTAGTCCCAATCGATGCAGTCGGCAATGACTTAGGAATGGTTACCAAGGTGAAATAAATCGGTAATCAATACAATTACTGTAATAATAATCCATAACCAATAATATTGTTGAACGAATGTAAATAGACTGTTGCCGTGGCCGCCATTACTGCATTGCCGCATTTGGACAATTCTCAGTAACATGACAAAACACTCAGTTTTATTTCCACCTCACACAATAACTGCTTAATGTACAGTGTTCTAGTCTTCACCCAGTTCAAGGTAACAAGTACACACTCAGTTTTATTTCCACCTCACACAATAACTGCTTAATGCACAGTGTTCTAGTCTTCACCCAGTTCAAGATAACAAGTACTACCTCTGGTATGATGCTTATGTTCTGGGTGTGGTGTCCAGAGTTCAAATCCGAGGACCATATGCTTTCATTAGTTTATTCAAGTGCATTGGGGTTTGTAATTGATGATTAATGTTAAGAACGGGGTGTTACTTAACCCGGGAACTGCGGGGAGACTCTTAAGAGTTCCCCCGGCGGACTGCGGGGAGACTCTTAAGAGTCAGAGAAAAAATATATAAACTTTTGACATCGAAAAAACAAAAAAACAAAAAAAACAAACACACACACATTTGGCCCCTGGGCCATGCAAAATCTCAGTCCTCTACCTCCCCTCCTCTCCTTCAGTTATCACCTATTTTCCCTGTTATTCCCTTATTCTGAGGTATATTTTCGTGCTAACATTAGAAATCCGGTTACAGGGTGTGGTCATCACTGATAGCAAGCGAATGCAAGAGAGAGAGAGAGTATCGATCGACTGTGTCTCAGTGGCCTTGGGGGAAATTGGCGGGAAAGCAGCTTGCCTCACCCATACATTATACAACTCGCGGGCTATATCTCCGATTTTGACCATCCAAACGCTGTTTTCACTTGTTTTATTGTTGTTTCAGGTTAATACCTTTATAATCAACCCATATGGATAAGTATTAATGCTATTAACTCCCTCAGACATATTATGTTCCAGTAAGTTCGAGGAGGCGGGAGCCCCAGGATCATTGCCACTGCCTCGCACTACACTCACAACAACACTGCGGCCGTTAGAATTATCGCAGGAGGCTGAGGTTGCCACCAACGGTTTTATCGTATGGTAACTTATTGGACTTACTGAGCTCATATGACGCAAAATCGCGTCATAAACTTATTGGAGAGGTATAGAGATAAGTCCATATGACGCGATTGCGTCATATGAGTTTTTGGTGGACTTATTCATATGACGCGATCGCGTCATATATGTCGCAAGGAGTTAATGGTACAATGAATATTTTAGTGACGGAAACACCTCATATACGTCAGCACAGGGGGACGTTTCCAATTACCCCCATGCGCACTTGTTAGGTTAATGTATATAATGTAGGTTAGGCCATTTATTTGCATATATATATATATATAGCTCACCAAAATCCTTGATGATAATTTGCAAAAAAACTAGAAAAAGTTATTACTCAACAGTTCTACAAAGTGGTCCAAATTGTACTATTTCCTGGCTAATAGAAACAGATGAAGACTTGTCATGGAAATACTATAGAAATATTAAAATTACACAGTTTATGAGCAAAGTTGTCATTAAACTATTGATATTGATTGTAAAATTGCCTGCATATATAGCTGGTACACTATTACTTGAGACAGTGAACATAGTCAGGGAAAATATTTCATCAGCATGTCAGAATAGTTCAATTAATGTGTACACTGTACCACATTTCACTGTAGGCAACTGTATATGATAACGTTACCTTGTCATTGTTGATGTCGGCCAGGAAGATAGACTTGTTGCGGTAGAGTTCATCCTGGAGTGGATCATGCCAAAACTGGGCCTGCACCAGGCCTCCCTGGATCCAACTGAGACCGTAAACAACAAGCCTTTATTTCAAACTGGGAATGACACTATTGTACAATAGAATAACTCTAATTAGGATAACATCTTTAAAATTACAATACAGTCTCTAACTTTGTGGTGGATTCTGTTCTTTTATTTCATAATTTATTTTTTATTTTAGTAAGCGTTGTTTCCACGTAGCGATTTGATCGGTTATTTTGCCTTTGGGTTGTCTTTGTCCAAGTTTTGGTTTGTTTAGTTTGCAAGTTTTAAATTTTAATTCAAATACTCAATTATTGTGAATATTACTCCATTCTTGCAAAAATGGCTGTGCGGAAGTGGGCCAAAAACTGCAATTTCTTCACTATGTGACAATGCACACTACTTTACGAGGGTGATTGGTGGACGGCTGAGTCTGAGCTTAGACTTTTGGAAACTATTAAAATATAGCTCTGGACCTTGTGTATTAGAGCAAAAAACTGTTTCCAGATATTGAAAGTAGTGATATACACCCTATGTGGTGGTTTGGGTTCTTTTATTTTTTTTTATTTTTTATTTGATTAAAGCGTTATTTACACAGCGATTTTGAAAAGTTCTTTTGACTCTATATAATGCCGTCCCAGTTTTGGTTTGTATATGTTACCTCTAATTATAATGTAAAACTTGCAAAATAAACAAACCAAAACTGGGACGACACAAGATGTTTTCTAGATAAAATTTCTTTCATGTGAAGCTATAATTATTGCTGAAAGAATTCACAATCACTACAATGAACTAAGATATAGAATATTATACATGAGTCAGAATTGAAGTTCAAATATATTAAATGCAACTGACTAATAACACTTGCAGAACAAAATAGGCTATGATAATTAGTAGGCTACATGGTAATAGTGCTTTTATTTGTATTTATAACAACAAAAGAAAGAGAAAGAATATTCCACAAAAGGGTGAAAAAGTTATAAGTGCTTCTTATAGTAATTAAAGCAGATAAAGGTGTAAAAAAGAAACAGACCAACGCTTACGAGAGATAGGCCCCGTGGTTGAGAATCTTGCGTATATATTCACAGGTGCGGGACTCGGCAGCAGACGTGGGGCAGGAGGGCAGGCCAAACACTCCCTGGTGCTGCCCTCCGAACGTCATTAGGTTCTTCATCGGAGGGTTCGGACATCGCTCGGCCACCGCTCGCCTGAACACAACTACATTATCACCACAAGCTCCTTCACCATAACATTGACACCATGAAATATACCTTCACCATAACACTGGCACACCAAAAAGTAAGCCTACTCCAATCATTAACACAATACATCATAATATAAATACCCCATCACCATAACAAACAATTGGTACAGTATATATTAACAAACAATTAGTACAGTGTATATACAGTAAAATTAGGAGGGTTACACTAGGCTGCGCTTGGCCATATCTCTTATCTCTGTACAGTATCATTGCTCTATGGAACCTCTGGTGGGTAACTCGGGTGAGTTATCCAGCCTGTCTTGATAGCGTAATACATAAATGCGCGGAATTTTATGCAATTATCCTAGTTTTGAGTCCTTGGAGTGCCACATGTATTTGTTGATTTAATTAATTGAGTTTAGAAGTAAAGTTGGTTGGTGAAAAGTATGAAATACAAAGGCTACTGTATATTATTCAGGTTACCAGTTTACTTCCTCAAATGGGATGTCACAAATGTCCACCTACTCCAGTTTATTTACTGATAGGTAAACAGAGGTATAGGTTGTAAGGAGACCTCAGAGGCCCCGGAACCTTTCGAATGCCAGTTAAACACACTACAATTGTGCCACAGGAGGGCGCTATAATCGGTTATCTAGGGCATAGATATCAACCCTGGGTCTTGTATAACCAAATTCAGTTCCATCCTTAATAAAATTATTCCATCACTATCACAATACAGTACAGTACACCATAATAAAAATAGGCTATTACCATCACCAAATAATAACCACTGATATTGTATTACTGTATACTGAAACAACATTTACACTCTGCAAACACTACACATAGCTATCTAACTATTCAACATGTATCTTACCTTACTATTATGTATCCAAGTAAAAGCATGTCAGCAACTCATGAAGACTAAATTTAGAAAACAAAACAAAAATACCTGTACTGAAAATTAGCCTTATTTCAACAACTCAAGAGACGAAGAAGATGAGGAGGCTGATTTCGGCAGCTTTAACAGTTCGGATTTAAACCTCCGCAAGCATGTACATTTCCAAGAATTATTACATTACACAGTACAGATCTATTATTACAATTTATATATTAAAAATGCTCATAAAGTAAAGATAATATGAGCAGAATTGGTGCATGCGATCGAAAACTATTTAATACAGAGCACTTCACTAAAGAATTTTGATGTAATTATGGATTTACTACACTAAAAAATGATATACAAAAGCAGAGAGAACCATAGATCGCTGTACAACCACAATAATACTGACAAACTTTCTATTGAGATTGCTCTGTTAAGAAGTAATAATGTTTTGAAGTTCATAGTTCCTGTCATAATTGTAGGTTTTAACCCGGCAAAGGCTAGACTATGGTATTTGAAACGTCCCGCCATGCGGAGGTATTTTGGATCATTCCCGACAAAAATCGTAATTTTACCATAAATATCGTTATTACTTATTCATATGCGCCTATTTTAAGTTTAATATGAAGATATTAACATTTAAGAGCAATAAATCAAGTGGGAATAGTATTTGGGGGGTGAAAAAGACTTATTATTTCCAACATGAGGGGAGAGCCGCGGCGGCATATATCGTCTCCTCCCGAGTTCTCAAGCGACACTGACGGCTCTAAGTAGAAGTCTCTCTGTTGCAAGGATCTCTAGTTGCCTCGCCCATGCTATAGAGACCGCAGGAAGGAAATTCGCGCCAAAAATTACCCGATTAAAGAGGAATAAGAGGAAAATAGATGATAATTGAGGAGGGGGGAAAAGGGGGGGTTGGGACACATATGTTGTTGTTGTTGTTGTTTTTCCCCAGGCTGCCTGGCCAAACAGCCCCAAGGCCCCGAGCAAGGCCAAGGCCACAACCGAGTGCCCCCACAGAACCCTCCCTGCCGACCACAATAAAGCCTGGGTGACCGAAGCCACTCCATGGCGAGGAGCTGAGGAGGGTGCGGAAATGCCCGGGAAACCAAAGCCCCACCCAGGGCCCTGTGCCCCTCAGCAATTATGAAGAGAAAGTTGAGGGGCAAAGGAAAGATGTGACGCTTTGGCTTCCAATCTTGGTAGATTAGGAGGTCAATCCACGCAAAAGACGCCGTCACTTGAGATCTAGAAAATATAGAAGTAAAAGGAACAGTCAGAGTAAGCTATGGGTATGGCAGAGATCGCTCAGTTCTCACTCTGATAGACCAGCCCATCACCAGGGGACACATATGTAGGAATGATAGCAAGTAATGGAGGGGAATTGTCTCACCTAATCACATAATGCTTTGTTTCGAGTGCCACTGGGGTGTTTTAAAAAAAAATTCAGGCCTTGGATCTTAACTCGGGAACGTCGAGGGGGGGGGGGGGTATTGAACTAGCTGCCCATGGGTGAGCATATTGGCTCCATTCAGGCCTATAATAGTCATTTTACAATAAATATCGTTATTACTTATTCATATGAGCCTATTTTACCTTCACTATGAAGTAACCTGTAACAACAATAAAACAAGTGAAAATTTAATTTTTCTGGTCAAAATCGCAAATATAGATGGACCAGCCCATTCATGAATTATGGAGAAAATTGAGGCAACCCCTCCCTCCATGAGGCCTCAAGCCACACTGAGCCTACTCATTCACACACTCGGTTGTATAACACTCTCGCTAGGCACGTAAGCACATCCTCCACACATTTTGCTAATGTTAGCACAAAAATATACCAACGAATTAGGGAATAACAGGGAAAATAGGTGATAATTGAAGGGGGAGGGGAAAAGGGGGAAGGAGGGGATGTGGAGGAGTGATATGAGGTATAGGGAAAATAAAATAAAATAAACAAAATAAATAAATAAATAACTTGTTTAGTGCTACTGGGGCCGTTTAAATGTTTTTTTTAGGCCTCCCTCTTAAGAGCTTTGCCGCCCTCGCCCAGTAAAACTTCTAATGAGCTTTGCCGCTGTTCCCGGGTTAAGAGGACCTTCGCCTTTGCCCACCAAACCTCTCACCTTTCTCGGATTAAGGAAACAAATGTAGGTTTCGTGCCTTTGTATAAACGTAGAAAATAACTACAGTATAATAATTAACGTAGAAAATAACTACAGTATAATAATTAATTTACTTTGATCACATATCGATATATGCGAATCATCATAGAAGAATTTACCAAAGATTAATTAATTCTCACACTCCCAATTAAATTTCCCTGCATTGTGAATTGCTAGACAAGCAGTGATAAAATTGCCTTTTTTTGTTTGTACCTTTCTACTTAATACCGCCACAGGATCCAGATGGCGTTAGGTGTAATTGGGAGCTAGTGACTGATAAAATCTAATTCATAGCATTGTATGCTACTGCTTTCAAATCAGTGTACAACTGAAATCTTCATCTTCAAATATAGTAATTTTTATATCAATTACTGATGACAGTTTATGATTTTCTAAATGGCAAGTGAACGGGTGCCTTCGCTTTTTTTTTTTATATATTCCAACTACTCCCTCTCGGGCATACGCTGATAGCCTTTACACTCTACCGCTGAACACGGTGAGGCCCAGGAGGTCTTGTTCCAGTCTAAGGAGTGAGACATGCGAAGCACCCCGACTCGAAGCAATCCCATCTCTGAAGCCGCCTCGCCTCTGCGCTTCACAGTCTCATCCCCCACACTCGGACCCTCACTCTCAGAACGCCTCCTATTGAGCAATTAACTCACTAGAGCATTGCCCCCTGTAGCATATTTTTGAATATGGGAATATTCATACAATGCTATTTTAATCAGGGAACAATGAGGGTATTTTTTTGGCATTTCGGTGTGCTGTGGTAATGCACTGATACTAGGTACAGCATAAATTCCAACCCAATAATATCTTCCCATTGACATATTGGAATTCGAACCCGGGTCCATTGGATTACCAGTCCAGTGGCAAAACCACTCCGCCACACCTCCCCTCCCCATGGACTGTTTTGTCCGAAATCTTTAGTCCAATTTGTTTGATTGAAGTCTAGATATGGGCCATTGCGGACAATTTATAAATCTTTCTAGGGCCCATCAATGTCATTTAAACTACTACTACTAATAATAATAATATTAATAATAATCGTCTGACTACTTACAGTATATAGCGCCCATATCTCCTTCAAGTATTCACAAGCGCTTGACCATGTTAATCAACCAGACAGACCATTACCTATTTTCCTTGCTCAATGGGGGAAGTTAACCGCCGGCTGTATATCAGAATGTTTTCGTCAAACTGAGTGAGGAGAATTGAACCTGAGTCTCCTGGGTTGTTGTTGTTGTTGTTGTTGTTGTTCCCCAAGCTACCTGGCCGAACAGCCCCAAGGCCCCGAGCAAGGCCAAGGCCATAACTGAGCCCCCCCCCCCAAGTTCATACCACCAATTAATTATTTATATTACCAGTATTATAGACTAGTACTTCGTAAATAACTTGTCTTTGCCAACGTATTTACAATTACAGGAATGAAAAACAGATAACAAGTACCTGCCTCAACAGAAACCACACTTTTCAAGGTTAAGCAGAACAAATCTGTGCCTTCACCAAGCCCCACGATACTCCTGAAAGCGTATGTAATATACTCAATGTAAGCTCCGAGGGTGAGGAGGCGGCGCACTTCCTCACACAGCAGGTCATCAGGGAGACAATTAGGAAGCCCAAACACACCCTGATGTTGAGCACCAAAGGTTATCAAGTTGCTCATCGCTGGGGCTGGGCAGTGCTCAGCAACCGCACGTCTGTTCTCACACACCCATACACACAAACATAAATAGGTGCTACCAGGTATGCAACACTCCTGGTATTACAAGTAAGTATTACATTATTCTGGAAGAGATTACCAAACAATGTCTTTAACTCCTTCAGACATATATGACGCTACCGCGTCATATGGCCGAGTGCGCCAAAAACTCATATGACGCTAGTGCGTCATATGGAGCTCAGTAAGTCCGATAAGTTAGCTTACGATAAAACTGTTGGTGGCAACCTCAGCCATCTCCGATAATTCTAACGGCCGCAGTGTTGTTGTGAGTGTAGTGCGAGGCGGTGGCAAGGATACCGGGCTCCTGCCTCCGTAGACTTACTGGAACATATGTCTGAAGGAGTTAAATATGTCGGCAACGATTAACAACATTTTGACATAAAAGAGAGTGACCAGGTCAGTTAGGGGGTCAATTGAGCTTTGCCTTTCATGACTTTGGTTTTCCATAGCCTATCATGTACAAAACCTCTTTTCTACCTTCTTGTAAACAATGTTAAAAACATAGTATAGGATGGATAGAAACTGGTTCATACACAGCATACAGTAAATGGTCATCCATAAACAATCTGTCATTAGTCGCTAAGCAACTGGATCACTTACAGTATACACATCAGACAATACCTGTACTACATAGCTTCAAAATATTGCCAAAGGCTGATTCAAAATTGCCAGAATAACTTAATGAACTCAGTTATTCATTCCATAAGAAAATTTTTATGATAATTAGAAATAGCAAAAGCGCAAGCCAAGAACAATCATTTGGTGTCTTCAGGAAGTTCAGTATTCGAGTCTTAATGGTTAGAGAACAAATATGTTACCCAGCCTTCTTTGACGAAATATATATCACAATTCCAATATGAGGTGTGGAAAAAAAGAAACGCGACTTTAACAATAAAACCTTATATTATTGAATTAGCAAGATATGATTTCCTCTACCCTTCAAAATAATACCCCCCCTCCCCCCTCCCTGTAGTCGATGCATTTCTGCATTCTTCTCCACCCCTCAAAATCCTCCCTAATGGCCTTCAGCAAGGCAGTCACACGTGTCTTGATGTCCTCCACACGCTCGAAATGTGTTCCTTTGAGGACACTTTTCAGCTTGGGGAAGAGCCAGAAGCCGCAGGGTTCTAAATCCAGCAAGTAAGGCCCGCATGTTGAAATCCAAGATCAAGGTCATGATCATTGATTTCTTCGACCACCAAGGCTTCGTGCACCATGAATTTGTGCCGGAAGGGCAAACTGTGAACCAACATCTCTATAGAAAAGTGCTAACCTCCCTGATTGCACGAATCAGACGCACGAGGCACAACTAATGGTAGAACAAAAAATGGATCCTGCATCATAAAAATCTATCTATCTATCTATCTATTACCTGATGCCGTGATCCCCGAAGGGGTGGCCACGAACGAACCGCCCCCATTCACCTCTGTCCCCAGTCAGTCGACGCCCCTCCCCCCAACCAGCACCGCCTTCGTTCATGTACTTCCTCACTCCATCCTTCCACCTCTCATTCGGTCTACCTCTCCCTCTCTGTCCCTCCACCTCGCTCTCGTACACCCTCTTAGTCATTCTCTCGCTTTCCATACGTTCCATATGGCCGAACCATCTCAAGTTGTTCCTTTTCACACTTTCCAGCACATCTACCTCCACACTACACCTCCTTCTTACTTCCTCATTAGTCTGTCTATCCCTCCATGTAACTCCGCACACACTCCTTAAGTAATCCATTTCCACTGCTCTCACTCTTGGTCTGAGTCTCTCAACCAACGTCCATGCTTCGCTTCCGTAAGTCAGTGTCGGGATTACCACACTGTCATGCAAGAACTTCTTCACTTCCATACTGACCACCCTATTTCTTGTTACTGCTTTTAGCGTTCCTACAACCCTCTTCCCCTGTTGTACCCTCTCCCGCACTTCTCCATCCATAGTCCCATCTTTACTCAACACACTGCCCAGATACTTAAAAGAGTTGACGATCTCCATAGCCTGACCGTTCAGCTTCACCTCACACTCTGTGACTTCACCCCTTTCGAAGACCATAACCTTGCTCTTCCCCGCATTTACCTTCAAATTCCGTTTTTCGCACACTGTTCCAAACTCATTTACCAGACCCTGCAACTCCCATTCATTATCACTCATCAGAACTGTATCATCCGCAAACAGCAGTATAGGTAGCTTCCACTCAATTCCCTCCCTTTTCAGCGATACACCAACATCCACTGCTCTTGATAGTATTTCTTTCATGACTCCATCCATATATACAGTAAACAACCACAGGGACATCACACACCCCTGTTTCAAACCAACATTCAGGTCAAAGAACTCGATCTGCTCACTCTCCACACGTACTGCCGCCTTTGCACCCTCATACATGCTCTTCACTGCTTTCAGCAACTTACCCTCTACTCCGTATATTCTAAGTACTTTCCACAAACCTTCTCTATCCACTCTGTCATAGGCCTTCTCCAAGTCCATAGAGGCAACATACACCTTTTGTTTCTTCTCCAGATACTTCTCCACAACACAATTCAGGGTAAAAATCTGATCTACACATCCTCATCCCTTCATAAAACCTCCCTGCTCGTCGCCTAGCCATTTCTCCGTTCTCCGTTCTCACTCTCACTCTCTCAATCACTACCCTACTGTATACCTTCCCTACTACGCTTAGAAGACATATTCCTCGGTGGTTACCACACACTCCTCTTTCCCCTTATATAGGGGGACTATTATGCCAGTCTTCCAGTCATCGGGTGCACTCCCCTTCTCCCATGCTAGTTTGCACATTTTCCATACCCATTCTATCACTATCTCACCACCATACCTCAACATTTCCCCACACACTCCATCTGTTCCTGGTGCTTTCCCCAACTTCACTCTTTTCATGGCTTCCCACACTTCTGACCTCCTGATCCCCACCTCCTCCTCCACTACTTCTCTTCTTCTCCCTCCCATACCATATCCAGCTATGTTTGCTGGCTCTTCATTCCTTAGATTTAGCAACTCACTGAAGTACTCCTTCCATCTTTCGACTCTCTCTTGCTTCTCGGCTAGCATTCTCCCATTCTTATCTGTCACACCCTTACTGTTTCCCTTGCTACCTTCCCTAACTTTCTTGACTTCTTTCCAGAACAGTTTCTTACTCTCCCTCCATTTTACACTCAGATTCCTTCCAAATTCCTCATCTACTCTTCTCTTACTTTCCTTCACTACTTTTGTTCTTGACATTGTACTTGCAACAAAAGAAGAATTGATAGAGAATTTGAATGTTGGTGATGAATTCAGTAACAGCGACCATCGTACGATAACTTTCACTTTAAAGTTTACTAGTAACGAACCAAATAGTAGCATCGAAAAAGTCCCTAATTTCAAGAAAGCAAACTTCCATAAACTTAGAGCTATGTTTAAAGAAACTGACTGGAGCTTTTTAATTAACAATAACGACATAAATACATCTTGGAAGTTATTCGAAACTACTTACCTAAAAGCAGTGCAAGACTGCATACCATCGAAAATACGGCGTCCAGGCCATAATAATAAGCCCAAATGGTGGAATAAAGATATTTCAAACTGCCTGCTTGCTAAAAAATTTGCTAATGATATATTAAAATCCTCACAAAATGACGAAGAACGGGTGAAATTTGTAGAGCTACGACGCAAAGCCAAAAAGTTAATTAAGCAAAGTAAAAAGACCTTAGAGTTACATATTGTGAATCAAAGTAAAACAAACCCAAAAGAATTCTATAGTTATATCAGAAAGAAAAAAGTAGTTACTTCAACTGTTGGACCGTTAGTCGATGAAAATGGAGAATACACCAAAGATGAAGTACAAATGAGTAATGCCCTCAATACCTTCTTTGCATCAGTGTTTACAACAGAAGACCTCAGTGATATCCCTACACCATCGCCGATTCAGATTGATAATTCAGATGTTCTAAGCAATATCACCGTTACAGAGAGAGAAGTATTGAATTGTTTAGATAAACTCAAGGTAAATAAATCGCCTGGACCTGATACAATCTCGCCTAGAGTTCTAAAGGAAGCTAAGGATGAGCTCTCCAAACCACTGACATTACTATTCAATAAATCCTTGCAGTCTGGAACTATGCCTGATCAGTGGAAGCTAGCCAACGTAACACCGATATTCAAAAAAGGCAGCAAATCCCTACCCAGTAACTATCGTCCAATTAGCTTAACCTCAGTTGTATGTAAAATGCTAGAAACGGTCATACGAGACAAACTCGTAAATCACTTAGAGGAAAATAACATACTTAAAGATATTCAACACGGCTTTCGTAAAAAACGTTCCTGTTTAACAAACCTCTTAGACTTCTTCCATGATATCCTCAACCTCTACGATGAGAGTAAAGCTGTAGATATTATATACCTTGATTTTCAAAAGGCCTTTGACAAAGTTCCCCACAAACGTTTACTGCTAAAACTAAAAGCGCATGGAATACAAGACGGTGTGGTGAAATGGATAGAAAATTGGCTCAGCAACAGAAAGCAAAGAGTAGTCATAAACGGTAAGGCATCTAAATGGACCAAGGTAAGTAGCGGGGTACCCCAGGGATCGGTACTAGGACCAATTCTCTTTCTAATTTACATCAACGACATAGATGAGGGTCTCACCTGTACAATCTCAAAATTTGCTGACGATACAAAAATTGCAAATAGCGTACTCTCAAAAGAACAAGTTGACGATATGCAACACAATCTAGATAAATTGTCATGTTGGGCCCAAATTTGGCAAATGAGTTTCAATGCGGATAAATGCAAAGTACTACATATCGGATACCTAAATGAGAAAGCAAACTATTCGATGAATGGCACTCAGCTTAAGAATGTAAACAGAGAAACCGATCTGGGAGTAACAATATCGAGTAACCTAAAACCGAGTCAACAATGTTCAGAAGTTGTTAAGAAGGCAAACAAAATAATTGGCTTTATAGGCAGGTCATTTGAGCATAAATCCAAAGAAGTTATCCTAACCCTTTACAATTCCTTAGTCCGCCCTCTTCTGGAATACTGCGTTCAATCCTGGTGCCCTTATTACCAAAAAGATATAAACAAGCTAGAACGAGTTCAACGTAGAGTTACCAAAATGATACCCAGCCTAAAGAACAAACCATACGAAGAGCGTCTTAGAGAATTAAATTTATTTCCTTTAACCCAGCGCAGATTAAGAGGTGACTTAATTCAAGTGTTCAAAATCATCAAAGGCATCGACAATATGAACTGTAGTAAGTACTTCACTATCAACCAATCTAATTACACACGGGAAACGGTTGCAAAATTATTGGTAAATCTTTTAACTCGCACGAATCTAAGAATTTCTTCTTCAATCGAGTTGTCAACTTGTGGAATGGGCTTCCCCGAAACATAATAGACTGCATCACCGTTGATTCATTTAAACTCCGCCTATACAAATATCTCGCATCAAACCTGCGACTGACTGCGTTTGTAAATGAATAACTTTATTTTATCCCCCCCTCAGTTACTAACCCATCTGTCCTCTACTAACTTCCTAATCCTGCCACAGACATTAGTTCCAGGGCAGTAGTTCCCTTACCCACTCTAAACCACTGTTTGGACACTTGATCCTCAGTGTTTTGGAGGACAAGCAACCTAGAAGGGTCACTAGATCTGTTGTTGCTTGATTTCCTTTGTACTCCTTTGTACTCTCTTCACCACCCTCTTACTCTCCACGTACCTCGCTCGTTTCTGTCTCTCGAAATCTTCATTCCCTCTACTACCCAACCACTCTCTATATGCTGTCTTCTTTTCTTCCACAACTATTTTCTTACCTCTTCTGTCCACCATGCTGTACCTTTCACTCCCCTCCCTCTTCTCCTCACTCCACACACCTTCTCACATGCTGCACAGATCTCATCCTTAAACACCTTGCTCATCTCCTCCACTTCCTCCATAACTTCCAGGTCGAACCCACCTAGTCGTCTTTCCACTGCTCTCCTGTACTCCTCCCTGACTTCCTCCTCCTGCAACCTCTCCACCCTCCTCACCATTCCACCCTCCTCTCGCCTCCCTCCAGCTCTCCTCACCCACTTTTGTATCCTAACCTTAGCTACCACTACATAATGATCAGACAGACCCCCTCCAATACCCCTATACACCCTAGCATCCATCACAGATTTCTTCATTCGTTCATCCACACATACATAATCAATCAATGACTTTCGTTCCACCACTGTCTTATCCTTCATCGTCAACATCCGTTTCCACGTGTACCTGTGGATCATGACAATGCTCCTGCACAACTCTGGAACATCATCCATACTCGCCAGATCTAGCACCATGCGACTTCTGGCTCTTCCCCATGCTGAAAAGTGTACTCAAAGGAACACATTTTGAGTGTGTGGAGGACATTAAGACATGTGTGACCGCCTTAATGATGGCCATCAAGAATTATGATTTTGAAGGGTGCTTTGCTTTGAGAAGGAGAAGAATGCAGAAGTGCATCGACTACAGGGGGGGTTATCTTAAAGGGAAGAGTAAGTCTCCTCTTGTTATTTCAACAATGTTTTTATTGATTGAGTTTTTTTTTTTTTTTTTGCCACACTTCGTACATAATAAGTAAGACATTACTGGATAGCCAATTCAGGGAATATTATAATTTTCTAAGCATCATAATTCAAAGGAACTGTGAATCTCAACTATTATTACTATGTCCAACCACAAAGGCTCAATAAGTATGCTTCATGAATAATCATTCACTATCGGTACCGATTCTCTTTCATCATCGGGCATTGTACCAAGATTATCGGTCTGTAAAAGTAGGCAGTTGTTGTTGTTGTTGTTGTTGTTGTTCCCCAAGCTGCCTGGCCGAACAGCCCCAAGGCCCCGAGCAAGGCCAAGGCCATAACCGTGCGCCCCCACAGAACCCTCACTGCCGACCACAATAAAGCCTGGGTGACCGAAGCCACTCCATGGCGGGGAGCTGAGGAGGGTGCGGAAACGCCCGGGAAAGTAGGCAGTAGGCTATAGTAGTTATTAGTACAGTACAGGTACTGTATATCTATATATTGCCAGACGTCTTGATCCCCAAGGGGGTGGCCATGAATCAATTGCCTGTAGAGCAAGATTATATACATACTGTACTGTATAAAGTAGGATATAGCTTACAGGAATTGTCCGCCCTGAGAGAAGCCCATAGCGTGGTAGCCTCCCTGAAGCTCGGGGTCGGCTGTTATCTTGTCACACACCTCCTGCACCTGGCTGTTCACATCACCAAAGTAGCCATGTTCTTCATCCTGTACAAATAATACAATATACTGTACATGTGGTAATGAAACGATCTTCACTCCAATTGTAAATGCATATTTCTCCCTTACCATACAAAATTTGACTCGCCAAAGTAGCTGTATTCCTCATCCTGATAATCATAGTACAGTAGACATGTCGTAATTAAACCTATTAGATACTATGTCTTGTGTATTGTATTTTAGCAAACTATTATATTCAGATACCGGTACTTTTATCTATCTTTTGATTGTTGCAGTCCTGCTCTGTACACCAGCACAGCTCTGCATCCAGTGGCCAGGAGTTTCTAGAACCCTTGATAACTGTCTGACAACTCTAGGGTGGTTATTGTGAATCATATAGCCTGGTCTGGTGGGGCCCACTAGCCTTACAGTATCCAGTGTAAGTTCAGGTTCTATAATAGCATAATACCGTTAACCAAGCCACCTATTGCCTCATGGCAACTCCAGGCTTTCAATCATTCAATGTGCTGACTATGACCTTCAGAGCAGTGACTTTACCCCTGAAGAACTGTCATAAGGTGCACACTGGCGGAACCATGCTGTCATGGATATACTGTAGGCCTACTGTATTTACAGTGATCCTTAAATAGAACTTTTCTATGGGATCATGTGGGCCTTTATACCTGAAGTAGTAAAGAAGTATCTTCTTGTCTTACAAAAAATATTTTCTTACATAATTATTAGCTGCATTTAGCGTATTCTACATTACCAATTCCACCTCTTCCCGACTCCACTGATGTCATCTCTTCATTTTTAATTCCACTGTTGTCATCTCTTCCATTATCAATAGCAAGTTATCCTATCTTCTGTACCTTCATATCAACATTTTCTAACTAGAGTTGTACATGACTACTGTTCCTATCTAAGAATTATAAATATGCAGTGTGATATTGCTCACTGAAAAAGGAATCTGTCTTTGTCACTCATTATTTTCTTATCTTGGAAAAATGGTGGACATCTAGGCAATAGTGTAGAAAAGAGGAGTTCTAACTCATATATCAAAGTTATCTTCCACCTTTGCTACAAATAAGGTCAATGCCAACACTATTACTACATTGAAACCCTGAACAACTTTAACCTTCCTATCCTCTATCCTGCCCTCACTACAGTATTTTGATGCAGTTGTTCATATGTTGAAGCTATCAATACCCCCTGGAGGTAAGGGGGTCCTCCACATTCGTGGAGGAAAAGAATATGCTCCACGTATCCTACTGCATATCGTACAAGGCGACTAAAAAGGGGTTAATGTGTCAAAGAGATCCGCTTGCAATGGTGGCGCTGCTGGGAGAACTGAGGATGGAGGAAACTGGCCTCTTCCCCTGCTACCCTCTCACAAACAGTTCTCCCTATACCCAACCTCCCTCCAGAGAGGCGCGGCCCCTGGGACCACCCAGATGCCATAAGATTCCCATAAAGGGCATCTTGGGGCTACTACTACAACAACAAGCTATCAATACCGTTGGTTTGAAATTACTCAGAGCAAAGGTGGAAAAAAGAAAGTAATGAAAGTTAGGGGGAACATTTTCAGGGGTTGGCTAGGAATATGGTACAGGAAATGATGCAGTTGTTAACACAGTGCACTCCCTTGATTAACAGGGCTGTGGGCGTGCCCTTGTTACAGGGACTTAACTGGACATTTGCCACAAATTGTTAGACCGAGTTGTACAAACTCTTGACATCTACCAATGGCACAACCTGGGATAGAACTGCCGACCCTTCGATCAGCAGCCAGATGCGCTACCGACCTTGCCACAGCCTGTGGCAGTACAGTAGTTGAAACGGACTTTAGACTACAGTATGTCAAATCAAATGCAAAGGCGGCAGTACGTGTGGAGAATGACCAGAGCGAGTTCTTTTGACCTGAATGTTGGGTTGAAATGGGGGGGGGTGTGATGTCCCCATGGTTGTTTACTGTATATATGGATTGAGTCATGAAAGAAATACAAGGAAGAGCAGTGGATGTTGGTGTATTGCTAATAAGGGAGGGAAATGAGTGGAAGCTACCTGTACTGCTGTTTGCTGATGATACAGTTCTGATGAGCGATAATGAATGAGAGTTGCAGGGTCTTGTAAATGTGTTTGGAACAGTGTGCAAAAAACAGAATCTGAAGGTAAATCCGGGGAAGAGCAAGGTTATGGTCTTCGAAAGGGGTGAAGCCACAGAGTGTGAGGTGAAGTTGAACGGTCAGGCTATGGAGATTGTCAGCTCATTTAAGTATCTGGGCAGTGTGTTGAGTAGAGATGGGACTATGGGTGAAGAAGTGTGGGAGAGGGTTGTAGGAATGCTGAAAGCAGTAACAAGAAATAGGGTGGTCAGTATGAAAGTGAAGAAGTCCTTGCATGTCAGTGTGGTAATCCCGACACTGACTTACGGAAGCGAAGCATGGACGTTGGAGAAGAGACTCATACCAAGAGTGAGAGGGGTGGAAATGAGTTACTTGAGAAGTGCGTGCAGAGTTACATGGAGGGATAGACAGACAAATGAGGAAGTAAGAAGAAGGTGTGGTGTGGAGGTAGATGTGCTGGAAAGTGTGAAAAGGAACACCTTGAGATGGTTCGGCCATATGGAACGTATGGGAAGCGAGGGAATGACGAAGATGGTGTACGAGAGCAAGGTGGAAGGACAGAGAGGGAGAGGTAAACCGAAAGAAGAGGTGGAAGGATGGAGTGAGGAAGTACGGTATATGGATGAAGGCGGTGCTGGTTGGGATGAGGGGCGTCGACTAACTGGGAACAGAGGTGCATGGGGGCGGTTTGTTCGTGGCCACCCCTTCGGGGATCACGGCGTCAGGCAATAGATAGATAGATAGATGTCAAATCAATACAGACTTCAATAAAGTTGTTTCCGATCTTGAATGACCTAACGTAGATCCCAGATTAAACTTTTGTTTGTCCTTTACTCAAAACAAAGATAGGTGGGAATTTTGACTTCTGGCTGCAGTGACTGAACACTAGACATCCGCTAATTGTTGTAAATGCAATGTGAAGTACTGGAACATTATTATGGTAGGCTATTCTCATAGCAATTACAACAAATAATGTATTATATTGATTGGCTAGGAATACAGCAAAACTAGAGCATCTCTCGCTATTCTATCGCTAGTACAATAATTAGTGTTCCTCAGAGCTCTCCCAGTGTGGACCACCTCCTCTACATAGGGTACATAGTACCTGTCTTGCAACACAATCCCACCCCTACTCTGTGCAACTCTCCAACCCAAGAGTTAAACGTTATTCTCATGTCTTTCTTCTATTAACCCGTGGAGCCCCGGCTAGTTTTGTAATGTTTGCGCACCAGAACCCGGCCGGTTTTCAAAAAATGGTTTTATTCCAGAAACAATAGCGAATGGGTTAGGAATGAAGGAAAAACCACGAAAAACCGCTCAAAAAGCTTAAAAAATGGTCCTACAGAGCCCCCGAAAACGGATTTTATAAGAGTAAAAAATTGAAGGCAATTATCCCCAAAAAACAGGTTATTGCGCGCTCGCGCGCACGCACGTGGACTTTGAGAGTTTTCAACCATCGGCACGGTTGCGTGGGATACGTACACAGTTCCCATACAAATCTGAGCCCTCTTGAGTTGCTACACCTGAGGTTACGGTCGGCGCAATTAGGGTGACGCGCTAGGCGCGTCTCTGGGGCTGTGCGTTACATACATCGCCAACGCGTCAGGCGCGTCGCTGGGGCTGTACGGGTTAAACAGCTGAGCTCTCTTCCAGAATCAGTCTTTCCCTCTTCCTATGGCTTAAATTGCTTCAAACTTCGTATGTCCAGGCATTTTGGCTCGAACGTTCCTTGATCTTGGCCCTGTCACTCTTTCAACTCTGGGGGAGGCACTCGCTATAGGCAGTCCTGCCTTTTGTCTCCCTCACTCACATAGAAAAAAAAATAAAAATACCACTGACAATGATGAGGTTTGTCAAGGAATACGAAGCTATGTATCTTCAAATCAATACTGACCGCAATGATGTTGCTGCCGATCATGAGGGACCTGACATAGATCCCGGGGATCCTCTCCTCCACCATGGTCTTGATGCGACCCATGCTGAAGGGGAAGCAGCATGTGTCACCTGAAAATATTAGCACCAGTTATATAGACGTACAATAGCAGAGTGAAATACAAAATCAATTATACTGTACTGTATACCTCCATACAGCCAAGATCAAGATCGCACAATACTGCCTTAACTTCCAACTTTAATACAGTATTCTCTAGCAATTTAAGGCATCATTCCTTGCCAACCCATCTTCTTTCTTAGTTTTGCTCAAAAACCTTAGGGAATAATTTCATATTTACTTAATTTTGTTTAGCAAAGCTGTATAATAAGCCCCTTAACCCTTATCTAGCGGGCTAGGTGGTCTATTTGACCGTAGCGTCCAGCGGGGTGTTTTTACCCTAAATAGGGTTGTTTACGTGATCATTTTCATGCCTAAATAAGACCCAGAGCGTAAAACAAGTATCTATCCCTGAAAGGGCATAAACAGAGCTTTCCAATGACACCCCAACCATCCTTGTATGACTACTGGTTCTCTTGCAACGATCGCGCAACACGAGTGTTAAAACCATGTAATTAGGTACTTTCCCTACATAATTCCCTGTGTAGCGAGTGCGAGAGGGTGGAGGAGGGTGGGATTCATGTCAGTAGGTCCGCCGCGGTGGTCTGGAGCAGTCATACGCTTGCTACGTTCCTCCCACCACTCATCTCTCTCTCTCTCAGCTACATTACGTGGTGAAAATGGCACATAACATAAGTTGTGAACCGCCACTTAGTCCATATTTATTTCACACGACATAAGTTGCGCGCCGCCAATTAAGGGTTAAAGGTGAACTACAGGGATGAAAGAAAAAACTATGTTTAATGCAGAGTCATAACTTGGCATGAATATACTGTAATATGTATATGGGCAATATTGATATAATTCCATTAAACTCCAGAAAAGAAAAAAATACTAATTTAAAACGTTGTTGGTATTCTCAGCCATCAGCTGAGCGAGTTTCAGCTGATTGGTATGACGGTAGAATGGAGCAATCAAATCCGGTGTCCATCAGGGTTCTGTCCTGTCTCCAATGTCCAATTCTCTTTCTAATATTAATTAATGATCTACTCAACTGTACCTCTAGTCCTATACACTCATATGCTGACGACTCTACCTTACACAATTCAACTAGTTTTTCACATCAACCCAGCATGCAAGCACTCCAAAGCAAACATGATGAGGCCAAAAAGTGCCCATCTTCTGATCTATCAATTATTTCTGATAGGGGCAGAGAAAATCTTGTTACTTTCAACACCTCCAGGACCCAATTTCTCCCTCTATCTCTCCATCACAATCTTCCACAATACACAACTCAACCCTTCATCTTCTCTCAATATTCTAGGTGTATCTTTTTCATCCAACCTTTCTTGGAAAGATCAGATTACCACTCTTGCTAAAATAGCTTCCCAGAAGTTAGGTGTGCTCAACCGTCTCCATGGGTTCTTCACCCCTGCACAAATTGAGTATTGTTCGCAAGTGTGGGGATGCTCTACCCATACCGTGCTTCTCGAACGAGTAGAATCAAAAAGCATTTTGCCTCATCAACTCACTTCCTCTTACTAGTCCCCTACAATCTCATTCTACACGCCACAATGTTGCATCTCTTTCACTCTTCTATTGTTATTACAACAATCAGTGTTAGCTATGAAGAACACTGATTGTAAGTGCATACACCCTCCCTTGCGGTGTGAGAGGCACTCACCTTTCAAAACAGTCTCACTTCTATTCTGTCCAGCTCTGCAACCCAAGAATTGGCAAAATTTATTCTACTCAACAAGTGAACTCTGGAACTCTCTTCCCCAATCAATCTTTCCTTCATCCTATGACTTAAGACTGCTTTACACTTTGTGTCCAGGCATTTTACCCCAATGTCCCTTGAATTTGGCTCTGTCACTCTTTTGGCTTTTTGTAAATTGGGTCCTATTATATTACAGTATATATATATATATATATATATATACAGTATATATATATATATTTTTTTTTTTTTTTTTTTTTCTATATTCCAACTACTCCCTCTCGGGCATAGGCTGAGAGCCTGTACATTCCACCGCTCAACACGGTGAAGCCCATGAGGTCTTGTTCCAGTCTGGGGAGTGAGACATGTGAAGCATCCATTCATGGCTCGAAGCAGCTCCATCTCTGAAGCGGCTGGTTGCTTCGTTCAAGTGCTTCACTGTCTCACCCTCCAGACTCAGACCCTCACTCTCAGAACGCCACCTATTGAGCAGTGAACTCACTAGGCATTGTCCCCCTGTAGCATATTTTGAATATGGGAATATTCATACAGTGCTATTTAATCAGGGAACAATGAGGGTATTTTTTTGGCATTTCGGTGGGCTTTGTGGTAATGCACTGATACTAGGTACAGCACAAATTCAATCCCAATAATATCTTCCCATTGACATATCGTGATTTGAACCCGGGTCCATTGGATTACCAATCCAGTGGCATGACCACTCCACCACACCTCCCCTAGATTGTCTATATCAATTGACTTTACTCTACATTATAGGTAAACAACACACCATAACGATCATATATTACTCCAACCACTCAATGAGAAAAAAAAAAAAAAAAAAAAAAAAAAAAAAAAAAAAAAAAAAAAAAATCATCCTTAGGGACTTATCACACAAGAGCCAATTAATTATCAATTTAAAAAAAATCCAGCAAAAATTCTGAGATTGTTTGCATTGATACCGGAAACAAAACTGAAGATAGATTAAATAAAGTTCTTGAATTCTAGAAAAAAGTATAATCATGAGCTGCCAGACCAAAGGTGGCAATAAAAGTTTGAGGAAAAAAAAAAAAATACAGTACTGTACACACATTTGAGTGATACTGGCTTTAGGTACGCTGAGAACTAAGCATGTGGGTGGTGGGAATCTACAGCTGGCTTGTTGTTTATTGATTTCAGTAACCCTATATCACGTGAAGAGCCATGACTGGACGATATTACATTATTGTACAGTGTATTATTCTAAACTAATGTTCCAGTCATTCATAATTTATCACTTGTGAATAATTTTAGTTTTAAAATAATATAAAAATATACAAATATAGTAGAAGAGATTTATTTTGTTTAAATTTAAGATCGGAGCGTATAGTCTGATCCCATGTCTTTCTATGTCTACCCCTTGGTGCAGCTCCCTCCACGTTCATGGACTTACTGTACATGTTTTCACCTAGCTTAGTTTATCCATCCTCTTCACATGGCCAAACCATTTTTGCATAATATTTTGACAATATTCTCCATTAAAATTTTAGGGTCGTTCAATAGGCCTTAGGGGGAATAAAGGGGTTTATGAAAAGTATGGGGTTGGAGTACTTGGGGGAAGGATGTACGTATTATCAGGGCTTATGGTCGTCTTTTTTACATAGTCGTATGATCGTGGTTACGTTCCCGTCTATTTTTACCTGCTTTATTTGCCTCCTGCTGGCAATACTATATGATAATAACAATAAGTCATAGGTTGATGGCCTTCAACCTATTTTTGTATATCATGGCAGTCAAAATAGACGGGAACGTGATCGTGAGCCTACGAGCAATGTAAACAAAGCGGGGAATACGCCCGAATACTACATCCTTACCAAACTTGGAGGGGAGGGGTCAACAAAATATTATTACTGTGTGACCCATTGGAGGCTCAGATAACCTCTTGTAACTTAGGGAGAGTTGGAGCAAGCAGGCTGTAAATTTCCACACCAACTTAAAGGATGACTTCTGAAATAGAGAAAGTTCACAAATTTTGGTAAAATATTAAAGGAGATAAGAAAAATTTGAATTATTGAAAGAATATATACAGTATCTCCATTATCTTTTGACCTACTGTAGATACTGTACGGTATGTGAAATTTAGTCTTTGGAACCCCTATGACCTACCTGATTTAATGGCAACAATATAATAAGGCGAGAGGAAGGGGGAATGGTGAGGAGGGTGGAGAGGCTACAGGAGGAAATCAGGAAAGAGTACAGGAGAGCAGTAGAAAGACGACTAGGTGGGTTCGACCTGGAAGATATGAAGGAAGTGGAGGAGATAAGCAAGGTGTTTAACCCTCGTCTAGCGGGGAGTTTTGGGCTTATTTGGGCATATTCAGGCCCGCCTGAATGATAAATCAAGTACTATCTCCATGAAAAGAAATGTACTCAGCAAAAAACTAGGCACTAAAAGCTTCAAAATGAGACCAGAACGAGCTATGTAGCACTCGTGGTTCTCATACAGTGGTACCAGTAACATGGGAGTTTAGCGTATAGCGGTATATTTTTCCCAGCTACGCTCACTACTGGCTACACTGCCGGCCTCTCGAGAACACAGGGAGGGTGAGTCAGTGGGCGGCGGTAGGCCCTGGGAGTCGGACGTGTGGCCCGCTGCACTCCCGGCCATTTGCACTCGATTTTAACCCTTTAAAAGCCATAATAATGCTCCTAACTTGCTGCAAATTGGTGCCCGGCTATAGCCGAGCGCCGCTCTTTAAGGGTTAAGGAAGAGATATGTGCAGCATGTGAGGAGGTGTGTGGAGTGAGGAGAAGAGGGAGGGGAGTGAAAGGTGGACAGAATATGTAAAAATAGCTGTGGAAGACAAAAAGAAAGCGTATAGAGAGTGGTTGGGTAGTAGAGGGAATGACGATTTGGAGAGGCAGAAACGAGCGAGGTACGTGGAGAGAAAGAGAGTGGTGAAGAGAGTAGTAGAAGAGTAGATGAGGAATTTGGAAGGAATCTGAGTGTAAAATGGAGGGAGTGTAAGAAACTGTTCTGGAAAGAAGTCAAGAAAGGTAGGGAGGTAGCAAGGGAAACAGTAAGGGTGTGAAAGATAAGAATGGGAGAATGCTAGCCGAGAAGCAAGAGAGAATCGAAAGAATCGAATCAATGAGTTGCTAAATGTAAGGAATGAAGAGCCAGCAAACATAGTTGGATATGGTATGGGAGGGAGAAGAGGAGAAGTAGTGGAGGAGGTGGGGATCAGGAGGTCAGAAGTGTGGGAAGCTATGAAAAGAGTGAAGTTGGGGAAAGCACCAGGAACAGATGGAGTGTGTGGGGAAATGTTGAGGTATGGTGGTGAGATAGTGATCGACTGGGTATGGAAAATGTGCAAACTAGCATGGGAGAAGGGGAATGCACCCGATGACTGGAAGACTGGCATAATAGTCCCCCTATATAAGGGCAAAGGGGAAAGAGGAGTGTGTGGTAACCACCGAGGAATATGTCTTTTAAGCGTAGTAGGGAAGGTGTACAGTAGGGTAGTGATTGAAAGAGTGAGAGTGAGAACGGAGAAAAAGGTGATAAGTCCATAGCATCAAATTACCGTTCTATTAGTCTCACATCAATTATAGGGAAATTGCTAGAATCAATTATTCTATCTATCTATCTATTGCATGACACCGTGATCCCCGTAGGGGTGGCCACGAACGAACCGCCCCCATGCACTTCTGTCCCCAGTCAGTCGACGCCCCTCCCCCCAACCAGCACCGCCTTCGTTCATGTACTTCCTCACTCCATCCTTCCACCTCTCATTCGGTCTACCTCTCCACCTCGCTCTTGTACACCCTCTTAGTCATTCTCTCGCTTTCCATACGTTCCATATGGCCGAACCATCTCAAGTTGTTCCTTTTCACACTTTCCAGCACATCTACCTCCACACCACACCTCCTTTTTACTTCCTCATTAGTCTGTCTATCCCTCCATGTACCTCCGCACGCACTCCTTAAGTAATTCATTTCCACTGCTCTCACTCTTGGTCCGAGTCTCTCAACCAACGTCCATGCTTCGCTTCCGTAAGTCAGTGTCGGGATTACCACTGTCATGCAAGGACTTCTTCACTTCCATACTGACCACCCTATTTCTTGTTACTGCTTTTAGCGTTCCTACAACCCTCTTCCCCTGTTGTACCCTCTCCCGAACTTCTTCATCCATAGTCCCATCTTTACTCAACACACTGCCCAGATACTTAAAAGAGTTGCCAGGAAAATTAGAAATAACTTAGATATGTTCAAGTTAATAAAACCCTCTCAACATGGTTTCACTCCAGGACGATCCTGCCTAACAAATTTACTCAGTTTTTTCTCCGAGGTTTATGAAGCGGTAGATAACGACAAGTCATATGATATAGTTTACTTAGACTTCAGTAAGGCCTTTGATAAAGTTCCACATGAAAGGCTGTTAAGGAAGATAGAAGGACATGGTATTGGGGGGATGCTACTCAAGTGGATTAAGTCATGGCTGATTGGTAGGAAACAGAGAGTTAGTATAAATGGTGTAAAATCGGACTGGGGATTAGTTAAAAGTGGGGTCGGTAAGATCCTATGTAGCGGGAGTCACCGTATTTTGTTTGCCCATTAACTAAGGATCCTTATTTATATCCTCATACTGTATCTCTTAGTTATTTTCTTCACTTACCTCAACAATACTAACCCCAATAGCTGGGGAGGGTATGAAATATATCAGGGAAAGAGAGGGGTTGAAACACGGCGATTAACTAGAATATAGCCATCTTGATTAACCAAGCCAAGACGTTGTGTATCCTTGCTTGTGATTGGTTGTTGACTATCGTGACGTGATCAGCCAAGGCGGGCCTCAGCGATGACGTCATTCCAGCCCTCGGCCAACATGTCGTCATTACACCTGCTTAATCTTACACCCGGTTAATTTTACATCAGCGGTGTACCTGTTTCACACAACGTGTATTATAATGTCATTAGTGCACTGTGTAATTTGCGTCTTGATATTCAGTGTTTCTATTTATCAATACTAATTAGTATTCACCCCCCCCCCCCCCCCGTATTTGGCTCGTGAACGGTAAGGTTAATCTGCGAGAGCGGTATCGTCCCAAGATGAACTGATATATTGGTAATTATAGGGAATAGACTCGCACCCTTATTTTTCATGTTTTTTTCCTCCACATTTTGAGAAATGAGTGTATTCATGGTTTTAGTTATAATGCCAATGTTGGATACACGATGGGTAGAGGGGGGCTTTGCCCCCCCTCACCCCCCCATGAATGATTGAAATCGTTATCTATGTTGCCAGCAGGGGGTAAATATTGATAATACTGCATAAAGAAGGTGTTTGTAAACAGTGAGGATGTCCGAAAGAGCTCCGAGATTGATTAGAATGGGCGTTTTTTCGGTCAATATTAACCCTCCAGCCCCGGCTACGCATTACATAAATATTCCCCGAAACCCGGGTGTTTTGGCCGAAAAACGTCTAGGCTAGGCTACCGTATATTTGTTATTCTGACTGCTTCCCGCATTCCCACATATCCCCAAGCGTAGCTGTGTTATTTACCTGTAGAATGGCGTTAAGTAGAGCTCTCTAAGTCAACTGGTTGAGTTGTGATGATGATTTCATTGGAGATAACTTTATGGCAAAAACAGCCACTTTACACTACTTTTCGATACCTAACAACAACATACAGGCACACACGAACAAGCGACGCTCTCCTTCTTGTGGCCGGAGATGCGGGGCGTCGGTCCAGCCGGCTGTTGTTTACATGCGTCGGACCGACGCCTCGCACACCAAGCTCACAGGCTTTGAGCTCATGGGTGTTTAAGAGCCCTTCCGGGCAGCTCGTGTATGCTTTTTTATGGGCGTTCAGAGCCCTTCCGGGAACAGAGGGTTAAGGAGGCGGACCACAGCTATTTTCAAGGATTTTATTGTTGTGGATTTGTTATTGATATGATGTATAAGGTTTCTATAATAAAATTTGTTCATGGAAATTAGGGAAAATATCAAGGAAACTGGCCAACTTTTATTTCGTGATTGTTTTTTTTTGGTTTTAGCTAGTTTTCATCATTATACATTGATTGTCATTAATTAAAATCTCCGGAAAAAACGTTTTCCCCATTATCCAACAATCTTAAGATAAGGCCCCCGATAGTGGGAAGGGCTATGAAGTACAGTACAGGGAAATTGAGGGGTAAAAGACGAAAATAAGGGGTAATATTAGCGTAACCTAACAACCTTACCTAACCTAACCTAGTATATTAGGTGGGGGCTGCCGCCCCCACACCCCCGCTGGTTTGGTATTTAATTAATAAAAGATTGACGGTCGCCAAAAGAGGTAATTATAAGAGTGAGAGAACTCATATTTCTTATTGGTAATCTGCCAACCTCTGCGTCATATGAGTCTGAAGGGGTTAAGTGGGCTAAGAGTTAATCAACATGGCTAAATTGCAGATAATGTTTCAACATCACTTTCTCATTTATATAATTCATGCCCTCTGCACCTACTGTATATGGGTTATTATTGACGAGGTAAGTGAAGGAAATTAAGTCTGTATTGAGGATATACAGTAGGGTCTCACATAGAACGAAAAATTGGTCGATAAACGAGGCCATTCTAATTGATTTCGCTCTATGTGATCGCGGAATTTTGGTGGCCCAATATGGTCAATGTTCACTATAAGCGTAAATTTCCGTCAGGAGCGTACGATATTTCGGCGCTCTATATGAGAACTCCTCGGATTTGCCCTACTTTGATGGTGAAATCGTTCTATATGATCACATTCGTTCCTAACGAAAATTTTGGAACAATATTTTAGGTCGGTCGTTCTATAAGCGACTCGTTCTATGCGAACACGTTCTATGTGAGCCCCTACTGTACATTAAAGATTCCGTGGTAAACGTAGCCTAGGCTTGGACCCAAATAACGACGGTATAAAACCCTTACCCTTGGTGTACTGGAGAATAATGGTCTGCAGCCAAATTAACACAATGCCGCTGGAAGCTCCATTCGTAATCCCGTTAAATAGAAGATGTTGTAGGTGTTTTCATAAAGCAAAAACACTTCACTATTCATTGAACAACAGATCCACCATTTCAAATATGGCCGACTGGCCAGACTCCGAGAGATTATAAACACCAAGGATAATAAATGAATCAATGTGATGTCGTAGAGGGATTGAGAAACAAAAGAGGCTCATTATATGGACGGACGTGTATTTCTACACCCGTTAAAATATCGCGAGAAATTGTGACGTCACCGTCTAGACAGTGACGTACTCCCACAACAACCATTCATATGCCATCATTGCTTGTGACGTCACACCCAGTTTATTGACCAATAGAATATCAGTATACAACTCGACTTGCCTCCACCAGCTGAGCTGGGAAATTGTAGAAAGTGAGTCCACAGATCATGCCCTCTAATTATTCATTTACCAAGTATATTTTCCATTTATAGTATACTATGAAGCAACATACATAATACATATATATATGTACAAACAACAAATATGCTATAACACTGCCCAGTTCTTGAAATATAATGTATACCGTTACGCAGGATTATACCGTGGGGTCCCCCAAGGGTCGGTTTTGGGGCCCCTTCTGTTCATTATCTACATAAATGATCTTGACTCACGCATAAAGAGTAGGATCGGTAAATTTGCTGATGATACTAAAATAGGTAGGATAATAGAGTCAGCTAGCGACAGGGAATGTCTTCAAAATGATCTCGATCACTTGCACGAGTGGTCCATAAATTGGCAGATGAGTTTCAATGTAGACAAATGTAAGGTATTAAGGATTGGAAATCGTAATTTAGATGCTAAATACAAACTAGACAATGTAGAATTGGATAACTCAAGAGTGTGAGAAGGATCTGGGGGTGCTCGTTAGTAATGATCTGAAACCCAGAAAACAGTGTATAAGTGTTAGGAATAGGGCAAATAGAATTCTAGGATTCATATCTAGGAGTGTTAGCAACAGGACTGCTGAAGTTTTCTTAAAACTATACTTAGCTCTAGTAAGACCCCATTTAGACAATGCTGTCCAATTTTGGTGCCCTTATTATAGAATGGATATCGACCCTTTAGAGGCAGTCCAAAGAAAAATGACTAATAAGATACATAATATTAGAAATTTATTGTATGAGGAGAGGTTGAAAGTCTTAAGCTTGCACTCACTAGAGAGACGAAGATGTAGGGGAGACATGATAGAGGTATTTAAATGGATAAAAGGTTTAAATAAGGGCGATATAGATGAGGTATTAAAGCTAAAGAACGGCGACATAACCCGCTCAAATTTTTTCAAGTTAGATAAGTTTAGATTTAGGAAAGGACTGGTTTGGTAATAGAGTTGTTAACATGTGGAATGCACTACCCAGAACAGTAATTAGCTCAGAAACAGTTGAAAGCTTTAAGCATAAGTTGGATTCCCATATGGGTGATATGGGTTGGGTGTGAATGGGAGCTGCTTAATGTGGGCCGCATGGCCATATGCAGTTTCCCGCAATCTTATGACCTTATGTTGTTATGTAATTGGAGTTGGGTGTGACAGGGATCTGCCTTGTGTGGGCCGATCGGCTTTTTGCAGATTCCCATTTTCTTATGTTCATAAGTTCTCATGTAAATGGATAGGCGACGAGCAGGGAGGTTTTAGGAAGAGAAGAGGATGTGTAGATCAGATTTTTATCCTGAATTGTGTTGTGGAGAAATATCTGGAGAAGCAACAAAAGGTGTATGTTGCCTTCATGGACTTGGAGAAGGCTTATGACAGAGTGGATAGAGAAGGCATGTGGAAAGTACTTAGAATATACGGAGTAGATGGCAAGTTGCTGAAAGCAGTGAAGAGCATGTATGAGGGTGCAAAGGCGGCAGTATGTGTGGAGAATGAGCAGAGCGAGTTCTTTGACCTGAGTGTTGGGTTGAAACAGGGGTGTGTGATGTCCCTGTGGTTGTTTACTGTATATATGGATGAAGTCTTGAAAGAAATACAAGGCAGAGCAGTGAATGTTGGTGAATCGCTGAAAAGGGATGGAAATGAGTGGAAGCTGCCTATACTGCTGTTTGCGGATGACACAGTTCTGATGAGCGATAATGAATGGGAGTTGCAGGGTCTGGTAAATGAGTTTGGAACAGTGTCCGAAAAACGGAATTTGATGGTAAATGCGGGGAAAAGCAAGGTTATGGTCTTCGAAAGGGGTGAAGTCACAGAGTGTGAGGTGAAGTTGAACGGTCAGGCTATGGAGATCGTCAGCTCTTTTAAGTATCTGGGCAGTGTGTTGAGTAAAGATGGGACTGTGGATGAAGAAGTGCGGGAGAGGGTGCAACAGGGGAAAAGGGTTGTAGGAATGTTAAAGCAGTAACAAGAAATAGAGGGTCAGTATGGAAGTGAAGAAGTCCTTGCATGACAGTGTGGTAATCCCGACACTAACTTACGGAAGCGAAGCATTGACGTTCGTGGAGAGACTCAGACCAAGAGTGAGAGCGGTGGAAATTAGTTACTTGAGAAGTGCGTGCGGAGTTACATGGAGGGATAGACAGACGAATGAGGAAGTAAGAAGGAGGTGTGGTGTGGAGGTAGATGTGCTGGAAAGTGTGAAAAGGAACAACTTGAGATGGTCCGGCCATATGGAACGTATGGGAAGCGAGAGAATGACTAAGAGGGTGTACGAGAGCGAGGTGGAAGGACAGAGAGGAAGAGGTAGACCAAAGGAGAGGTCAATCCACGGAAGAGACACAGAGACACAGAGACAATCTGTTAAAAAGGCTAGCGAAACATAGACAGGATCAAGGTCTGAAACATGAGTTCAACAGGGCCAGGAATAAACTAAGTAGGAAAATAAAATCAGCGAAAACTAATTATTTTCACAATAAGGCAGAGGAATAACAGAATAACCCAAAGAAACTATGGAGGCACCTAAAAACAACAGGCTACAGCAACAAGACAAGGGATTCGTCTAACACTAATATTGCTCTCACCATTAATGATCAGGTTTGCCACGATAAACGACAAATTTCAACCTACTTCAACTCCTTCTTCACCTCCATAGCAAACACACTTGCACAGAACCTACCTCAACCTCTCAATAAATACACGACAACAACGGCCACCTTTCAAAATTTCTACAGAGATAAAGACATACACCCAAACACATTTGGATTGCAAAATGTTACACCAAAATACACTTTTGACGAGCTGTCTAACCTAAATGTACATTAATTAAAATGTAAAACTTGCAAACTAAACAAACCAAAATTGGGACAAGGACAATATAAAGTCAAATTAAATTATCAAAATCGCTATGTGGAAACAACGTTTACTAAAATGAAAATTATTAAATAAAAGAACACAATCCACCACATAGGGTGTACATTACTACATGAGCAAGTTAATCTGTTTCCCAAGCAAACTAATCATAAAAAGCATAAAAGCACAGGACCAGACAAAATTCCTGCCAAATTTCTACGAGATGGAGCCATTGGTATAGCAGGCCCCCTAACCCACATCATCAACTTGTCAATTAACACCAACACTGTACCTGCTGAACTGAAGGAAGCTATTGTAACCCCCTCTATTCAAGAAAGGAAATAAACTAGAAGTTGGTAACTACAGACCAGTTAGCATATTATGTATTGTATCTAAAATCCTTGAAAGAGCGGTATACACCCAAATTGAACACTACCTCAAACAAAATGATATATTCTATAAGTTTCAATCAGGTTTCAGATGCATGTACTCGACAGACTCCTGTCTCATTCACTTAACGGATCACATTCGTAAAGAAATGTCTAAAGGTAACTACACCGGTATGGTTCTTCTTGATCTACAAAAAGCGTTTGACACAGTAGACCATGATATCCTATGTAATAAACTACAAGCAATGGGCATAGGGTCTGTGAACTGGTTTAAATCTTATCTTAGTGGTAGAACCCAAAGAGTCAAAATTGATGATAATATATCTGATCCTATGCCAATTAACTGTGGGGTCCCGCAGGGAAGCATCCTTGGTCCCTTACTCTTTCTCTGTTATGTGAACGACATGGAACTGAGCGTCTCATGTAAATTATTACTGTATGCAGACGACAGCGTGCTTCTGGTTTCAGGAAAAGACCCAATAAGTATTGCCGCTTCACTTTCCAAAGAACTAGAATCATGTAGTGAATGGCTAGTGGACAATAGACTATCTCTTCACCTGGGCAAGACGGAAGCCATCTTATGTGGAACAAAACGCAAACTGAAAGACATTGTGGGCTTCTCGGTCAACTGTAATGATATTCCTATAACAACAGTGTCACAAGTTAAATATCTCGGACTAAAACTGGACGCGAGTGTCAGGTGAAACAATTTTGGAATCTATCCTGAGTAAGTGTAGAGCACGTATAAAATACCTGTATAGACAGGTGGGATGCTTGCCCGCGGCGACCAAAAAGACCCTCTGCCAAGCGCTTGTTCAATGTCATTTTGACTATTCTGTGTCATCCTGGTACTCTGCATCATCTAAATCAGCACAGCACAAACTTCAGGTCACTCAAAATAAAATGGTTAGGTTCATGCTGAACCTAGGACCCAGATCACATGTTGGCCAGGAACACCTTCAGTCACTAGGTATGCTCAATGTCTCTGACAGGGCCAAACAAATCAGGCTCACTAATGCCTTCAAAATTTTCTATGACAGAGCTCCAGAGTATCTAAAGAATGATTTTGTTAAAGCAAATGAGAGGAGTGGACATAATACAAGAAACAGGAGGTTTAATTTTAAGGTCCCGAGAATCCAAGAACAGGGTAAGCAAACATTCTTCTTCACCGCCATCAAAGACTGGAACGACCTACCCCAGTCAGTCCGTGAAAAGAGAACACTGTATTCCTTCTTCAGACATAGCCTGAAGGAACACCTGAACCGGACAGCTGCGAGAAGGGAGCACCAAGCTTATGTCTACTACTAAATGCGACATAAGAGATAGACAAACCAAACTGAAATGATTACTGATTACGGATTACTGATATTTACTATAGGATGTAAGGTATCTTAAAATAACCCCCTAGCAATACTTTCTATAAAGTATCTATTTCTTTATCCTCCCCATTTTCCCCAGCTAACCTAATCCCACAAGGACCCCAATGGAAATCCGCCTAACGGCCTTATTGGGCTATCCTTAGTTGGAATTATGCAAGGCTGGTACATGTCATATTTGTAACATACTATGTGGTACCAACTCTGTAAATTGCTAACTGAATAAATATTATTATTATTATTATTAGTCAGAGTAAGCTATGGGTATGGCAGAGATCGCTCAGTTCTCACTCTGATAGACTAGCCCATCACCACATGACTAGAACCCAATCCTCTCAGCATCAGCTAGGAAAGGCCCTAGAAAGCCGCCTTTGGCGGGGGGATAGCTCCCCTATTTCAATCTCTTTCGGGGTTGGGCACCCGCCCTTTTGGTAAGGGTTGTGGGGAATGATGTAGTAGGGCTATCCGGGTATACGGTTGTTATGTTTACATAGGTCGTACGCTCGCAGTTATGTTCCCGTCTATTTTGACTACTTTTTGTTTACTGTATGTTATTTGCTCCCTGCTGGCAATATATTGTACATGATGACAATAAGTCAAGGGGGGGGGGGGGCAAAGTGGCCAAAGCCCCCCCTCAACCTACTATTCTATCCCACGGCAGCCAAAATAGATGGGAACATGATCACAAGTAGTATAAACAAGGCGGGTGGTATGCCCGAATACTACATCCTTACCGGGTTGTGCTAGCAGGCGTATCGTCCCTTGTTTACATTACTCGCACACTCGCGGTTATGTTCCCATCTAATTAGACTAAATTTTTGTTTACAAAATTATACCACGGCAAGCTGCTATTTGCCCCCTGTTGGCAATATATATGGTATTGATAATAAGTCATGGGGGGTGCTGCCCTCACCATCATTGACTTATTGTCATCATCATTATATTGCCAGCAGGGGGCAAATAACAGCAGGCCGTGGGATAATTTTGAAAAAAAAGAGCAGTCAAATTACACAGGAACATAGCCGCGAGTGTACGAGTAATGTAAACAAGGGCCGATGCGCCCACTAACACAACCCTTTTTAACTAGGGTCTGAAAGGCACTGCTTGATTATACAGTATACAGTATGTATGGATGAACGAATAAAGAATTATGTGCTGGATGCTAGGGTTGTTGTTGTCGTTCCCTAAGCTGCCTGGCCGAACAGCCCCGAGTCCCTAAGGAAGGCCATGGCTACGCTCGGGCTTTCCCACAGGGCTCTCAAGGAGTGTAGATTATGTTGTTGGCCTAAGCGCTTGTGAATCCTCGAAGGAGGAGATACGGGCGCTATATAAGTAACCAGAAGATTATTATTATTATTAAGTAATTGTGTGAAATGCAGTCTTCTACAATGTGTTTAATGGTATGGGGTGCTGTGTTACATCCCGGGCAGGTGTCGTCGACCAAGTCATCCAGTCTCTTCTGATAGCTCAGAAGAGCTGGATTGTGCCCACATCTCGGCCTGGCCAGGTGGATTCTGTCCTTGCGAGGAAGAGAGGATTCAGAAGGATGGATTTCGGGAGGTCATGCCTGCAGCTGCGTATTGTCTATGAGTAATTGGATGGAATGGCGAGAGATATGAGTATGGATGTGCTTCTGGAAGCTGGTTTGGGGTGGGCAGGGAGGGAGAGAAGACAGTATATGTGTGTAATACCGTGTGCTAGGTGTTGTTTTGATATTTCTTGGTGTCTGTGGGTGTGTTGCCAAATAGTGTAGTGGGTGGTGTTGGTTTGTAGAGGCTGCAGCCAGGAATAGGAGTATTGGGGGGTGGGGGTCTGACCATTATGTAGTAGTAGCTAAAATTAGGATACAAAAGAAATGGGTGAGGAGAGCTGGAGGGAGGCGAGAGGAAGGTAGAGTGGCGAAGAGGGTGGAGAGGTTGCAGGAGGAAGAGATCAGGGAAGAGTTCAAGAGAGCAGTAGAGAGACGACTAGGTAGGTTTGACCTGGAGGGTATTGAGGAAGTGGAGGAGGTGAGCAAAGTGTTTAACTCTTACAGTGCTAAGCCGCTGTAGTATACACCATACCCCCATGCGAAGGTATTACCTTTGGATACCTTTGGATGTGTTCGCCGCTCTTCTAGCGGCACCAAGGAGCGCGACGCCTTTCGTTATGGGTGGTGATTTGGTGCAGTAGACTGTTTGAAGCGACAGCTCGCTCCCTTGCGACGATGGGCTCGTCTGGCACTTTTTCTGATTCATTCCTCACTAAAATCGTTAATTTACCATATATATAATTAATACTTATCCATATGCGCCTATTTTACTTTTAATATGAACATATGAACATGGAAAAGCAATAAAACAAGTGGTAACAGCAATGGGCTGGAGAGCAGTAGAGAGACGACTAGGTAGGTTTGACCTGGAGGGTATTGAGGAAGTGGATGAGGTGAGCAAAGTGTTTAACTCGTAAAGTGCTAAACCCCTGTAGTATACACCATACCCCCATGCGAAGGTTTTCTGATTCATTCCTCACTAAAATAGTTAATTTACCATATACTGTATACTGTATAATTAATACTTATCCATATGCGCCTATTTTACTTTTAATATGAACAAATGAACAATCATGGGAAAGCAATAAAACAAGTGGTAACAGCAATTGGCTGGTGAAAATTTTATATTTTAGCCCCGTGGTCGTAATCTGGACCAGGACCAGCGAGACAGGCGCACCCTCCCTCTCTCGTGTCTCGCATGGCACTGAGAGACTAGGGGTGGACTCAGACTGGCTTGGAGGGTCAGAGTTACACTCCTCCACCCTCTCTCCCACGAAAATACTCGATAAATATCGAGACTAATAGAGAAAATACCTGATAATTGATGAGGGGGAAAAAAAGGGGGGGGGGAGACACATGTGTAGGATTGGTAGAAAGTAATGGCGGGAAATTATCTCACCTAAACACAAATTGCTTTTTTTTTAGTGCCACTGGGGTGTTTAAATGTTTTTTTTTTAGGTCTAGGATCTTAAGTCTTCCCACAGCCGCCCAGTAGGACCTCTTAACCCGGCAAGTGCGGAAAGACTAATAAGAGTTTTATCGGTGCGCTGCGTTAAGCCTTAAAAAAAGCCTAAAAAAAAACACATTTAAACCAGCCCAGTATCAATTGATTTTTTTTTTTTCCCTTGGCCATGCCAAATATCACTCCTCCACATCCCCGCCCCCTTCAATTATCACCTATTTTCACTGTTATTCCCTTATTCGTTGGTATATTTTCGTGCTAACAATAGCGAGTAATAAGCAGGCTGTGCTTATATGTGTTACCAAGCGAGTGTATGAGAAAGAGAGATGGCACAACACGTCAGTGTCGCTCCAGGCGTCGTGAGAGGTGGATGTTGGTCAAGCTGGCTCACGCTTTAGTTATGTAACTCTCGCATTCATTTCCCGATTTTGACCAGCCAAACACTGTTTCCACTTGTTTTATTGTTGTAACAGGTTAATATCTTCATAATCAACGTAAAATAGGCACATATGGATAAGTATTAATGATATTTATGGTAAGATAATGATTTGAGTGACAGGAATCAGCGAAATACCTACGCACAGGGAGTCTAGGAGAGGTGGTCACTACCCCCCCCTGCGCAGCGGAGAGGTTAAGAGTCTTCCTGCAGCTGCCGGGTTAAGGAAGAGATATATGCAGGATGTGAGGAAGTATGTGGAGTAAGGAGAAGAGGGAGGGGAGTGAAGGGTACAACGTGGTGGACTGAAGAGGTAAAAATAGCTGTTGAAGACAAGAAGAAAGCGAGTAGAGAGGGGTTGGGTAGTAGAGGGAATGAAGATTTGGAGAGACAGAAAAGAGAGAGGTACTTGAAGAAAAAGAGTGGTGAAAAGAGTAGCAGGGATGGAGTGAATACACGAGCTCAGTATTCAAATACGAATAGGCCTATGAATAAATTAGATTTCTACGAATACAAGGAAATGTCTCACGAATACAAATACTTTATGAAAGTATTCATGAATGCATTCATGAATACTTTTTGTAAAATGACCGTAATAAACTTTTTTACTAAAGCTATTAAGTGTGGTACCATAGCTTATGCAATGGTTAACTATTTTATGACTGATAATAGACACTACACGTATTCAATACTGGGATATCAACCTAAATAATGTAGTAACTAGATAATTATATGTTATGGTATCAAATTCGTGAATCTGACGAGATACAAACGATAACAGCTCTCTTTTGCTCGCTCTCTCTATTCTGTATTCGCCAGATTATTATACGAATACAAATAAATTTTCCAAATATTTGAATACGAATGCAAATACTTTTACTTTTATTTTAAAAAATTCTAATACGAATACAAATACCCTGAATTACTGTATTCGAATGCATTCAAATACGAATATTCCATCCCTGGAGTAGCGAAGGAAACTAAGAGAAGAGCAGATGAGGAATTTGGAAGGAATCAAAGTGTAAAATGGAGGGAGTGTAAGAAACTGTTCTGGAAAGAGGTCAAGAAAGTTGTTGTTGCTGTTCCCCAGGCTGTCTGGCCAAACAGCCCCAAGGTCTCGAGCATAGCCAAGGCCATAAACGAGCGCCCCCACAAAACCCTCCCTGCTTACCACTAATAAAGCCCGGGTGACCGAAGCCACTCCAAGGCGGGGAGCTGAGGAGGGTGCGGAAACGCCCGGGAAACCAAAGCCACACCCAAGGCCCTGTGCCCCTCAGCAATTATGAAGGGAAAGTTGAGGGGCAAAGGAAAAATGTGACGCTTTGGCTCCCAATCTGTCAACCTCTAGGTTGGCAGTAGGGAGGTCAATCGACGGAAGAGACCTAGAGATCTAGAAAATATATAAGTAAAAGGAACAGTCAGAGTAAGCTACGGGTATGGCAGAGATCGCCCAGCTCTCACTCTGATAGACCAGCCCATCACCACATGACTAAAACCCAATCCTCTCAGCATCAGCTAGGAAAGGCCCTAGAAAGCCACCTTTGGTGGGGGGATAGCTCCCCTATTTCAACTCCTTTCAGGGTTGGGCACCCGCGCTTTCGGGGTTGGTAAAAAAAGTTAAGGAGGATAGCAAGGGAAATAGTAAGAGTGTTAAACATAAGAATGGGTGAGTGATAGCCAAGAAGCAAGAGAGAGTCAAAAGATGGAGGGAGTACTTCAACGAATTGCAAAATGTAAGGAATGAAGCACCAGCAAACATAGTTGGATGGGGTATGGGAGGGAGAAGAAGAGAAGTAGGGGAGGAGGAGGTGGGGATCAGGAGGTCAGAAGTGTGTGAAGCCATGAATAAAGTTGTTGTTGTTGAAGATGTATTTATTTTATACTAGCCCTCTGGGCCTAATCCCTCATAGGGCTAGTGTTCGGCGGGGATTTAGTAAGTCAAGTCATGCCATGAATAAAATGAAGATGGGAAAAGCATCAGGAATAGATGGAGTGTGTGGGGAAATGCTGAGGTATGGTGGTGAGATAGTCACATCGAATGGGTATGGAAAATGTGTAAACTAGTGGTGGAGGGGTGAGAAATTTCCACCACCGCTTTCTCCTGCAAGACGTAGAAGTTAGCTAAAGGGGATCGGGGGTGGGGGGCCTGGTATCCTTCTCCACTTAAATAAATCTACCAAAAACAAATAAGACAGAGATAGGGACGAGGGATCGCGTTCGTGGTCCCGGACCCCAAGAATAGGAGCTTTATATGTGCAAGGATGTACAGTAGTACGAATGAGAAACGAGAGGACATTGAAAAGTTATTTGAAAGAAGGAAGTATGATGTGCTTGCACTGAATGAAACAAAGATGACAATATGTCATGGGGGGTGAGGGGGCCAAAGCCCCCCCTCAGCATACTATTGTATCCAAAGACAGTCAAAATAAACGGGAACATGATGGCAAGCGTCCGCCGCCGCTCCGCGTAGTGTAAACAAGGCTGGCGGTACGCCCGAACTCTACATTCTACCCAAAAATAATAATTAATTTTATTTAGGCTAGGCCTACTTATGACTGGCAGTTTTGCAATTGCGAAAGTACTTGGCACATACAAAACCGCAGATTTGCAGCAAGTTTGTCGCAAATGCAAATCCGCAAAATAAATCGGACTTCCGCAATTGCAGAAATTGCATTTTGCGAAAGTGCCCACCTCTGGTATGTAGGTTATGCTATGTAGGCTATAGAAAACTGGGGATGGATGTAGTGATCGGGCGTACGGTCGTCATGTGCGCTCGCAGTTACGTTCCCGTCTATTTCGACCCTATATTTTCTGCTATTTGCCCCCTGTCATTACTACATGAATACTAGGTTAGGTTAGGCTAATGTATTTTTATATCCAAAGGCAGTAAAAATAGACGGGAACATGATGGGAAATGTCCGACGCCACTATGCGTAGTGTAAACAAGGCTGGCTGGCGGTATGCCCGCACTTAACATTCTTGCCGAAAACTGCATCAATGGGTAAAAATGCGCTATTTGCAAGCTCCCGGTCACCGTTACGACTCGCAAGTCTAATTTGACAATTTTTTTGTTTTCCGAAATTATCCCACAACCACCTGTAACCTGTTAGCCTATTTGCCCCCTACTGGCAGCCTGGCAATATATATAATGATGACAATAAGTCCAGAGAGGATGAGGGTTGCTCCCTAACTACAATATAATCAAAAGACCATGGAGTCGGACACTCCGATCACGGTAGCATTCAAGGAGACTACTGCAGGACTCTTCTTCTTCTTACCTCTGACCGGGTATAGGCTATCTGGTCAATATACAGGAGGTGCTACAATATAGGTAGCAAAATTCTAATGGTAGTTTTGGGTTCCTATCATCATATGCTTCATTTCTATATACTTTTTATCACCGGGAAAAAAAAAATCTTGGGTTTTTTTTTTTTTTTTTTATTGGATTTTTTTTTTTTTTTTTTTTTTATTAACCTAACCTAACCTAAGCTAAATGTATTTGGGGGCTATTAGGTTAGGTTAGGTTAGATTTTTTGGTTAGGTTAATGACCAAAACAAAAAATCCCAAGAAAATAAATGAAAAATCCCAAGATTTTTTTTTTTCCCCCCGGGAAAAGGAGGCCTATATAGAAATGAAGCATATGATGATAGGAACCCAAAACTACCATTAGAATTTTGCTACCTATATTGTAGCGAGGCCTCCTGTATATTGACCGGCTATCCTAGTGTATACTAGCCTATACCCCTTTGAAAGGACATTAGCCGGTTTAAGTTACCGACCAACCAGTGACGGGCCCCATCGATGATTATTAGTGTGTTATCACTTTCATGAACGATACTTTGTTGGTGTATATGTACTGTACTTACCGTCGCAAATTCGTTATAAGTGAAATACGAGAAACTGTAAAAAATACCTCCCTGTCGATGGCCGCGGCGCAATAGTACACAATGGCCGTCGTTCGGGAGCTCTTACCCTCAATCTTTCAGTCGAACTCACTACACCTAGCGGTCTTTTTAGGAATCGTGAACCATAGCATGAACCAATCACAATGCTTCCCGTCACTCCTGGAACCAATCACAGCCTTCCATCAAATTATCAACCAATTACACAGTCTTTCAGTCGTCACGTCACGCCCCTCGCCGGCCCAGGCGGGCTCAGTTTGAAGATGGAGCCCTAACATGGAGGTTGTGGTGGTATGTGCTAAGAGTTTTTCAGGTAATTTGTTGTACTTTGGTATTTTTATTTACCGGATCAGTCTGAAGATGGTTTTTTCTTTGATATACTGTACAGTGTTGTTTAATACCAAGGACTGTCGCATTTTACTATTTTCCCATTATCCATCAATCTTAAGACACACCCCCGTCCCCCGATAGTGAAGATCAGGGAAATTGCTGGGTAAAAGCCGTAAATAAAGGGGTAATATTGGAAGAACTCTGAAAATACAATATTTAAAAGTAACTAAACCTGTAAATGGAAAAACCCGAGCCAAGTTTTGACCAAACTTGGCTCGGGTTTTTCAATTTTTCAGAGTCCAAAATCACAGTAGGCTAACCTCATTTCGAAAGTTGGCTCGGATTTTTTTGGCAAAAGTTGGCTCGGATTTAAGGGATTTAGCAGGGGTGTGGGGGCGGCAGCCCCCACCCATAATACTAGGTTAGGTTAGGTTAGGCTAATGTTAACCCCATAATACTACTGTAGGTTAGGTTAGGTTAGGTTATTTGGTTAGGTTAATGACAAAACGTGGCTCGGATTTCATGGATTTAGCAGGGGTGTGGGGGCGGCAGCCCCCACCCATTATACTAGGTTAGGTTAATTTTAACCACATTCTTACTGGCTTTATCCACGTTGAAAAACAAAAAAACCCGAGCTAACTTTCGAAGTGAGGTTACTGTGATTTTGGACTCAGAAAAATTGAAAAACCAGAGCCAAGTTTGGTCAAAACTTGGCTCGGGTTTTTCCATTTTCAGGTTTTGTTACTTTTAAATATTGTATTTTCAGAGTTCTTCCAATATTACCCCTTTATTTACACCTTTTACCCCGCAATTTCCCTGCTCTTCATAGCCCTCCCCACTATCGGGGGCCATGTCTTAAGATTGATGGATAATGGGAAAATAGTAAAATGCGACAGTCCTTGGTATTAAACAACAGTGTATATCAAATAAAAAACAACAAAAATATCCTGAAAAACTCGTCACTGGTTGGTGATAAACATTTACCCATTAGCCTAGCCTAACCTAACAACCTTACCTTACCTAACCTATCCTAGTATCCTAGTGCCGCCCCAGCCACGCCACACCCCTGCTTTGGTGTATTTGTCTGTGAAGTGGGTAGGCCTAGGCCCTATTTTTCAAAATTCAATTTGTTGATAACGAAAATCCTCCATGCGGACTATAGGCCTAGGCCTATAGAGAAAAACACGGCGAATCTAGGCCTATTGGTGCCTATTTTCCCTAATAAAAATGTCAAATTATTTCCAGTACAGTAGATTGAATTATTCTTACCCATGCCATGCCATATCACAAGCGGAGTTGGAGTTGCCTGGCTCAATACTCCTGATATGCCATAAGATAAAACACCAAGTGAAAGGGTAATTGGCCACATGCTTGATAAATTTGCGAGGAAGAGTGACAGCACAGCCGCCTGAAAACTCTTGACAGCACCTATTCTCTCACTCCCGCCACAGCCGACTGCCCTGCATTTCAGAGTTCGGCTTCTTTTATATCACTCGAGTCTTGTATTTAAACGCGGCTTTTATGAAAGTTAGATGACGATGGCTGTATTGATGCTTAATTATGGCTAGTAATCTCTGTATCTCCCTCAGTTTATTATTGTGTTGTTATAGTTGCTATGGTGATCGCTAACAGCAACTCCTTCACGAGTGTTCAGTGGTGTGCAGTCGAATGTTGTAGTAAGAACTGTAGAAACGCTAATTAAAAATGCGGTAAAAATTGAAGAGACCCCGGACAGCCTTTTTACTAGTTAATTTGATAATATTCAAGGACACTAGTGCGACGTTATGAGAAACAATTTATTAGGGAAAATAGTAAGAAGAAGAAGAAGAGTCCTGAAGTAGTCTCCTTGAATGCTACCGTTAATTTTAGTTTTTTTTTTTCTTTGATATACAGTGTTGTTTAATACAGAGGACCATCGCATTTTAGTATTTTCAACATTAACCTAACCTAACCGAAAACTAAACAGGGAACGTGAGCTGGGTTTAGACCGTCGCGTACCCATAACCAGGGAACGTGAGCTGGGTTTAGACCGTCGCGCACCCATAAACAGGGAACGTGAGCTGGGTTTAGACCGTCGGTTAGTTTTCGGTTAGGTTAGGCTAATGTTGAAAATACTAAAATGCGATGGTCCTCGGTATTAAACAAGACTGTATATCAAAGAAAAATAAACAAAAAAATAAAATTAACTAGTAAAAAGGCTGTCCGGGGTCTCTTCAAGTTTTTACCAAAAATGCTATTATCAATGTCAAATTGTATTGCAGAGTGAGTGACTTTAATTATTTGCATATATATTATTATACATATCGGTATATTTTATTTAATTAAAGTGAAGGCCATGGAATCTTGGGAGGATCCTCCGGAGTGGGGTCGGAGGGTGAGTGACTGAGTGCAGCTACGCGCTGTCACAGTGTATACCTCCATTGATTGATTAACCTAGCGATACAACTTGGGAGCGACCGGACTTATATCGTTACGAAACGCATTACGTTTCAAACTCGGACAAAACAAAATTGTGTTATGTTGGCAGCCATGTAATCACACGCCATTTGCCATTCTAGCAGTGTTATCAATTTAAATGCTATGACGCTAACTCTATACACCTAGCAATTGGATATATAGCAGTATTATTGATATTTGAAAATGTGTATGATCATTCTGTCAAATTGATAGCACTAATTTATAAATGTTAGCCACTTTCACTATAACATACATATTTATATTTGCAGATAGCGACTTTAGCTACCTAATCTAGCGTAATCTATTATAACGCTATATTGGCTACATTCTTGTTGGGTTGGCAATTCTGACTAACATCCAAGCAGGCATCCAAGGCTGAACGTGTCGGCGAGTTTCTTCTACTAAATTCCCAATTATTACGGTTATTAAAGGTAAGTCTCTCTTTTATACAAGTATATAAGTAATTGATAAGTGCATGATTATATAAATTTGTTTGATACAAATATTATCCTGCTGTAGAAATATGTGAGAGGGAATTCAATTTCTTGAAGGTCGCTATGCTGGTCTCCGCCATTGCCATTGCATAGTAGTTATTTTGTCATAACCATTAATATTGATGTACTTACTAAGTTTACGACATTGTGGCGGTTGTCCAAGAAGCAGTACGTTGAGGTAACATGTGGTTAATAAGGAAATCAAGTAGGCCTAATTATGTTTATGCAATCCATGTCTCCGTTTTTCCCAGAGTCCATTGCTGGTATCATAGGTAGGAGCCCAGAGAGTCAGAGACTCCTTGAATTTACCTTGAAGCGCTTCTGCCTCAAGAGGGTGTTGCTCCCTTGGTGTTCTCTGAGGCAAGGCCACGGCGTCGCCGCCACCCTTCACTTCGCTGCTTGTACTCGCCGCTCGTGTGGCTTTTTCTCGAGCAAATGACGTCATTCAGGACTTGGTGTTCATCATAAGGGGCTTGTTCTTGTTAAGCGGGCCAAATTCTTGTCAATCTCCAATCTCCAGTCTCCGTTTCCAGCCAGTAGCGCCAGCAAATCCTATCACACACGCCAAGCGTCCTGGCTGCGTGAGTCTCCGACACAACAATAACAACGTCCGACCTTAGCCTATATTGATTGGTCCGTTTCACCTAGGCCTATACTGTAATGTATAGCAATATGAATTTACATCAACAATTATAATGCAATATGACTCAATCTACACGTTAGTGTAATTTTTTGGTTCCATGTTATTTTAATACAGTACCACAAATTTTTTGTTGATATATTTGAAGATAAATATTTAATCTATATGCTATAAATATCATAAGAAAATTTGGTTATACTGATGTTTTGGACCGACAGTTAGCCCATCGATCTTTTTAGGCCTAATAGGTCCGGTAGAGCATATACATCATTGCTATATATGGCATTAAGAGCGGAAATTTATTACAAGGGAGAAACAAAAAAACGCTAAAATACTTGTATAGGCCTAGGCTACTGTAAAACAATAAGTATTTCAGCCAGTACCCATCCAGCGGGGGTGTGGGGGCGGCAGCCCCCACCCATATACTAGGTTAGGTTAGGTTAGGTTGTTAAGTTAGGCTAATGGCACAAAAAAAAAAAAAAAGTAACCTAACCAGCGGGGGTGTGGGGGCGGCAGCCCCCACTCATATACAGTAGGCTCACATATCTCGATCAATCTCATCTCGATATTTCGCATCTCGATGCCACCTTCAAGCTCTCCCCAATCACAAATCTCGATAGCTAAATATCGATGCTAGATGCTTATATACTAATATAAACAGATTAATCTTGACCAAATCGATGTGTGAACCTCACAGTCATTGTGTTTTGTTCACCTGTATACTAATGTACCGCTAGTATCGATCGTTTTCGGGCGGTAGTCTAACCTGACTCATCTCTGCCGCTTTTATTTACGTAGTAATATAAATTACTTTACCATGTTTTAATATACATTATTATTTGTATGAGGAAAATCTAATATATAATAATAGTAAAGACAAAAGAAAACTTGATTAAACTTTATACCATGGAAAACTTATTGAAGTCGGTAGATCTAGCGGCCACTTGGTGTACCAGTCACACGTCCGCCATTCGCTTGAAAACTTGTATTGTGAAGTCGTCTACTTGGACCTTTTTTTATCGCATTCATAAAATGCCGGTACTAGTGGTGACAGGGTAAGGGAAGCAATTGCAAGAATTGATGACGGTGACTGTGCGCCGGGTGCGGAGACGCAGTAACCTAACTGCGTTCGCCTCGGAACCAACAATCAACCACACAAACCTCTTTATCAATAAATATAAGGTAAAAATAAAACTTTCATTATTCATTTTATCTATTTTAACATATTATATATATTGCATGTGATTGTGGGGGGCAAATGTGAAAATTGACAGATTTGATGTAGGTTAGTCGGCAAGTGGCTGGAACCGATTGTATTTTTTCCCATAAGAAGTTAACTTCGCATCTCGATATTTCGAATCTCGATCGGTATTTGTGGGAACCAATTATGATCGAGATTGGAGATTCCACTGTACTAGGTTAGGTTAGGTAAGGTTGTTAGGTTAGGCTAATAGCCTAGAACATTAAAAAAAAAAAAAAAAAGTCTAATAGGCCTAGGGGCGTGTTTTTAGATTGTTGGATAATGGGTAAATACTCATTTCCGCTCCTCTTCAGTATAAAACAACACTATATCTGAAGGAAAAAATACAAAAAACATAATAAAACTTACTGAAATCGCTGTCGGTCCAAAAAGTCAGGTTTACCGAAAATTTGTTTTAACCCTCGGCAAAACCTAATAAAAAAGTATGGTACAGTACTAACATTTATTTTTCGTAACAAGGTTGTCAATACGGTACTTCCAGTTATCGATGGCTCTAAAGATCATATGAAAATGTGTTAAACCCTCGGAAAAACTTAATATAAAAGTATGGTATCAAATTTTAATTTGATACCATAGAAAGAAAATGGGAGTCTGCAGAAAGCCGATTGGCCTAAGCAAGGCAGATCCCTGTCCCACACAACCCCAATTACAAAGCCCAATTATAGGCTCAACACTCTAATACCCTGAGGATCATCTTACCAAAACGGTTAGAGATTAACGCAGGATTACGGGGGTCTGCAGAGCGCTGATTGGCCCAACCCTGCTGATCCCCCTTCACACCCAACCCTTCTCGTCCATATGCTTATCCAATTTTATCTTAAAGCTCCCTATCGTTTTTAATCCCACTATAGCACCTGGTAGTCCATTCCACCCATCTACAACTCTGTTACCAAACCAATATTTGCCTATATCTTTTCTGAAACGAAATTTATCTAATTTGAAACCATTGGTACGAGTTCTTTCGCTATCACTGAGCTTTAGTACATTTGTCATGTCCCCTTTGTTAATCCCACTAACCCACTTGAACACCTCTATCATATCCCCTCTAACTCTGCGTCTCTCTAACTAATGTAAGCCTAATTTCTTCAACCTTTCTTTATACGAAAGATTTCTAATATGGATCATTTTTGTCATTCTACGTTGTACTCTCTCCAATGAATCTATGTCCATTCTGTAATAAGGACACCAAAATTGAACAGCATAATCCATATGGGGTCTCACTAATGACAAGTAAAGTTTTAAGATAACATCAGCAGTTCTGTTACTCACACTCCTAGAGATGAACCCGAGAATCCTGTTTGCCTTGTTTCGAACGCTTATACACTGTTGTCTAGGCTTCAAATCATTGCTAACAAACACACCTAGATCTTTCTCACAATTCAAGTTTTCTAATTCCACATTAGCTAGTTTATATTTAACATTTGTATGCATCTTCCCTATCTTTAATACCTTGCATTTGTCAATGTTAAACTTCATCTGCCAATTTACTGACCATTCGTGTAAGGTATCTAGATCCCTTTGGAGGCACTCTATATCTCTATCTGAATCAATTGTTCTCCCCATTTTGGTATTGTCTGCAAATTTACTTATCCTACTAGTTATACCTAAATCAAGGTCATTTATGTATATAACAAACAACAGAGGACCTAATACAGATCCCTGGGGGACACCACTTTTGACTGCTCCCCATTCTGACTTCGTACCATTTATGCTGACTCTCTGCTTCCTACCAATTAGCCATGACCTAATCCATCCCAACAACGCCCCACCTATTCCATGCGCCTCAACCTTTCTCATCAATCTCTCATGGGGGACTCTGTCGAAAGCTTTACTGAAATCTAAATATATTATATCATATGACTTGTCATTATCTACTGCTTCATATACCTCTGAGAAAAAACTAAGCAAATTAGTAAGGCAAGAACGTCCCTGAGTGAATCCATGCTGAGAAGAATTTATTTAATTAAATGTATCTAAGTGGTTTCTAATTTTACTAGCAATAATTGACTCTAGTAGCTTTCCTATGATTGATGTAAGACTAATGGGACGGTAATTGGATGCTATTGATTTGTCACCTTTTTTGAAGATCGGAACTACGTTTGCAAGCTTCCAAGCTTCTGGAACTATACCTGTCTCCAATGACTTGTTAAATAAAAATGTTAATGGGTAACTTAACTCATCCCTACATTCTTTTAATACTCTAGCATATACCTCATCAGGACCAGGCGATTTATGAGGTTTCAGTCTGTCAATTTCCTTAAGCACATCATTTCTACTTATAGTAACCGTACTTAACCTATTTTCTATACTATCGCTATATACCTTACGGACTTCTGGAAACTGTGCCAAATTTTCATTAGTGAAAACGGAAAGAAATTGACTATTTAATGTACTGCACATTTCTAAATCATTTTCTGTCATTTCTCCTATCGAAGTTTTAAGGGGACCAATTACATCTCTAACCTTGGATTTATATAGTTGGTAAAAAGCTTTAGGATTATTTTTTGAGTCATTGGCAACCTTGATTTCATAATTTCTTTTTTCTTTCCTAATATCCTTTTTTACCTGTCTTGATAGATTCTGATAGTAAGCAAGTAGGTGAATTTCGCCTCTCCTAATTTTTCTATATATTCCTCTCTTTTGTCCTAGATCTAATAGTCTATTATTCATCCATTTGGGTTGGTTCTGTGTTGATCTAAATTTTCTTTTGGGGATGTATTTATTTTGTGCATTAGATAAAATTATCGTATGTATCTACCAAGGTTGACGTCTCTTCCTGACTTAAGATGACAGGTGCCTGAGAAGGGGTACACTCATTTGGACACCTGGATCGACTTAATTTTTTTACCATAGGGTCGGCTAATAGGGCTCTTCTTAACCCACCATAATTGGCTTTTCTAAAGTCAGGTATTAATGTTGTATTCTCTCTGGTATTACCTTTCCATTGTATATTAAAATACACAGAATTGTGGTCACTATTTCCTAGGTGGTCCCCTATCTCTACATTATTTACCATATGTTCATTGTTACTGAAAACTAAATCGAGAATATTATTACCTCTAGTCGGCGTATCTATGAATTGAAATAAAAAACTGTCTTGTACTACCTCTATAAACTCCTCAGAATCAGTCTCCTATTTGATGCTGCCAATCTATATTCGGAAAATTAAAATCCCCCATAATGCACACATTGCTAAACCTTGATGCCATTTAGGTTGTTAGGTTAGGCTAATGTCTTTCCAAATCACTATCGGGGCGTGTCTCAACATCGATCAATTGGCCTAATGGGGAAAATAGGTTTTCCCGAGATTTCTAATTAATTGCAAACACTATATATTGATCCAAATGAACAATTTCTTTTATAAAAAAGACTCGGAAAATTCGTGGTATTAAAATAAAAAAATTCCAATTTTTTTTTAAATTTGAAGCTTAGGCCTAGGCCTATAGGCTATGAGGAAATTTATATTTTAAACTTTTTCGATTCATACCAATCGCCGTGGCGTAGGCTATAGAACAGTGGTTTCACTTAAGAACATAAGAAAATGGGAGTCTGCAGAAAGCCGATTGGCCTAAGCAAGGCAGATCCCTGTCCCACACAACCCCAATTACAAAGCCCAATTATAGGCTCAACACTCTAATACCCTGAGGATCATCTTACCAAACCGGTTAGAGATTAACGCAGGATTACGGGGGTCTGCAGAGCGCTGATTGGCCCAACCCGGCTGATCCCCCTTCACACCCAACCCTTCTCGTCCATATGCTTATCCAATTTTTTCTTAAAGCTCCCTATCGTTCTTGATCCCACTATATCACTTGGTAGCCTATTCCACCCATCTACAACTCTGTTACCAAACCAATATTTGCCTATATCTTTTCTGAAACAAAATTTATCTAATTTGAAACCATTGGTACGAGTTCTTTCGCTATCACTGAGCTTTAGTACATTTGTCATGTCCCCTTTGTTAATCCCACTAACCCACTTGAACACCTCTATCATATCCCCTCTAACTCTGCGTCTCTCTAACGAATGTAAACCTAATTTCTTCAACCTTTCTTCATACGGAAAATTTCTAATATTATGGATCATTTTTGTCATTCTACGCTGAATTCTCTCCAATGAATCTATGTCCATTCTGTAATAAGGACACCAAAATTGGACAGCATAATCCATATGGGGTCTCACTAATGACAAGTAAAGTTTTAAGATAACATCAGCAGTTCTGTTACTCACACTCCTAGAGATGAACCCGAGAATCCTGTTTGCCTTATTACGAACGCTTATACTGTACACTGTTTTCTAGGCTTCAAATCATTGCTAACAAACACACCTAGATCTTTCTCGCAGTCTGAATTTTCTAATTCTAAATTAGCTAGTTTATATTTAACATTTGTTTGCATCTTCCCTATCTTTAATACCTTGCATTTGTCAATGTTAAACTTCATCTGCCAATTTACTGACCATTCATGTAAGGTATCTAGATCCCTTTGGAGGCACTCTATATCGCTATCTGAATCAATTGATCTCCCCATTTTAGTATCGTCTGCGAATTACTTATCCTACTAGTTATACCTAAATCTAGGTCATTTATGTATATAAGAAACAACAGGGGACCTAATACCGATCCCTGGGGGACACCACTTTTGACTGCTCCCCACTCTGACTTGGTACCATTTATGCTGACTCTCTGTTTCCTACCAATTAGCCATGACCTAATCCATCCCAACAACGACCCTCCTATTCCATGTGCCTCAACCTTTCTCATCAATCTCTCATGAGGGACTCTGTCGAAAGCTTTACTGAAATCTAAATATATAATATCATATGACTTGTCACTATCTACTGCTTCATATACCTCTGAGAAAAAGCTAAGCAAATTAGTAAGGCAAGAACGTCCCTGAGTGAATCCATGCTGAGAAGAATTTATTAAGTTAAATTTTACTAAGTGGCTTCTAATTTTCCTAGCAATAATAGACTCTAGCAACTTTCCTATGATTGATGTGAGACTAATGGGACGGTAATTGGATGCTATCGATTTATCACCTTTTTTGAAGATCGGAACTACATTTGCAAGCTTCCAAGCTTCTGGAACTAAACCTGTTTCTAATGACTTGTTAAATATAAATGCTAATGGACTACTTAACTCATCTCTGCATTCTTTTAATACTCTAGCATATACCTCGTCAGGACCAGGCGATTTTTGAGGTTTCAGTCTGTCAATTTCCTTAAGCACATCATTTCTACTTATACTAACTGTACTTAACATATTTTCTATACTATCACTATATACCATATTGACTTCTGGAATCTGTGCCAAATTTTCATTAGTGAAAACGGAAAGAAACTGACTATTTAATGTACTGCACATTTCTAAATCATTTTCTGTTATTTCTCCTATTGAAGTTTTTAGGGGGCCTATTACATCTCTAACTTTAGATTTATATAGTTGGTAAAAAGCTTTAGGGTTATTTTTTGAGTCGCTGGCTATCCTTATTTCATAATTTCTTTTTGCTTTCCTGATTTCCTTTTTGACCTGTCTTGATAGAGTCTGATAGTATATATGTAAATGATTTTCACCTTTCTTTATTTTTCGATATATTCCTTTCTTTTTTCCTATAAGATCTATTAGCTTATTAGTCATCCATTTTGGTTGGTTCTGCGTCGATCTAAATCTTCTTTTAGGGATATATTTATTTTGATCATTGTGGAGTGAAGCAATAAACTGGTTATATGTAGGTGGCAAGTTTAACTCTGGCATATCCTGACTTAATCGCTTAACAATAGGGTCCACCCTTAAGTCTCTTCTTAGCCCACCATAATCGGCTTTTCTGAAATCTGGGATAAGTGTCGTATTCTCTTTAGCATTCCCTGTCCATTGTATATTAAAATAAATAGATTTATGATCGCTATTTCCTAGGTGGTCACCAATCTTTACATTATTTATCATATGTTCATTGTTACTGAAAACTAAATCAAGAATATTAATATCTCTAGTCGGCGTATCTATGAATTGAAATAAAAAACTATCTTGTACTACCTCTATCTTAAACTTTAAAATAATATGGATTGATATTGACAAACTTTGTGTAATAGGACCCAATCTATATGTTAATGTTGCTATGTTTTGTGTGTGAAGCTTATATAAGTAGCTAGGCTATGAGGAAGTTTTTCGCAAAATATAGGCTATAGCCTGACGGAGCCCCTGTCGTTACCTCGGCACTAAACGATCGTTTATATTATGCTGTTTCACCAATAATTTAGAGTAATATGGATTTATATCGATACTTATATTTCAATATGACTCAATCTACAAGTTTGCGTGATTATGTTTTATATTTGGAGCATTATGAGGAAATATTTTGAACTTTTCGGAGGTTGTAGGCATAATCCTGTGTATGCGGGTAGACCTGTATTTATCTCAATAATTTGGTAATGTTACAATATATTTTTACATTTTACATTCATAAATAGTCCACTAATATACTAGGTTAGGTTAGGCTAGGTTAAATATATTGTTCAATGATTCTTAGTAAATAGGCATCTGAAAACAGTTCCTCCTGCTACACAACCGAATGTTTTCGTTTCATACCAATCGCCGTGGCGTAGCCTAGGTATAGGCTAGGAAGTGGTTATTTAGCTGCAAGTGGTGTAGCTATTTTAGCATTAATTCACTTAGTTTATGTCTATCCGCAGCCCTTCTCACAATCAAAACGCACAATTATGTAGCAAAATATATATTTCGATGTCATATACTTGAGATATCAATGAGATTAAATGCGAGCTGTAAAGAGGCTGACACTCTACCTCCATCAAAAACTAGAGCTTCCCACCCAGTGCGGGAAGCATCCTAGCTCCATCAAAGGGTGAGATTTGTGCTGGAGATTGACGGTAGCTCCACTTTTTGCTGAAGAGTGACGAGAATTGGCCCAGTGTGATACCCTCTTTAGGGGGACCCGCAGAGGGCTGCTCTCGGGCAGCATGATATGCGGGGGTTGTGCAGGGAAATTATGAGAGGGATAGGCAGTGGCGGATTAAGGGTGTCTCAGGCATCTGTCATCTTAAGTCAGGAAGAGACGTCAACCTTGGTAGATACATACGATAATTTTATCGAGTCAGTATTCAATGCACAAAATAAATACATCCCCAAAAGAAAATTTAGATCAACACAGAACCAACCCAAATGGATGAATAATAGACTATTAGATCTTCTAGGACAAAAGAGAGGAATATATAGAAAAATTAGGAAAGGCGAAATTCACCTACTTGCTTACTATCAGAATCTATCAAGACAGGTAAAAAAGGATATTAGGAAAGAAAAAAGAAATTATGAAATTAAGGTTGCCAATGACTCAAAAAGTAATCCTAAAGTTTTTTACCAACTATATAAATCCAAGGTTAGAGATGTAATTGGTCCCCTTAAAACTTCGATAGGAGAAATGACAGAAAATGATTTAGAAATGTGCAGTACATTAAATAGTCAATTTCTTTCCGTTTTCACTAATGAAAATTTGGCACAGTTTCCAGAAGTCCGTAAGGTATATAGCGATAGTATAGAAAATAGGTTAAGTACGGTTACTATAAGTAGAAATGATGTGCTTAAGGAAATTGACAGACTGAAACCTCATAAATCGCCTGGTCCTGATGAGGTATATGCTAGAGTATTAAAAGAATGTAGGGATGAGTTAAGTTACCCATTAACATTTTTATTTAACAAGTCATTGGAGACAGGTATAGTTCCAGAAGCTTGGAAGCTTGCAAACGTAGTTCCGATCTTCAAAAAAGGTGACAAATCAATAGCATCCAATTACCGTCCCATTAGTCTTACATCAATCATAGGAAAGCTACTAGAGTCAATTATTGCTAGTAAAATTAGAAACCACTTAGATACATTTAATTTAATAAATTCTTCTCAGCATGGATTCACTCAGGGACGTTCTTGCCTTACTAATTTGCTTAGTTTTTTCTCAGAGGTATATGAAGCGGTAGATAATGACAAGTCATATGATATAATATATTTAGATTTCAGTAAAGCTTTCGACAGAGTCCCCCATGAGAGATTGATGAGAAAGGTTGAGGCGCATGGAATAGGTGGGGCGTTGTTGGGATGGATTAGGTCATGGCTAATTGGTAGGAAGCAGAGAGTCAGCATAAATGGTACGAAGTCAGAATGGGGAGCAGTCAAAAGTGGTGTCCCCCAGGGATCTGTATTAGGTCCTCTGTTGTTTGTTATATACATAAATGACCTTGATTTAGGTATAACTAGTAGGATAAGTAAATTTGCAGACGATACCAAAATGGGGAGAACAATTGATTCAGATAGAGATATAGAGTGCCTCCAAAGGGATCTAGATACCTTACACGAATGGTCAGTAAATTAGCAGATGAAGTTTAACATTGACAAATGCAAGGTATTAAAGATAGGGAAGATGCATACAAATGTTAAATATAAACTAGCTAATGTGGAATTAGAAAACTCGAATTGTGAGAAAGATCTAGGTGTGTTTGTTAGCAATGATTTGAAGCCTAGACAACAGTGTATAAGCGTTCGAAACAAGGCAAACAGGATTCTCGGGTTCATCTCAAGGAGTGTGAGTAACAGAACTGCTGATGTTATCTTAAAACTTTACTTGTCATTAGTGAGACCCCATATGGATTATGCTGTTCAATTTTGGTGTCCCTATTACAGAATGGACATAGATTCATTGGAGAGAGTACAACGTAGAATGACAAAAATGATCCATAATATTAGAAATCTTCCGTATAAAGAAAGGTTGAAGAAATTAGGCTTACATTCGTTAGAGAGACGCAGAGTTAGAGGGGATATGATAGGTGTTCAAGTAAGATGATCCTCAGGGTATTAGAGTGTTGAGCCTGTAATTGGGGTTGTGTGGGACAGGGATCTGCCTTGCTTAGGCCAATCGGCTTTCTGCAGACTCCCATTTTCTTATGTTCTTATGTAACATATTAAAAATCTATTTTTGTGTTGAGACTATGTTTAGCATACATTTCAGTCAAGTTATTGAGTTTCATAAATTTATTTCTAAGCCTACGCTGTTTTGTATAGCGAGTACCGGTACTACTGTACTGTATCTTGATTTGGAGTACCGTATGTTTAACCCGTTCTGTACCGGCAACGTCCCTTTAACTTTATTCGGGCTACTGTTAGACCAGTAGCCCGATTTAGAATTAGAAAATTCAGACTGCGAGAAAGATATAGGTGTGTTTGTTAGCAATTATTTGAAGCCTAGAAAACAGTGTATAAGCGTTCGTAATAAGCAAACAGGATTCTCGGGTTCATCTCTAGGAGTGTGAGTAACAGAACTGTTTATGTTTTCTTAAAATACCCCAAGGTATTAAAGATAGGGAAGATGCAAACAAATGTTAAATATAAACTAGCTAATTTAGAATTAGAAAATTCAGACTGCGAGAAAGATATAGGTGTGTTTGTTAGCAATTATTTGAAGCCTAGAAAACAGTGTATAAGCGTTCGTAATAAGCAAACAGGATTCTCGGGTTCATCTCTAGGAGTCTGAGTAACAGAACTGTTTATGTTATCTTAAAACTTTACTTGTCATTAGTGAGACCCCATATGGATTATGCTGTCCAATTTTGGTGTCCTTATTACAGAATGGACATAGATTCATTGGAGAGAGTTCAGCGTAGAATGACAAAAATGATCCATAATATTAGAAATCTTCCGTATGAAGAAAGGTTGAAGAAATTAGGTTTACATTCGTTAGAGAGACGCAGAGTTAGAGGGGATATGATAGAGGTGTTCAAGTGGGTTAGTGGGATTAACAAAGGGGACATGACAAATGTAGTAAAGCTCAGTGATAGCGAAAGAACTCGTACCAATGGTTTCAAATTAGATAAATTTTGTTTCAGAAAAGATATAGGCAAATATTGGTTTGGTAACAGAGTTGTAGATGGGTGGAATGGACTACCAAGTGCTATAGTGGGATTAAAAACGGTAGGGAGCTTTAAGATAAAATTGGATAAGCATATGGACGAGAAAGGTTGGGTGTGAAGGAGGATCAGCCGGGTTGGGCCAATCAGCGCTCTGCAGACCCCCGTGATTCTGCGTTAATCTCTAACCGTTTTGGTAAGATGATCCTCAGGGTATTAGAGTGTTGAGCCTGTAATTGGGGTTGTGTGGGACAGGGATCTGCCTTGCTTAGGCCAATCGGCTTTCTGCAGACTCCCATTTTCTTATGTTCTTATGTTAAGTGGGTTAGTGGGATTAACAAAGGGGACATGACAAATGTACTAAAGCTCAGTGATAGCGAAAGAACTCGTACCAATGGTTTCAAATTAGATAAATTTTGTTTCAGAAAAGATATAGGCAAATATTGGTTTGGTAACAGAGTTGTAGATGGGTGGAATGGACTACCAAGTGCTATAGTGGGATTAAAAACGATAGGGAGCTTTAAGATAAAATTGGATAAGCATATGGATGAGAAGGGTTGGGTGTGAAGGGGGATCAGCAGGGTTGGGCTAATCAGCGCTCTGCAGACCCCCGTAATCCTGCGTTAATCTCTAACGCGCCGTTTTATTCTCGTCGAAAACCACATTTAAAACGTTATTATATTGTTTTCAATACTATTACCGGACCAGAAAAAGGTGTAGCTTGGTGTTGGATGCGTGGAAACCGAAAAAAAATATGTATTAAATCCTCAGTGGTACCTGTCAAATAGGTGTCCAGTAACTAAAATCGTAAAAAATTAAGCACAATAGCATGTGATTAGTCCTAAGCAATTTTTTTCCAAATTTTTGATGTAGGCCTAGGTGTCATTCCCAGGAAACTAACATAATAGGGGCCTACATATTATATGGATATTTACGTTTTAAGGGTTTGTTTACACTTCTTCTTTTTCGTCTTCTGGGAGACCTCTTTTGCGTGACTGTCAGTCAACAACTGAGACATCTGGTGGCGAATGCAATGAACTATACTGGTGGCGTCGTGGCCAAAGTAATCACCCTACCTAATTCATGCCAAGAGTACTCGAGTTCACTGACACGTGATATCTATCGACCAATCAGGTGATGCCATGATTTGGAAAACAGGTGGCCTGGGATATAAGCCATCAGTTTGACTCTGGCCAGCTTGTGTAGAGGGTGTGAGCCGATCAAAGCTTTTTCCACCGTCTTTAAAAACACTGAGGCTGCTTAAGACATTTTCGCCTTCCAATAAGTGTAAACTGTCCAAAGTGCAATAACCAGTGTTCCAAATACAGCCGGCGAGGACAGCTGGTTTTGAAATGCACATACAGTTTTTTGACATGAACAAATTCAAAACAAAAATCCACCAGCTGTTGACCAAGATGAGTGGTGATCTTGGCGGCCAGCCAGGCAGCCACTCAAGCCAGTACCTCCTCTGTTCATTAACCCTCCAGCCCCGGCTATGTATTCTATATATATTCCCCGAAACCCGGGGGTTTTGGCCTAAAAACGTCTACGCCTAGGCTACCGCATCTTTATTATTTGGCTTGCTTCCGCATTCCCGCGCATCCCCAAGTGTAGATGTGTTTCGTACCTGTAGAATGGCGTTAAGTAGAGCTCTCTAAGTCAACTGGTTCAGTTGTGATGATGATTTCATTGGAGATAACTTTATGGCAAAAACAGCCACTTTACACTACTTTTCGATACTTAACAATAACATACAGGCACACACGAACAAGCGACGCACTCCTTCTTTTGGCGGGAGATGCGGGGCGTCGGTCCAGCCGGCTGTTGTTTACATACGTCGGACGGACGCCTCGCACACCAAGCTCACAGGCTTTCAAGCACTGGGGGCCTCAGAGCCCTTCCGGGTTGCGCGGACCAAGTTTTTTATGGGTGTTTAAGAGCTCATCCGGGTCTGATGGGTTAAGGTTAGTTGGTTGGTTGGGACAATATAAAGGAGCCGGACGTACTGGGAACTTTGAACCCTTAGTAGCTGGCATGCAAGGGCTAGTCTTGTATCCAACGTACTGGGTCTAGGTTAGGTTAGGTTAGGCTAATGTTAACCCCATTCTTACTAGGTTAGGTTAGGTTAGGTTAGGTAAGGTTGTTAGGTTAGGCTAGGCTAATGTTAACCCCATTCTTACTAGGTTAGGTTAGGCTAATCTTACTTGAATCTTACTTTAAGTCGTCTAGAGGTCCCGTCCTCACAGTCGTGGTCCGCCACCGCTGCGTCCGTCCCGTGCGTCCCTTCGAAGGAGGTCCGTCTGGTCCGGTATAGAGTTTGAGGCCGCCCGGCAGTTAGCAGTGTATCCAGACACTGGTGGTTCATCTGGGAGGGTCTTTAGAAACTTGTCTAATAACCCTTTGAACCTGTCTACCGGGCAACTTACTATGTCTCGCACTTCCTTGGGCAGCGAGTTGAAATTTGTTGGTCCATTGTGGCCTAGGCTGGACGCGAGGAGGGATCTCACTCGTTCTGGTGCCTGTGTTGGGAGGGATCTCCTCTCACACTTCCTTCCAGTCCGACCATTTTGTTTTTCCTGGAGTTCATTACCAGTTGGATCTGGAACCAGCTTCTCCAGGATTTTCCACACATTGCTGGTTGGGGGGAGGGGCGTCGACTGACTGGGGACAGAGGTGCATGGGGGCGGTTCGTTCGTGGCCACCCCTTCGGGGATCACGGCGTCAGGCAATAGATAGATAGAAATTGCGCAGTACCTGTCTCGCCTTCTCTGCTGAGAGTACAGCCCTAGCTTCTTGAGCCGGTCCCAGTAGCTAAGGTCCTTCATCCCCCGAATGTTTCTAGTGAAGGACCTCTGGACGGATTCAAGATCTCGTATGTACCCCTTTTTGTGTGGCAACCATAGTTTTTTTTTTTTTTTTTTTTTTTCTGTGATTCTATCTATCTATCTATTGCCTGACGCCGTGATCCCCGAAGGGGTGGCCACGAACGAACCGCCCCCATGCACCTCTGTCCCCAGTCAGTCGACGCCCCTCCCCCCAACCAGCACCGCCTTCGTTCATGTAGTTCCTCACTCCATCCTTCCACCTCATATTCGGTCTACCTCTCCCCCTCTGTCCCTCCACCTCGCTCTCGTACACCCTCTTAGTCATTCTCTCGCTTTCCATACGTTCCATATGGCCGAACCATCTCAAGTTGTTCCTTTTCACACTTTCCAGCACATCTACCTCCACACCACACCTTCTTACTTCCTCATTAGTCTGTCTATCCCTCCATGTAACTCCGCACGCACTCCTTAAGTAATTCATTTCCACTGCTCTCACTCTTGGTCTGAGTCTCTCAACCAACGTCCATGCTTCGCTTCCGTAAGTCAGTGTCGGGATTACCACACTGTCATGCAAGGACTTCTTCACTTCCATACTGACCACCCTATTTCTTGTTACTGCTTTTAGCGTTCCTACAACCCTCTTCCCCTGTTGTACCCTCTCCCGCACCTCTTCATCCATAGTCCCATCTTTACTCAACACACTGCCCAGATACTTAAAAGAGGTGACGATCTCCATAGCCTGACCGTTCAGCTTCACCTCACACTCTGTGACTTCACCCCTTTCGAAGACCATAACCTTGCTCTTCCCCGTATTTACCTTCAAATTCCGTTTTTCGCACACTGTTCCAAACTCATTTACCAGACCCTGCAACTCCCATTCATTATCACTCATCAGAACTGTATCATCCGCAAACAGCAGTATAGGTAGCTTCCACTCAATTCCCTCCCTTTTCAGCGATACACCAACATTCACTGCTCTTGATAGTATTTCTTTCATGACTCCATCCATATATACAGTAAACAACCACGGGGACATCACACACCCCTGTTTCAAACCAACATTCAGGTCAAAGAACTCGCTCTGCTCACTCTCCACACGTACTGCCGCCTTTGCACCCTCATACATGCTCTTCACTGCTTTCAGCAACTTGCCCTCTACTCCGTATATTCTAAGTACTTTCCACAAACCTTCTCTATCCACTCTGTCATAGGCCTTCTCCAAGTCCATAAAGGCAACATACACCTTTTGTTTCTTCTCCAGATACTTCTCCACAACACAATTCAGGGTAAAAATCTGATCTACACATCCTCTTCCCTTCCTAAAACCTCCCTGCTCGTCGCCTATCCATTTCTCCGTTCTCACTCTCACTCTCTCAATCACTACCCTACTGTATACCTTCCCTACTACGCTTAGAAGACATATTCCTCGGTGGTTACCACACACTCCTCTTTCCCCTTTGCCCTTATATAGGGGGACTATTATGCCAGTCTTCCAGTCATCGGGTGCACTCCCCTTCTCCCATGCTAGTTTGCACATTTTCCATACCCATTCTATCACTATCTCACCACCATACCTCAACATTTCCCCACACACTCCATCTGTTCCTGGTGCTTTCCCCAACTTCACTCTTTTCATGGCTTCCCACACTTCTGACCTCCTGATCCCCACCTCCTCCTCCACTACTTCTCTTCTTCTCCCTCCCATACCATATCCAGCTATGTTTGCTGGCTCTTCATTCCTTTCATTTAGCAACTCACTGAAGTACTCCCTCCATCTTTCGACTCTCTCTTGCTTCTCGGCTAGCATTCTCCCATTCTTATCTTTCACACCCTTACTGTTTCCCTTGCTACCTTCCCTAACTTTCTTGACTTCTTTCCAGAACAGTTTCTTACTCTCCCTCCATTTTACACTCAGATTCCTTCCAAATTCCTCATCTACTCTTCTCTTACTTTCCTTCACTACTCTCTTCACCACCCTCTTACTCTCCATGTACCTCGCTCGTTTCTGTCTCTCGGAATCTTCATTCCCTCTACTACCCAACCACACTCTATATGCTTTCTTCTTTTCTTCCACAGCTATTCTTACCTCTTCTGTCCACCATGCTGTACCTTTCACTCCCCTCCCTCTTCTCCTCACTCCACACACCTCCTCACATGCTGCACAGATCTCATCCTTCATTTCTATGTGATTGAGGGAGGCAAAAGGCATAACTGCCTATAGCGAGTGCCTCCCCCATAGTTGAAAGAGTGACAGGGCCAAAATCAGCCAAAATAAGTTGACTACAGTAGTCAAGGAAGGGTTGTACCATAGACCTCCAGAGAGTTAGCATTGTTTCTTGTTCCCTGGAGTTGAACGTCCGTAGGATCCATCCGGCCATTCCCTTGGCTTTCTTGACAGCTGCAGAAATGTGGTGTTGAAATGTGGCATCGTCGGACAATTGCACACCTAGGCATCTCACATGTGGCTTGGGGGTGATGTCGTGGCTGCCTGCAGTGAGTAGTTTGGTGGTGTCCTTGAGGGTTTGTTTCGGGCCACATCGTAACGCTTCAAACTTTTCTTCGTTGAAGGTCATGTTGTTTTCGTCTGCCCATTTGTAGATTTTGTCGAGGTCATCCTGGAGATTATGAATATCCTCTTCATTTCTGACGACACGACTTATGTTCGTATCGTCAGCAAAGGAAGAGATAACTGATTGACCAACTCCATCATCAATGTCCCCTATCAGTATAAGGAAGAGCAAAGGTCCTAATACTGATCCCTGGGGTACTCCACTAATGTTGTGGGGCTTTTCAGATGTGTGGCCCTTAACAGCAACAGTCTGCGTTCTTGCGGAGAGGAAACTGTGCAGCCACACACCTATTTTGCCTAATGTTAACCCCATTCTTACTTCGTTAGGTTAGGCTAATGTTAACCCTATGAAAACCCAAACCAAGATTTTATTAAGGTTACTGTGTAATTTTAACATGAAAATTAGTAAAATCCGAGCCAAGTTTCGTCAAAACATGGCTTGTGTTTTCAAAATGTCGGGTTATATGGGTATGGAAAGTTACAAAACCCGAGCCAACATTTTAATAAGGTTACTGTGTTATTTTCATTTTTAAATTAGTTAAATCCGAGCCAACTTTCGTCAAAACTTGGCTCGGGTTTTCAAAAAGTCAGGTTTTATGGGTCTGGAAATTGACAAAACCTGAGCCAAATTTTGGTTACAAATGTGGGTAAGATTTTATGGTTTGACAGTTACAAGCCCCATCGATGTTTGTTGATGTTTGTGTAGCCTATAGGTATGTTATATAATAGTCTTCAGTCCTATATATGTCCTTCCCGTCGCAAATGTATTATAAGGGAGATATAGGGTAAAACACAGTCTTGTCTGCATAATGACAAGTCCTGTTTTACGGGATTTCTGCTTTATAGATTTTTTTTTTCCCTCCTACCTTACTCGGGGGACCTTACAGTTGCGCGATCCAGTGCCGCTTTGGTAATTGCGTACATTTTAGGTTAGGTTAGGTTTCTTAGTTAGGTAAAACAACACTATAGTATATCAAAGAAAAAATGCAAAAAAAAAAAAACCACACATTCTAAAACTCCCAATCTACCAAGATTGGAAGCCAAAACGTCACATTTTTCCTTTGCCCCTCAACTTTCTCTTCATAATTGCTGAGGGGCACAGGGCCCTGGGTGAGGCTTTGGTTTCCCGGGCGTTTCCGCACCCTCCTCAGCTCCCCGCCATGGAGTGGCTTCGGTCACCCAGGCTTTACTGTGGTCGGCACGGAAGGTTCTGTGGGGGCGCTCGTTTATGGCCTTGGCCTTGCTCGGGGCCTTGGGGCTGTTCGGCCAGGCAGCTTGGGGAACAACAACAACAACCCAAATGTGTATTATCGTGTTCTATACGCTTTTTACCCCTCAATTTCCCTGATCTTCATAGCCCTCCCCACTATCGGGGGTGTGTGTCTTTAGATTGATGGATAATGGGTAAATGCTTAATTCCCATTCAATTTCATCACTAGATTCGACTAAAACACCAAAAACAAAATCAAAATACCCCCAAAAAAATACCTGAAAAACACGTTGCGTCTCCTGTATATTAACCAAAGTGATGTCAGTAGTAATTAAGGGTTAGAGAAAAATAGAGTTTAAGGAATCAATATGATGGGGGGTCCGGGGGCATGCCCCCCCCGGGATTTTTTTTGACATTTTAGGGTGTCAGAGAGAGCATTTAGCGACTTTTCAAGGCCATAAAATGGCTCGGATACTGTTAAAAAAATAAGGTTATCTAGACAATTTTTTGAAAAAGATTATAGGCTAGGCTATAGCCTAAAAAAAAAAAAAAAACCTAGGTCGTTATAGTATGCTTTTCCTACATTCCGTAAAATACTCCCTCCCTCAACATATTTTGTATCCCACAGCAAACGGTTATGGCCAAATAGTTATTTTTCGCGAGTGAAGTGGCGTGTTTTTAGATTGTGGTTTAACCCTCCAGCCCCGGCTACGCATTACATAAATATTCCCCGAAACCCGGGTGTTTTGGCCGAAAAACGTCTATGCTAGGCTACCGTATATTTGTTATTCTGACTACTTACCGCATTCCTACGCATCCCCAAGCGTAGCTGTGTTATTTACCTGTAGAATGGCGTTAAGTAGAGCTCTCTAAGTCAACTGGTTGAGTTGTGATGATGATTTCATTGGAGATAACTTTATGGCAAAAACAGCCACTTTACACTACTTTTCGATACTTAACAACAACATACAGGCACACACGAACAAGCGATGCTCTCCTTCTTGTGGCCGGAGATGCGGGGCGTCGGTCCAGCCGGCTGTTGTTTACATGCGTCGGACCGACGCCTCGCACACCAAGCTCACAGGCTTTGACCTCATGGGTGTTTAAGAGCCCTTCCGGGCAGCTCGTGTATGCTTTTTTATGGGCGTTCAAGAGCCCTTCCGGGAACAGAGGGTTAATGGGTAAATATGCATCTCCCCCTATTTTCACACATCAAAACACCCTTACACAACTCTAAACTAGATAAAAACAATCGAAGCGATTTTTTAGCAATTTAATTACATCATCTTTATATTGACCCTTTTACCCAGACCCCACTGGAATTGGTAGTTGGTATTGATATAGTACAGTACATGACAAAATTGTGTGGATTCGGAAACGAGAAAACAAAGAATTGGATCTATTGATTCAAGTGCTATAGTGGGATCTAAAACTGTAGGGAGCTTTAAGATAAAATTGGATAAGCATATGGACGAGAAGGGTTGAGTGTGAAGGGGGATCAGCCGGGTTGGGCCAATCAGCGCTCTGCAGACCCCCATAATCCTGCGTTAATCTCTAACCGTTTTGGTAAGATGATCCTCAGGGTATTAGAGTGTGAAGCCTATAATTGGGCTTTGTAATTGAATTGGGGTTGTGTGGGACAGGGATCTGCCTTGCTTAGGCCAATTGGCTTTCTGCAGACTCCCATTTTCTTATGTTCTTAAGTTGGCTGCCTTTCTTGTTTCTTGCTTCCACAGTTCCACCCTTACATAGCCAGTAGCCTAACCTGCCGTGACTGAGTCTAATAGAAAATATAATTTCCGACGGTAATAGGCCTAACATATATTACAGCAAATATATTACAGGCCAGGCCTTTGATAAAATCACCGAGCTGCCTGCATTGGAAGGTAAAAGTAACCTTGTCCATACATAGGCTAGGCTATTACCCGGCTACTGGTAAGTTACATAAGTTACGGTAAGTAGCCTAATAGCCTAACAGGCTAACACTGTCAAATGACTGTACAGTACTAGGTAACGACAATGTAAATTAATCTAATAAATTGAGTCATGAAAGACTCATTATATGATTAGTATAGTAGGCTATAGGCTAGCCTAAACCTAGCAGTCTTAACTACTATAATTCTATTCTAGGCCTTAGGCCTAGCCTATATATATAAAATATAATTTACAAGTAGATCTAGGGCCCTAGGCTAGGCCCTAACTAGGCGACCAAACTGATAAATTAGTTCAAACACTGTAGCTTACCGTAACACAATAGCTTTAGAAAATCCAAAATTGCCTAGGCCTAGCTGTCTAGGACACATAATCCAAGAGTCAAGTAGCCTAAATTAGGCTAGGTTTAGCCTTTAGGCCTAGGAATAGGATAGCCTACTTAAACTTTTCATGAAATCCTGGCAGCAGTTTCAAGCTGGAATCTGATTATCTGCAGGATGAAAGTTAGGGAAGGTAGCAAGGGAAACAGTAAGGGTGTGAAAGATAAGAATGGGAGAATGCTAGCCGAGAAGCAAGAGAGAGTCGAAAGATGGAGGGAGTACTTCAGTGAGTTGCTAAATGAAAGGAATGAAGAGCCAGCAAACATAGCTGGATATGGTATGGGAGGGAGAAGAAGAGAAGTAGTGGAGGAGGAGGTGGGGATCAGGAGGTCAGAAGTGTGGGAAGCCATGAAAAGAGTGAAGTTGGGGAAAGCACCAGGAACAGATGGAGTGTGGGGAAATGTTGAGGTATGGTGGTGAGATAGTGATAGAATGGGTATGGAAAATGTGCAAACTAGCATGGGAGAAGGGGAGTGCACCCGATGACTGGAAGACTGGCATAATAGTCCCCCTATATAAGGGCAAAGGGGAAAGAGGAGTGTGGTAACCACCGAGGAATATGTCTTCTAAGCGTAGTAGGGAAGGTATACAGTAGGGTAGTGATTGAGAGAGTGAGAGTGAGAACGGAGAAATGGATAGGCGACGAGCAGGGAGGTTTTAGGAAGGGAAGAGGATGTGTAGATCAGATTTTTACCCTGAATTGTGTTGTGGAGAAGTATCTGGAGAAGAAACAAAAGGTGTATGTTGCCTTTATGGACTTGGAGAAGGCCTATGACAGAGTGGATAGAGAAGGTTTGTGGAAAGTACTTAGAATATACGGAGTAGAGGGCAAGTTGCTGAAAGCAGTGAAGAGCATGTATGAGGGTGCAAAGGCGGCAGTACGTGTGGAGAGTGAGCAGAGCGAGTTCTTTGACCTGAATGTTGGTTTGAAACAGGGGTGTGTGATGTCCCCGTGGTTGTTTACTGTATATATGGATGGAGTCATGAAAGAAATACTATCAAGAGCAGTGAATGTTGGTGTATCGCTGAAAAGGGAGGGAATTGAGTGGAAGCTACCTATACTGCTGTTTGCGGATGATACAGTTCTGATGAGTGATAATGAATGGGAGTTGCAGGGTCTGGTAAATGAGTTTGGAACAGTGTGCGAAAAACGGAATTTGAAGGTAAATACGGGGAAGAGCAAGGTTATGGTCTTCGAAAGGGGTGAAGTCACAGAGTGTGAGGTGAAGCTGAACGGTCAGGCTATGGAGATCGTCAACTCTTTTAAGTATCTGGGCAGTGTGTTGAGTAAAGATGGGACTATGGATGAAGAGGTGCGGGAGAGGGTACAACAGGGGAAGAGGGTTGTAGGAACGCTAAAAGCAGTAACAAGAAATAGGGTGGTCAGTATGGAAGTGAAGAAGTCCTTGCATGACAGTGTGGTAATCCCGACACTGACTTACGGAAGCGAAGCATGGACGTTGGTTGAGAGACTCAGACCAAGAGTGAGAGCAGTGGAAATGAATTACTTAAGGAGTGCGTGCGGAGTTACATGGAGGGATAGACAGACTAATGAGGAAGTAAGAAGGAGGTGTGGTGTGGAGGTAGATGTGCTGGAAAGTGTGAAAAGGAACAACTTGAGATGGTTCGGCCATATGGAACGTATGGAAAGCGAGAGAATGACTAAGAGGGTGTACGAGAGCGAGGTGGAGGGGGAGAGGTAGACCGAATATGAGGTGGAAGGATGGAGTGAGGAAGTACATGAACGAAGGCGGTGCTGGTTGGGGGGAGGGGCGTCGACTGACTGGGGACAGAGGTGCATGGGGGCGGTTCGTTCGTGGCCACCCCTTCGGGGATCACGGCGTCAGGCAATAGATAGATAGATAGAATTACAAGCCAGCCACCTGTGGCTGAGCAGCTGATTGCCCAGATCACATATCTCACATTTGACATACATATATAACAATAAGACACTACTTATGAGTGACACAAGTGACTTGACATATTGTTTCAGCTTTTAAGAGGTACAATTTTCTATATATTGAGTTATTTCCAACTGTAATGTCACACTAATACACATTAGAATCCAGTCACAGTGCAGAAAAAATGGCGACTAGAAAGATTTCTAAAAAAAATCTCGCTCTTAATTACTATAAAAACAGTAATTCACAGCTTGTGTCACTACGCCTGAACTGCCTCATATTTAACACTCTGGAAAACACTTAAAACGGCATTGACACCCAAATCCAACGTTCACATTCTTATCTATACCCTCCTACCTAACCTGTAACCAATTCTGGGCCGTCAGCTTATAATTTTAATGGGTTTTTCAGACTTCACAGTAATTAAGGAAGACCGATAAAAGTTACAGACCAGTTCCAACTGAAGGCGCCAAACAATAAACTCTCATAAGGGGATCATGTATAGTATTGGATCTTAGGATTCAGTACAGTACTCTAATTTTAGGATCTGGTAATATCTGAAACTTGTCTCTGATATTATTTTGTCACTTATATTAAATTTGTTCGTCTATAATTTGGTATGGTGGCTTCGGCGCTTAACGCCATTTACGAAATATGATAATGTGGCTAATTACTTTGTACTTTGAGTGTTTATGTGTTGAAAACAACATGTAATAAGCAATTATTATTTGTTTTTAATCATCCTTTAGTTACAGTTGGTTTCTAGGCTATACAACAAAATTATATTTTAGTGCAGGATATGTCGAGATGTCGTAAGGAGCGAATGCTTCAATCACATATCAAAACAATAAGATCGCATACAGAGTCACAGATAGGGAGGTCCGGAGCTAATGTGTGTGATTAAAAACTTTTCACGACTCCAAGCTTAACTATTTGTAGGTAGGTTAGTAAATATACTTATTAGTTAATGTTCATAGATTTATTTAGCTATAAATTGTACCAAGAACGTGTGTGTTGTCCACTGCTGGGCTGCTCAGCTCCTCCAGCCTCCGAACGATCTCAAAATAGTAATTAAGAACATTTTCCTTCGTCGGTAGTAAGATATAAAACAACCTATTTTGGCACACTGACCAGTGGAGGCACAAACACTAAAAACGCAGATTCCTTTGATCCTTTACAATCAGGAAACTTGACAATAATTCAGCCTGTTATATTTATTAGCATGGATGATTTTATCAAAAGATAACATAAAAGAAAATCTTAATTTAGCCTTTAAAAAAAAATCATTCATTGGAATAATGCTACAGCCTACAATGCTCTACATGACGAACAGGCTGCAGGGAAAAAAGTAGGCTAAATGTACACTGGATGACTGGGCCATTGGAACTGTGTAGACAAAAAAGAATCCGGCTACATTTTTAAATTGTAGATTCTAAACTAAACCTGTTTCTTTATAGAGTTGTCTGGGCTGTTGTCTAGCCTGCCTCAAGTCTAACTCAAACTATCTGAATTATGAAAAGGTCAGGCAGCAGCAGCCTAGGCTAGGCCTATCCTCTAAATATAGTTTATCTACGAAATAAAATTGATTGATTGATTGATTGAAATATGCTACATGATCCCAAGATTATTATAAAAATTAATATGAATATAAAACATACATATATCCCAATTTTGTCTTCATTTTTGCCAGACTTCATACACTCGATAATCTCAATTTATATTTCCGATCTGCTCATATTTGTAACATTTATTGTCAATATGTCTGATGTTTAGCCTACTTTTGATCGCGATAGGCTTCAATGCATCACAGATATATCATATATTTCACAAACATATATTGTCTCAACCTACCTTAATAAATATCATGAAGCCAGGAGAACTTAATAGTTGTACAAAATTCAATATAGCCTGGCCAAAAACAATAAGAGGTGGTACTGGCACGAAGCACTAGCCTGTTAGCTGATATGATCACCAACGTTGGCGGTGGCGACGTGACTAAAAATATTTAGCTTAAAGTTGATGAGAAAATAAAGATTGTGTTCGTTTTGGTATTAACGTAAAACGGCATAAATATTTGTTTAGACATTAACATAATAGCATTGACAAAGGACTAAGAGGGTAATGTCAAAACGTTTGCTGACCATTCTCAGATTTTGACGATATAATAGAAAACCACTTTCAAGGGGCAACTTACCCTGAGGTTAAAAAAAAATCTCAATATTCATGGGCCCCTCCTGAGGCTTGGGCCCAGGGCTACCGCCTCTAAAGCCCCCCCACCCCCCTTAATCCGCCACTGGGGAAAGGATCGGGTCAAGGATTAGGATTAATGAGTAGTGATCCTATTTCTAAAGGAATGAAGAGTGGGGCTATTAACCCGGGAACTGCGGGGAGACTCTTAAGAGTTCCCCCGGCGGACTGCGGGGAGACTCTTATGAGTGAGTGAAAAAAAAAATCAACTTTTGACATCGGAAAAAAAAATATATATATTTTTATTTTTTTTTGGCCCCTGGGCCATGCAAAATCTCAGTCCTCTACCTCCCCTCCTTCCCCACTTTCCTCCTCTCCTTCAGTTATCACCTATTTTCCCTGTTATTCCCTTATTCTGAGGTATATTTTCGTGCTAACATTAGCCAGTTGCAAGCAAGGTGTTGTCATCACTGATGGCAAGCGAGTGCAAGAGAGAGAGAGTATCGATTGACTGTGTCTCAGTGGCCTTGGGGGAAATTTGCGGGAAAGCAGTTTGCCTCACCCATACATTATACAACTCGCGGGCTATATCTCCGATTTTGACCATCCAAACGCTGTTTTCACTCGTTTTATTGTTGTTTCAGGTTAATACCTTTATAATCAACCCATAATAGGCGCATATGGATAAGTATTAATACTATTAATGGCACAATGAATATTTTAGTGACGGAAACACCTCAAATACGTCAGCACAGGGGGACGTTTCCAATTACCCCCATGCGCACTTCAGAGGTTAACTAGGCCTATGTGAGATGGGAGGTGATTCCACTCTTGGATGCTGCGGGGAAAAAATTAATGTCTGAATATTCCTGGATAACTGGACCCTCTTCTATGGTAAGGATGAACTGTATGCCCAGGATGGTATACATCTCTCTCGACTAGGAGAGAGATTTTTTTTTCTTGGATTTTTTTTTTTTTTTTTTTTTTTGTCATTAACCTAACCTAATAGCCCCCAAATACATTTAGGTTAGGTTTTTTGGTTAGGTTAATGAAAAAAAAACAAAAATAAAAATAAAAGGAAAAATCCCAAGATTAAAAAGTATATAGGCCTACAGTAGAAATGAAGCATATGATGATAGGGACCAAAAACTACCATTAGAAATGTGTTACCAATATTGTTGCGTCTCCTGTATATTGACCCCCTGATCATTTATAATTTATTTAGTATCTATAGTGGATAATCTTCAACGACACTACATCCGCCCTATTAGAAACAATTTATTGGGGAAAATAGGAACCAATAGACTTGCCATATTTTTCTCATTATAGTCCGCATGGAGGAATTTGGTCAATATACAGGAGACGCAACAATATAGGTAGCAAATTTATAATGGTAGTTTTGTGTTCCTATCATCATATGCTTCATTTCTATATACTTTTTATCCCCGGGGAATTTTTTTATTTTTTTTTTTATTTTATGTTTTTTTTTTTGGGGGGTGGGGGTCATTAACCATTTCTCTGCGGGGTGTTTTGGGCTATTTAGGGCATATTCAGGCACTCCTGAATGATAAATCAAGCATCTGCATTAAATGAACTGTATTATGCCGAAAACTAGGCGAAAATAGCTGAGACCAGAACGGGCCCCGTACGTGGTCTGGTTCACCCGCAGCGGTGCCAGTGAAATGCGGGAAACCCGCTATTTGGTAGCACTCGCTCGCTTGGCTACACTGTTGTGAGAGACAGAGAGAGACCCGCGCGAGACACAGTCTACCTCAGTGAGCAGCTCGCTGCTCTGAGGGTCGGAGGTGGGCCCCTCATGCTCCCGCCCACTGACACTCAATTTGTACGTTTTTTACAGGCTTTTAAATCCTGGAAATTGCTGTAACTTGCCAGGATGTTCCAGAACGTCACCCGCAGCGAAAGGGTTAACCTAACCTGTTTCCCGGGTGTTTCCGCACCCTCCTCAGCTCCCCGCCATGGAGTGGCTTCGGTCACCCAGGCTTTATTGTGGTCGGCAGGGAGGGTTCTGTGGGGGCGCTCGGTTATGGCCTTGCTCGGGGCCTTGGGGCTGTTCGGCCAGACAGCCTGAGGAACAGCAACAACAACAACAACCTAACCTAACCTAATACTGTAGCCCCCAAATACATTTAGGTTAGGTTTTTTGGTTAGGGTAATGAAAACCAAAAAAATCCCCAAGGAAAAAAATAAAAAATCCCAAGATTTTTTTTTTTTCCCCCCCGGGGATAAAAAAAATATAAAAATGAAGCTACCATTAGAAATTTGCTACCTATATTGTTGCGTCTCCTGTATATTTACCAGGAATTTCGTTATCGACACTTGAAAAAACCCGATTAGGCCTACACCGAAAAATAATACAAAAATAATAAGTCCCGACCGTAAACAAAGCATTGCGTCCAATGAATCCTTCGATTAGACTCCTCTTTTTGTTTTGAAAGATGCGGTGAGTGCGATTTACCCAATAAATGGCGTGAAGGTTACTCACTAAAACGAAATACTGGCAACCTGTTTTTGCCCCCTTACAGATCTACATTTATGAGGATGACAATAAATCAAGGGGGGGTGAGGGGGGGCAACGCCCCCCCCTCAACCCATCGTGTATCCAATGTACCCCACAATTTCCCTTACCTACTGTAAAAGCGCGATTCACCCAATAAATGGCGCAATTTGACGCTGGATCTTCAGATTGATAGATAATTGGTAAGTTTACGCAAATCCTCCACTCAAACCATGCAAAACAACTATGAAACACTATATTCCTTGAAGGAAAAAAAAATAACATGGTAAATTAATAATAATAAGCATGTTACTTATTTCTCATAAGCGCCAATTTTTCCGAAGAATTCACTGTCGCTCGGAAACAGAAAGAAAAAAGAACAAAATCAATGCATCAAAAGAAAGCTTATATGCAACACACATTTAACAATCACTAGCAGTGTCAAAATAGCCTAAACTCTATAGCCATCTGTCATGACACCTCTCTCAAGATCATAGCTTCTCTCAAAGAGAAAACTCTTCAGTTGTCTCTTGAAGCATTCAACAGAACTCAGTTGTCTCATGGACAGCGGCAACCTGTTATACAACCTCGGAGCCATGTAGGAGAATGACCTCTCAAAGAAAGAAGACTGGTGGAAAGCCCTTGGTTCATCAAGACGAAAAGGGCATTGTCATGACGCACAACTACACCATGGTGTGCCGGTGGGTGCCTGAGCAGCTCCGCAAGGTACCTAGGCTCACCAAATTTGAGAACCTTAAAAGTCACTAAACACAACTTAAATTCTATTCTTGCTCTTACTGGCAGCCAGTGCAGTTCTATGTGAAGAGATGTAGTAGGAGTTCTAGGTGGAACACCAAAAATGAGTCTTGCGGCCCTGTTAAGAACTGACTGAACTTTCTTTAAAATATAATTTGGAAGACCCACCAACAGGGCATTGCAATAATCAACACGAGAGAAGACCAATGAGTGAACCAACGTCAGGAGGCAACGTCTGGTTATAAACGGCTTCACCAAATAGAGATTTCTGATGTGCAAGTAACAACTTTTAACTATCTGGTTTACATGCTCTTTGAAATCTAATCGGGAGTTCACATAAACACCCAGATTTCGAACAGGGTTGGCCGGTCGCAGCTGAGATCCACCCACATTGATGGAGAGGGCACCTACTATATCATCAGCTCTTCTATTTCCTCGGATGATGAGAATATCAGTTTTACCATCATTTAGCTTAAGTTTTCTCGCTCTCATCCACTTCTTGATATCAGACATCAACAATTCCATCTTACTCCGTATATCAACTATATTTGTGATTCTCACATAAATCTGGGTGTCATCTGCATAAAAGTGAAAGGTGACATTATGTGCACGAAGCAGAAGAGACAAACTGCTGATATAAATTATAAATAGGATAGGACCTAAAACTAATCCCTGCGGAACACCATACTGCAGGGGTGTCAAGTCCGAGACCAATTGATTTACCATCACATTCTGGGATCTACCTGACAAGTACGACCCAAGAAGCAAGAGAGCGGAATCACGCACACCACAATCATAAAGATCACTCAATAACAACTCGTGATCCACTGTGTCAAAGGCCGCAGAGAGATCAAGCAAGACCAATAGTGAGGCCACACCATTGCAAATGTTCTCAACTAGATCATTATGTACTCTAATCAATTAGGCTGATGTAGTCTTGTTGAACGTTACCGAAATGGTAAAAGCAGGAAGTAAGCGAGAGAGTAGACTGACTGGCTCGGGCTCACCCGGCTAAGCCAATCACAGGCCATGATTTACGTATTACACATTTAAAATAGGCAGTGACGGCATTCCTTCCCTTGCTTGTGTTTACTGTATTATATGTACAAATTTATGGGTTCCATGTGGTATTTATAGTTCTTAAGGTTCGGATATCACCTATCACATTATCATTATAAATATTAAAACTTATATAGTTTAATACAGTATATATATGGAATATACAGTATATTAATAGGCCTACGGAAGAAATATATTTCCACGACATAGCCTACTAATTCACGCCAAACACTATACCGTATACTGTATATTTAGGATACCAAGTTACAGTATTTAAAGAGTACTATATACCACGTCGCATTAACCGAACCTATAATGCTTATACAGTATACGGTATATTATCAAGATTACAAAGCATACAGAATACATAATTTGTAATATTGAAGGAGGTATTCGGCTAATAATCGAAGTAACGAAGCTACTACTCATACTTAGTTATAGCCCCCCTCAACATATTATTGTATCCAATGGCCTCCCCCTATTTTGACGGCGATTTTTCAGTAATTTGCCCCCTGCTGGCAATATATATGGTGATGACAATATGTCATGGGGGGGGGGGGGGGGTGGAGCCCCCCCCCCCCCCTCCCTCAACATATTATTGTATCCAAAGGCAGTCAAAATAGACGGGAACATGATGGCAAAGGTCCGACGCCGCCACTACGCGTACTGTAAACAAGGGTGGCGGTATGCCCGAACTTAACATTCATGCCCCAGACAGCTCCTCGCCTCCCATGTTTTGAACCTCTGACTGGAGGGAATTGGTACTGGTGCCCACGTCTCTTCAACAAACTCCCACGGCGAGTAAGAGACATGAGGGGCGTCTCCTTAGACAACTTCAAGGGAGGTCGAACTGCAAAAAGTGCCAGACGAGCCCATCTTCGCAAGAGAGCGTGCTGCCCCTTCGAACAGTCTACTGCACCAAATCACCACCCAGAACGAGGGGCGGTGCGCTCCTCGGTGCCGCTAGAAGTGTGGCGAACTCATCACAAGGTAAGGTAAGGTGTATCCAGGTCCTGTTGTAGGAGGCTGGTCAGGAACTGTAGCCAGCAACTTATCTAGGCTAGTTTGTTCTTGAAGCTGTATGGTGTAAACTGTGTAATGCCTGTCAGGTTTCTTATTGGCAAGAGTTGTGTTATCGAGCGTATCACCTACCTCTGACGGTCTGACCGGGTATATCCTAGTGTTTACTATACCCCTTTGAAAGGACATTACCCGGGATGGATGTAGAGTTCGGGTGAACTGTCGTCATTGTTTAGATAGGGTGATCGCCGCTGTTAACTTCGCGTCTATTTTTACGGTGATTTTTTTCGGTTATTTGCCCCTTGCTGGCAATATATATGATGATGACAATATGTCATGGGCTGGTGAGGTTATTGTATCCAATGACATTCAAAATAGACGGGAACATGATTGCAAGCGTCCGACACCCCCACCCCCCGCCGCCATGTTTACATTTGTCGATCGCCGTGGTTAAGTTCGTGTCTATTTTGACGGCGATTTTTTCGGGTATTGCCCCCTGCTGGCAATGTATATGATGACGACAATATGTCATGGGGGTTGAGGTACATATTACACTGCCCCGCTCGGCGAGGGGCGTGACGTGACGACTGAAAGACTGTGTGATTGGTTGATAATTTGATGGAAGGCTGTGATTGGTTCCATGAGTGACGGGAAGCAATGTGATTGGTTCATGCTATGGTTCATGATTCCTAAAAGTCTGCTAGATGTAGTGACGTTCAACTGACAGGTTGAGGGTAAGATCTCCCGAAGGACGGCCATTGTTTATTATTGCGGCACGGCCATGGACAGGGAGGGATTTTTATAATTGTTTACAGTTTCTCATATTTAACTTATAGTGAATTTGCGACGGTAATTACATGTACACCAACAAAGTGTCGTTCATGAAAGTGATAACACACTAATAATCATCGATGGGGCCCGTGACTGGTTGGTCATACACTAATACCCAAATCTATCCTAAATAATCTTTAAAATTGTCCGCGAATCTATCTATCTATCGCCTGACGCCGTGATCCCCGAAGGGGTGGCCACGAACGAACCGCCCCCATGCACCTCTGTCCCCAGTCAGTCGATGCCCCTCCCCCCAACCAGCACCGCCTTCGTTCATGTACTTCCTCACTCCATCCTTCCACTTCTCATTCGGTCTACCTCTCCCTCTCTCCACCTCGCTCTCGTACACCCTCTTAGTCATTCTCTCGCTTTCCATACGTTCCATATGGCCGAACCATCTCAAGTTGTTCCTTTTCACACTTTCCAGCACATCTACCTCCACACCACACCTCCTTCTTACTTCCTCATTAGTCTGTCTATCCCTCCATGTAACTCTGCACGCACTCCTTAAGTAATTAATTTCCACTGCTCTCACTCTTGGTCTGAGTCTCTCAACCAACGTCCATGCTTCGCTTCCGTAAGTCAGTGTCGGGATTACCACACTGTCATGCAAGGACTTCTTCACTTCCATACTGACCACCCTATTTCTTGTTACTGCTTTTAGCGTTCCTACAACCCTCTTCCCCTGTTGTACCCTCTCCTGCACTTCTTCATCCATAGTCCCATCTTTACTCAACACACTGCCCAGATACTTAAAAGAGTTCACTATCTCCATAGCCTGACCGTTCAGCTTCACCTCACACTCTGTGACTTCACCCCTTTCGAAGACCATAACCTTGCTCTTCCCCGCATTTACCTTCAAATTCCGTTTCTCGCACACTGTTCCAAACTCATTTACCAGACTCTGCAACTCCCATTCATTATCACTCATCAGAACTGTATCATCCGCAAACAGCAGTATAGGTAGCTTCCACTCAATTCCCTCCCTTTTCAGCGATACACCAACATCCACTGCTCTTGATAGTATTTCTTTCATGACTCCATCCATATATACAGTAAACAACCACGGGGACATCACACACCCCTGTTTCAAACCAACATTCAGGTCAAAGAACTCGCTCTGCTCGCTCTCCACACGTACTGCCGCCTTTGCACCCTCATACATGCTCTTCACTGCTTTCAGCAACTTGCCCTCTACTCCGTATATTCTAAGTACTTTCCACAAACCTTCTCTATCCACTCTGTCATAGGCCTTCTCCAAGTCCATAAAGGCAACATACACCTTTTGTTTCTTCTCCAGATACTTCTCCACAACACAATTTAGGGTAAAAATCTGATCTACACATCCTCTTCCCTGCTCGTCGCCTATCCATTTCTCCGTTCTCACTCTCACTACCCTACTGTTATGTCAAATCTGTTAAATCATGTTAGTCATTTACGAATCAACGGGAGTCCATGGGAGTCGGTAGCGTCACTGGGAGTCATAAATTTTCGCAGCGACTAGGAGCGCGAGTCCAAATTTGCCCCTACTCCCAGTGATTCTAGCTCACACTCCTGTATGTGTGAACACTCCTTAAAGGTTATGACCTTAAGTAGATGAAAACATGAAAAAAATCGCAACAATTCAACCTGATTATTAAGGTGTTCACCATTGCCATGCACACATTTATTTATACATTATGGCCATTTAATGCTATTGTTTATTAAGCAAAATATCCATAGGGCAGCCCATTCAGCTTACTGCTTGGCTCCACAATTGTATAGAAAGGCAGCGTTGCCAATTTCTCCCAGGTGGGTAATTGAATTCTGCACTATCATAAAACAGACTCTACATGGTTGCAATATCTGTCAGCCAGAAGAGCTGTGGTCCACACAATCAAAGATGAAAAGAAAGTGTATTATCAGGGAAAAGTTGACTCATGTGGTAACGACCAGAGGAGGTTGGCTTCAATTGTAAACAGTTTACTTGGAAAAACAAGAGTCAGCTTAAGACCTTCTGTACCCGATGCCGAGTTGGCTGCCAACTTTGTGGCATATTTTGCTGGCAAGATAACTCGCATAAGACAGGAACTGGATGATGCTTCTGTTGGTGAAGAACTTTCAGTTGTACTCCAACCCCGACACATTCCTAATAATGTCCTCTCATCCTTTCACTCAGTAGAGGTGGACATGATCTCGTCCTACATAAGAAACCTCAATAAAACATTTTGCCCGTTGGATCCCATAAATGTTTCCAAGCTACCAAGAGTCTATGATCACACAGTTGAGTTTATTTCCAAAATAATTAATAAGTGCTTCTCTGAAGGTAGCTTCCCACATTCTGAAAAGCATGCACTACTCCGACCTACTCTAAAGAAACCTGACTTGATGTTGAGAACATGTTGAACTATCGTCCTGTCTCCAACCTGTCCTTCATATCAAAGATATTAGAGCGTGCAATACTTGACCAATTACAACCACTACTTCAGCAGAATGAAACTATCCCAATTTTTCAGTCTGCTTACCGACAGCATCATTCAACTGAAACAGCATTGATTAGAGTACATAATGATCTAGTTGAGAACATTTGCAATGGTGTGGCCTCACTATTGGTCTTGCTTGATCTCTCTGCGGCCTTTGACACAGTGGATCACGAGTTGTTATTGACTGATCTTTATGATTGTGGTGTGCGTGACTCCGCTCTCTTGCTTCTTGGGTCGTACTTGTCAGGTAGATCCCAGAGTGTGATGGTAAATCAAGTGGTCTCGGACTCGACACCCCTGCAGTATGGTGTTCCGCAGGGATCAGTTTTAGGTCCTATCCTATTTATAATTTATATCAGCAGTTTGTCTCTTCTGCTTCGTGCACATAATGTCACCTTTCACTTTTATGCAGATGACACCCAGATTTATGTGAGAATCACAAATATAGTTGATATACGGAGGAAGATGGAATTGTTGATGTCTGATATCAAGAAGTGGATGAGAGCGAGAAAACTTAAACTAAATGATGGTAAAACTGATATTCTCATCATCCGAGGAAATAGAAGAGCTGATGATATAGTAGGTGCCCTCTCCATCAATGTGGGTGGATCTCAGCTGCGACCGGCCAACTCTGTTCGAAATCTGGGTGTATATGTGAACTCCCGATTAGATTTCAAAGAGCATGTAAACCAGATAGTTAAAAGTTGTTACTTGCACATCAGAAATCTCTATTTGGTGAAGCCGTTTATAACCAGACGTTGCCTCCTGACGTTGGTTCACTCATTGGTCTTCTCTCGTGTTGATTATTGCAATGCCCTGTTGGTGGGTCTTCCAAATTATATTTTAAAGAAAGTTCAGTCAGTTCTTAACAGGGCCGCAAGACTCATTTTTGGTGTTCCACCTAGAACTCCTACTACATCTCTTCACATAGAACTGCACTGGCTGCCAGTAAGAGCAAGAATAGAATTTAAGTTGTGTTTGGTGACTTTTAAGGTTCTCAAATTTGGTGAGCCTAGGTACCTTGCGGAGCTGCTCAGGCGCCCACCGGCACACCATGGTGTAGTTGTGCGTCATGACAATGACCCTTTTCGTCTTTATGAACCAAGGGCTTTCCAGCAGTCTTCTTTCTTTGAGAGGTCATTCTCCTACATGGCTCCGAGGTTGTATAACAGGTTGCCGCTGTCCATGAGACAACTGAGTTCTGTTGAATGCTTCAAGAGACAACTTAAGACTTTTCTCTTTGAGAGAAGCTATGATCTTGAGAGAGGTGTCATGACAGATGGCTATAGAGTTTAGGCTATTTTGCCACTGCTAGTGATTGTTAAATGTGTGTTGTATATAAGCCTTCTTTTGATGCATTGAGTTTGTTCTTTTTCTTTCTCTTTCCGAGCGCTAGTGAATTCTTCGGAAAAATTGGCGCTTATGAGAAATAAGTAACATGCTTATTATTATTATCAAGTTGGTACTATTAGGCATGTCTGTCCAATCTTACTCAAAAGTGGTATACTAGATACGGTACCGTAGTTAAACTTCTGCAATACATTCAGATGATGCAGTGTCTTGTGAATATTGATAATTCATGTAGCCTAATATAGTTTATTTGTATAGCCTGAGTCTTGACAATATTCTATATACTGTACAGTACAGTGCACCCCCAGTAAATGCGCCTATATGGGCTGCAAAATGCGCCGCATTTACGGAATCCGCATATTGTGGAGTTAATAATCAATGGGAATAAATGCTTATGGTCAGACAGCCCCTCCGAACTAACCCCTTTTTAGCCTACCATACACCCGATAACCCACCCAATAACCATTTCTGAAAGAAAGATTCACTTTACATTAGAAATATCAAATAAAACAACAAATATAACACCATTTAGATGGAGGACTGCTGGGCGTGATGGAAGGGAGGGAGGATATCGGCCGCATTTTCGGTAGGCGACACTCGGTAATATGGCGGGAAGTACGTATTTTCCCTTGAATCAAAACGGCCAAACCGCATAAACAGAATTTCGAGCCGCATTTACAAAGTGCTTAAAATATATTATTTCTGATTAGCCACCGCATATAGGGAATCTGCATTTACTGAAGGCGCATTTAGTGGGGGAGCAGTGTACTGTACTGGTCTTCCTACCCCTGTAGGATTTATAAGTCCATAGACGAGTTTGGATGCAAATACCACCCATCGTTCAGTTGGGTACAAATACCCACATCCATTAGGTTAATAGGGATCTCATCAACTGCAGGCTCCAAACGGCTAAAACAAATATGAGAGTTGCGGTTAATTGCATCCTAGTGTATACCCACTTGCATTTGATTGATAAGCAATATTATTAAAATATTATTTTATTTCCAGATGTCGTTGGGGAAGATCATTCTCAAGTCGACGACACGGATGTCCTTGAATGACCGGTGAGACACTGAACCTTGGATGAACTGTTTCCTGGGTGACCTTCACTCAAGTGGACAACCATCTTTAGTCACCCTCAGGACACCCTCCCACTTTTACCCACAACCAATCAATATCAGCCGATAAGCTTATAAAAGAAAGCTTAAGGCAGACTTCCCATAAGCATACATACAATATATGGCCCTTTAAAACACTTACTAAAACAAATTCTTTGCCTTTTTGTATTTTTTTTCTTCATATACAGTACTAAGTTCAGATAAAAATTCTTAGTTGTTTGTAGCTTTTATTACAGCTGCACTACTTATAAAAGAAAGTGTGTAGCATAGTAATTTATCTTAAGCATGTTTTCTATACTTTTCCTAGACTGGGTCTATGCCATGCTTATAAAAGAAAGCCGGTGACCTCTCTATTTGTCTTCAAGACTTAAGAATATTTCATGGTTAAAACAGAAGCATAGCACTACAGCCTTTACTAAACGGAAAATGCTGTTACTAAGTCGGTCTATTTTTTTATCGATGCAGCCTCATAGACATTTATATGATACTTACACAGGGTCTTGTATAAGCAATATGAACTATGATTTTGGTTGACAAGGTAACACATCCTGCTTCACGGATAATTACCAATGTACTTATAACTATGACACACCCATTCCATTAATGGTAAACACAAAGTTGTTTTGCATAAAGGATGAATGCCAATTTGTCCAAAGCTGAGACATATCACTCTGCATTAATGGTAAAATCATAATGCTGAACTCCTTTGTTGTGAGCTCTAAGAGTGTGCCCAGTGCCCAGCTGGTGATGTCTCTGGTGTGTCAAGTCCAAGAGAGAGCCCGGTATTGTCCAAGTGGTATACCGATTGGATACCTTGCGGTGATTGGGCTTGGAGATGCCTGTGGTGTGTGGTGGTGTTGCTAAAGGTGTGCATTATAGATGCAGGACATCCGAAAGAGGACACCAGCCAGCACCTGGGCTTTGTAAAATATTCAACTACTCTCTTGGCATATAAAGTGGCTGCTTATTTTAGTTTTTGTTGGTAACTTTATACTAATCTGTGCTACTGGTATTTAGCAATGGAGCCCTTTCAATTATTTTTCAGTACAGTACAGTAATTTAAATCTTCATGAAAGAAAATAAAGTTGGGATTTAATGGAATAAGCCACTTGATTCTAATCACACCAGACCTAACACTGAAGGTTTTTACTAGTGGCTATGTATCATGAAGTGACCAAATAATGTGCAAGAATCTGTCTTCAAAGTTTTCAGGAAAAAGAAACATTGAAATTAATGAAAGGATTCTCGATTATTGACGGCGAGGCTCCAATTATTCCATGCGGTGTTATTGTATTGAGCATAGTAGGCGATTAATTTTTGAGTATTGATAAAGGTTCTGTAAACTTTATATCCGTAATCAGAGACATTTAATTGTGTCACAGTTCATGATAGTTGGTATAAAGAAAAAATAGAAAGGTAGAAAAACAAAAGATAACTCGTAAGTAATTACAGTATTGAAATAAAGTGCAGTTGATTTTTGAGAACACAGCGTTGATGGTGGATACATCTCTTCTGTTGTATTGGAGCGGCAGCTGACGTGGGAATCTTCACAACAAGAGATGGGACTGTTTATATATAATTTTTGAGAGAAGTGTTTAGTTACATTCTTTTACAATACAGTATTACAATATTCCATTCAGTGTACGGTACTTATAGAAATAGTTTGTAAAGTACAGTATAGGATCAGATGTACTACCAATAGTTATCAAAATGTTATTACAGTTTGCTTTGTAGCCATTATTCCGGATGGTTGGATACATTTTATAATCTGCACATTTTTCTTAAGTAATACTTCCTCTTCTCACTTTTGTGACATTACATCGTGGAATATTGATATTTTGTATGAGGATACTGAATGCTGAACTGTATAATGGCGAGCAATCATTCCATTACTTTTCTGTATAAAGCCATTATGTCCGAATATCAGTAGCAAATTCAAGGGTGTGAATCAAGCCTGGAAAATTTAATTCCATTTATCAAAAAGTGTTTATCGTAAATATAGAACAGTTTTGGCTTTTCCGAACATTTACTAAAATGACTTAAAATTTTGCTATATTTTGGCTACCTCCTAATTATTTTATCTTAACTCTGTCAAGTCCCTCCTAAATTGAATTAACTAATCTGAAGATAGCTAGAATAAAATACAAAAAAAGTCTTTTGAAAGGGTTAAAAGAACAAATGAAGCTGTTGTACCTCTATAATCAACACTAGTTGTGGCTTTGGGTTTAAGTTTGATATGCAATTATTACTCCTTGTAGTTTGCATTTATTTGATGGTATTATATATTCTTGATCAAAGTTCCAGCTGGTCACATAATAATGTACGATTAATGTGGCAATAGTTTTTCTGATATTATTTTGTATTTATTTATTTATTTATTTTTAATTTGGCCAAATCGCCAGTATTCTCCCCTCAAGATCCAAAATTATTTTTAACTCTAAAAGGGCAGTTGCAGTCTATTGACATATAAGCTGCTATATTTGTTAGTGGTATTTGGTGGGGTGAGACTCACCACACTATTTTTTTGTAACTCAGGCAACAGTCTGTGACAATTTTTCATTTCTGTTAACCATATCCTATGCCCTACTTGGGTATACAGTACAGTCAATCCTCCGGTAACGCGGCTAATGTGTTCTGGCAACGTTCCGTGTTACCAAAAACCGTGTTAACGAACCCATATGTTTACATGTTTAAGGTACCTTGGTGTTCTGGGTGTTTCCACAAGTCCACTTTTTCTTCATAGAAGCCTATGTTATAATAATAAATTAAATTATAAAGGTTAGGTTTATGTGATTTGCATGCATAACCGTAAAATGAGGTGCATTGGGTTGATTTGCCCATTGCAACATCTCTTACCTAAATATTTTGTTAAGTGAAGGAGAGAGAGTCACAGCGGCACCGCCGCATTCGGACGAAACTCGGAATTCCCGCTTAACTCGCCGTTTTATTTCTCACTTCACAATAACTACACAATGTTGAGTGTTCTAGTCTTCACCCATCGCACGGCAACGACCATATTCTACCTCTGGTATGCATAGAAACTTGGTTAGGCCATTTATTTGCCGAGATATGAGCATCGGTAATTGACGAAAGTCGGGAGTAAACACTGAATTCTAGCCTTTGTCCAGCTTACTGACCTAATTATTTTTATCATAAAAACTGAACCACTTGGTCTAGAGACTTCTAGTTTTCACCAAAAGCAAGACAACGACAACTGCCGCTGGATATACATATATAAGCTAGGTTTGGTACGAATTATACTTTCATTCACTTCATTTCGTCTTGCTAACTCCGCTTGTCTCTTTGCTCTTTCACGATCTCGTACTTCTGTGTGTATGTAAAGGTTCGGCGCCCGGCCATACCCCGCGTCTGTGTAAGTGTTAACCTTGTAAGTATAAATTATGGAATATTGGAGTGTACCGCGTCCAACCAAAACCGTGCTTACAAAACGCGCGTTACCGGAGGATTGACTGTACTGTACTGTATTTCTATTGCCTTAAAGGCCAAAATTACCTTGATCCAACTTGTTGCCACACGAAGAGGAAGAATACTATGGAGGAGTGATTTGGTGGCTTTGCAGCTGAAATTAGGATCTTGATGGTTCCGGCACTTCTTTTTTTCTCTAACTCCTTCCTTTAGAAATATGAAAAAGTTATCATCCCTATCATTTGAAAGGGTTAAAATTTCAGTCAAGGTTCCATCAGAAGCCATTTTCTCATCACCAGGTGGAACTTAACCAGTTTAAAGAGGTTGACCTGCTTTTTTTTTTCTGTGGGTTGTATCCATTCGGCCCCATTCAACCTACTGTTTTAAGACGTTGATCCCCATCCAGGTGTCAATTTATACCTGGCGAACGATATCGAGCCACCATATTTTGGATAATAAGTTAGACATCTGGCTAAATTTGTTAATTTTTCGATAGAAAAATGTGTCTGGCAAAGCCGGATTTCTCCATAATTTGCTGGCTCGCGATAATGCTTGGATGGAGATAAATGTCTTAAAACAGTAGGCTGAATGGGGTCGAATGGATACAACCAAGAAAGAGAAACAAGCAGGTCACCCCCCTTAATGATACCACATTGTCTACCAACTGATGTTTGGTGATTTCACCAATTGAAAATAGGTGATAATGCCTTATACTTATACTGGTAATAACGTTAGTGTGGAAGCCCCAGAATAGGAGAACATTGATTGTCGTTATAAGCAGCATAGCCTTTTTCAGTTTATTTTAGTTCCTCATTCATATTTATTTATATTTTAAGTAATTCACTGTTGCACCTTGCTTTCAATCTCCCCACCCATGTAATATAGGAACCAGAAAAGGTTCTACTGTAGGACCTTCCCCTTTACTCCACCTAAAATAGGAGTGAACAAATACCAGGTAGTGCTGTGCTCTTGCACAAAAAAAGAAGAAGAAAGAATATTGTTCGTTACGGACCAGTGACACTAGTTAAAAAAAATTACCCATTCCCGGAAAAGTCTATCTATCTATATACTCTGGCACATACCGGTACCCCATATTTTTATATTTATTTTTTTATTTGGGGTGGCTGACTCGAGACAGAGCCCACTGGAAGCTAATTTATTGCCTAACAAATCAACCGTTCATCTTATCACACATCTGAGTCTATTATCTTACGGTTCTTTCTTATACAGTCTGACCTGCCAATACGCGAGCTTTTAATACGCGATTCACCTTATACGCGAGGAGGGTTCGAATCATACCCAAAACTTTCAAAACGCGTTATGTACCTTTAAAACGCGAATCCGGGCCCGATATAACGGCAATTCCGGGGAGTTCAGCTAATACGCGAGGCCCCCCACCATTCCGCGCCAGTTACGTAGGCACGCAGGGCATTGTGGGATACGCCAGTCTACCCTCAGTCCACGCTCGCGCAACAGCTGTCCGACTCGTGTTGGACATTTACTGTTAATTTTAAAGTGAGTTTATTATTATTGTTATATTTTCTTATGATTTGGATGTTTATGTATACATATATGTACCTTTTGAGGCAATTGACGGAGATAAATAGGCCTAAAGTAGACAACTTGGAGTCAGTGCCGCCCATATCGATTTATTCCCATATAATACTCTATTGCTAATAGGCGAATTTTCATTCCGCGCCCTTGCGTGTAACCCATATTCTCGCGTATTGGCAGGCCAGACTGTATATACATACATAAAATTTTAAGACAGTGTTCCACACATAAGTGCGTGCAGTTTCAGTCTCTTGTCCTAATGGCGGCGTTCCAGGCAACCCTAATTATAATAATAATTAATATTATTATTCACATAATGTACAGTCCAGCCTGCCAATCCGCGAGTTGGCAGCCCACGAAATAGCTAATACGCGAGCAGGGATCCAAAATAAAAATTACCAATAACTTTCAAAATGCGAGGATGTACTTACAATATACGGAATCGAGCGCCGAAAGATGGGCAATTCTGCCATCTTTATCTAATGCACGGGCCCGGCATTGCGGGATACGCCAGTCTTACAGCTACAGTAAAACCTCACCCATGCAGACTAATTGGGGGAGAACCTTGTCTGGATCTGCCGAAAGTCCGGATATATATTAAGCCATCCAGACAAATCCGGATGGCTGAAGCATGAGTCCGGATATCAGAGTGAGAACTGAGCGATCTCTGCCATACCCATAGCTTACTCTGACTGTTCCTTTTACTTATATATTTTCTAGATCTCAAGTGACGGCGTCTCTTGCGTGGATTGACCTAATCTACCAAGATTGGAAGCCAAAGCGTCACATCTTTCCTTTGCCCCTCAACTTTCTCTTCATAATTGCTGAGGGGCACAGGGCCCTGGGCTTTGGTTTCCCGGGCGTTTCTGCACCCTCCTCAGCTCCCCGCCATGGAGTGGCTTCGGTCACCCAGGCTTTATTGTGGTCGGCAGGGAGGGTTCTGTGGGGGCACTCGGTTATGGCCTTGGCCTTGCTCGGGGCCTTGGGGCTGTTCGGCCAGGCAGCTTGGGGAAAAACAACAACAACAACAACCAGACTTAGATTTCAGCCATCCAGACAAATCTGGATGGCTGACATACAAGTCTGGATATCTAACGCTGGATGTAAACAATATGTGCGGTAACTTGACTTCCCAAACTTGACTACTTCCTTTAACGTGACGATAGTGCGTTGTTATATGTGCGATTAGTTTGCTTGGGAAACAGATTAACTTGCTCATGTAGTAATGTACACCCTATGTGGTGGATTGTGTTCTTTTATTTAATAATTTTCATTTTAGTAAACGTTATTTCCACATAGCGATTTTGATAATTTAATTTGACTTTATATTGTCCTTGTCCCAATTTTGGTTTGTTTAGTTTGCAAGTTTTACATTTTAATTTGTCTCGTTACGTTTCCGGATTGACTTATTTTTCCCAAGCCATCCAGACAAGTTTGGTAGGCTGAAACATGAGTCTGGATCTCTTGGGTTTCCGGATCTGAGAGCACCGGATGGGCGGGGTTCTACTGTACCTCGGAACGGAAAGTTACTCGTTTATGATGCTACGAAAAAACAAGCTTAGGCCTATAACCTTCAAGATTAAGTTATATTTAGTTATTTTGATGATTATGTCCACCATTTTAGGCAATTGAAGGGGAGAAATAGGCCAAAAAATAGTCATTCTCGGAGTCTGTGCCACCCATAAGCATTTCTTCCCATAAGATGCATTATTTCTAAACCGCGAACTTTCAATCCGCGAGGCCTCGTGCTGCCTATAAACTCGTGTATTGGTAGGTCGAACTGTACTAGACGAGACAGAGAAAGGGGTGAGGGAACGCGAAAGTGATCCTGGACCCTAAGAACTGGAACTTTAACAGTTCTCGCCCAGCTGGCCTTCATGGAGTTCATATCGAGTTTGCTCCATAGCCCGGCTGGCCTACATACCTCCATAGCATTATTTCATGGCTAAAAAACGCACTAGAGAAAGTTTTGTTGTCTTAAGCTGATGGTCCGTATAACCAATAAGAACAAAAACATATAGCCAGTCAGTCAGGTGACTCCTGCTTACATGGAGGCCTAACGAAAGCTTGTATTGCTTTTCCTGAGTCCCAAATTGTGCATGAAGGCAGTCGACAGAGACTTAGGAATGGTTACAATGGTGAAATAAATCGGTAATCAAATATCAATATAAATACATAATCCATAATCAATTGTTGAACGAATGTAAATACAGTAGACCGTAGCCGTGGCCGCCGATACTGCGTCGCCATATTTGAAGTTCTCAGTATCATAACAAAACGCTGGGTATTATTCCCCACCTCACTCAAGAACCGCTTAATGTACAGTGTTCTAGTCTTCACCCATCACAAAATAACACTGAGTACTGCCTCTGGTATGTATATAACCTAGCTTAGGCCATATATTTGCAGGGATATGAGTATCTGTATGTGACAAAACTCTGGAGTTTACTCGGTTTTAGGCTCGCGGTGGCCATAACTGACCTACTTAATTTCACAATAAAAACTGAACCACTTGGTCTAGAGAGTTCTAGTCTTCACCCATCGCAAGATAACAACGAGTACTGCCTCTGGATATTATAAATAACCTATGTTAGGAAAATAGTTACCCGGTTCATTTCCGGGTGCAAGTGGCAAACCGGAAACTGTCCGAGTCTGGACTGGAAGTGAAAAAACGGTGGCTCCTGGTTCGATGAACCAGCTGGAGAACAACACTATGAACAAATACTGATTATACTGTAGTAAGTACAAAACCATTTATTCACTAAACTACTCATGGTTACATAATCATTAGCTAGCTCTTAGAGATTTCATTGTCAATTCTATTTTCTTTTACCCTTAATTTGTTTTGGAGTAAGGGGGGAGGAAGGTACCAAGACTTTTAGAAAAGTTTAGTATATTACCTATTATATTTTCAGATAACCAATGCAATATAATTGTAGTGGTCAGACTTGGATATTATTATTGCAGGGGTTGTGTCGGCAGAGGGAGTAGTGTCTGTAAACATTTCAGTTTGCATGTAATAATCTGTTATATTATTAATCACTTCTGTACCGGCAACGTCTTTTTCATTTTATCCATATTTAGAAGATTTTTCACCGTTCAAGAAGGATCTGTGGTAGTAAAAATGGTTAAAGGAGATGGTTCAAAGCCTGTTAATTGTTGGAGGCCCTTTTTAGATTGAATAAAATTGTCTAACAGCAGCTAGAGTAATGTTAAAAGGATGGCACCGGTACTGAAGGGGTTAAGTACAGTATCTAGCCTTTGGAAATAATAAGTAACCATTTCATTGTGGCACTTATAGGCCTTCTATGTTTGGCATTAATGTAATTATAAAATTTTGAAATTATTCTTACACAATAGTTACTTATTGTAATTTTTTTCTTTGACTAACCAAAAATGGTGTCTACAGTGAAAGGGTTAGTTATCTTCCTGTTTTGCCTATGATATTGTAGAGTACAGTTTGTACAGTTGTATTTATTATTCCCAGCTCACTTCTATGATACTGTGCATATGTGTACGGTATGTATATACTTGAGCATATACCCCATAGGCATATACCCCATTGCCGGGGGTGGCCGACTCGAGAAAGCCCAAACAGAAACATTTAAAGTTCCAATTCTTAAGGTCCGGGACCACTGTCTCATTCCCTCGCCCAAATTTCTATCTCTTTGAGTAGGAGAATTTTTCAATACTATGTATACTGTACATACGCAAATTTAAAGATCGAGTGCTCCACGCGAAGTGCGGTTCCACGTCTTTCTTTATTAGTGTAATTCCCTCTACGTTCACAGACTTGAATCTTTTCATCCAACTTCCTGCAGTTCATCCATTCTCTCCACATGCCCAAGCCATCCAAGCCTGCTTGTATGTATCTTGTCACTGATACTCTCGATACCTAACCATCTCAACACTTCACTCGATAGCCTATCTTGCAATTTGTCCCCAAACGTCCATCTCCCCATTCTCATCTCGTTACATTCCATTCTGTTGATATCATTCAGTTTGACAGGCCACGTTTCTGAAGCATAGGTTTTTAGAATTTTACTAAGTGTAATTGAAACAAGGTAATGTTACATAGTTTGAAGGCTTCCGAGATTGAATTCTCATGATGCGAGTTAAAAAGTGTTTAGGGATTAATACTGTACAGTACATACTGTATATACAACTACCCATCAATAAGTCAGCCCTTACTAAGCCTTGCATATTACCATACACAATACTAGTATCTCATCAATATTATAACATTCTTATCAAGGAGTTTCTGCCCTTTATTTTCTCTCTCCCTTTTCTTGTACATACATGCTCACTAGCCTCGTTCGCTCTACTGTAATCTATTTAAAAAAAAAAAAAAAAAATCATTGGGTTTATAATTTCTGTTATTTTCCCTGAAACATGTTCTTTACCATTTAAAAAATGTACTTTGCTTTATGACAGGGCACTCCGATTATAGAGCTTTACCATTGATCTATTGAGCTAAGTACCGGTAGTCTTTCTTGGTCTTTGCTTATATCATAATCAGCCTATATGAAATATAGAATATTGATCATAAACCTTAGTCACAATTTTTTTTTAAACTTTACACCATGAAATTGAACTATATAAATATATTTTCTATTTGAATCTAATCAATGCCAAGAACATGTGAACACAGAAATCTGCAAAGCACCAACGGCCCCGTACAAGGTAGATTCCTTTCACACCCAACCTACCATATATATGACTATCCATTATGTTTGAAACTTTCCACTGTTCATGAGGTGATCACAGTACTGTATTAGGCTGTATATTCCAGGTATCTACAACCCTAGTTTCAGAAGTATTGTTAAAGTACCAGTACAGTACAGTTTTAGTTAAGTATATACAGTATTACAAGACAAAGTGTAAGTCTATATGATGAGGTCAAAAGCCATGTAAACTTTGAAAGAGCTTTGAATTGTTAGTAAACAGATTAATCTATATGGATTAGTATAAAGTGTGTAGCTACTGAACAAATGTGCAAGACAAGAGCCAACAGGTTACAGAGACTGTGTGCAGGTTTAGAGGTCTATGACCTAGTTTTATATATTTTTTTTTCTCTAAAAGATATATATATACCTGTAATAGGTTCTTGTTTTGTAAGTTACATTTTTAACAAATTTATGCAAGCTTATCACATAGCTAAGATAAAAAAACATTTAGGAACACCAGTTCTTTTGTATTGGAATAGCAAGCTCTGGGCAGTATGATGAGTAAAGATGGGAGTATAGAGCATATATTGCAAGAAAGGGTACAACGGGGAAAGAGGGTTGTAGGGATGCTGAAAGCCGTGACAGAAGTCGCTGCATGATAGCGTGGTAGCCCTGACATTGACGTACAAGAGGTGGAAAGGAGTTACTCGACAAGTATGTGTGGAGTCACATAGATATATGTAGACAAAAAAGGAAGTACAAGAGCAGAGAGATACTGTACAAACAAAAGAGTACATACGAGAGTACTGTATTAATAAAAGAGTGTATGAGAGCGAGGTGGAGGGTTGAGAGGTATGAGTGAAAGAAAGGGGTGTTCGGTAGGAGAAGGGATGCTGACTGACAGGACAAAGTTGCATGGAGGAGGTTCATTCGTAGCCACCCCTAGGGATTAAGACATATGGCAATAGACTGATAGAACCCAAATTAAATACTGTACGGTCGCGCTAATAAGTTATGTCCCAGCTGTCATTAAGTTTGGCTTTCTCTGTACTGTATTAATGTCTGTCAGATGTTGAATAGTGGGTAAGTGTAGGAACATGTTTGTATATTTCACTCGATATGAAGAAATGAAGCTTAGATATTGCTGATACCAATTATTGATCAAAACATACTTGGTGCCGAGACATCACTTATTAGCGTGATTGTACACTGTTTTATATGAAGTTACAAAAATAATTTGGAACTGCATCATAATGGTCTTTATATTTGATGGTGAATGTATCAAAATCCAGTCACCAGAAGCACAGTTTTGTATGGAGAATGAATGACAGAATGCCAAGATAGATAAAGGAGATTTAAACGAGACAGTTGGTAGGGTAAGAACACCAATGGCTTGGGGGAAAAAAGTAAGTTTTTAATGTGAGAAACCGCATTTGGCTTTCGGTATACTGTACATTGATTTATGTTCAGAAATGGATTCATAATATAGAAGTTTATCCAAAATTATACTCTTTTTGCATATATTTGTCTTGTTTGCTAGATTTTTTTTTACTGTACTGGCACTTGTATGGAAGGAATAATATGCTGTATGTTGACCTAGTGAGTCTTAAGAGCCATATTCTAAGTAAACACACAATCCAACCAATCAGAAACGCCATTGTACGAGTGAATTCATGAACACGTAATAAATATATATTGGTACATTGGTATTGCTAGTCTTCCAATTTGTATAATTATGTTGACAACCTTGCAAGGAACTTCACGATCCATGAATGAGAATGGCAATCCTCCTTTATTATGCGATAAACTCACAGGCCTCGTAAATAAAATACATCATAATTGCTATCAGGAAAAGTGTAATGGGGTTACTGAGAATATGGCTTTATGTACTGTACCAGTAATTACATCCAGTACTATGCTGTATGGTATTGTCTTGAAATTATTGAAGCACCTGTTTTTGAAGCACTGTATTACTGTAGGATATAGAGTTTGATGGTTATGTTTTTTAATTTTATTTTTTATTTATTTTTTTATTTTTTTTAAAATATCTTTTCAGATTGTTTATTTACGCAAGTCTACGTTATACTTTATATATTTATGGTAATGTATGTGAAGGAAATATGACCATGAGCCTATACACAGAAGGCGTTTTAGCAGAACTAGTTATCTTACACATTATGCGGAAAAGAAAGGGCTCCATTTTTTAATAATATACAAATGAGAAATATGTCGTATGCACAAGGATTACTCTCGAGTAATTGATGCATCGGAGTATGGTACATTATAATTTTGAGTACAGTATTATAATTGGTGTGGGCCATGTTGGTGGGCAAATAAAAAGGTGTGGGTGGAGGGCTGATAATGAAAGCCCGGACCCCGGATGAGAGAGAGAGAGAGAGAGAGAGGCTCCGAGCGACACAGGCTGCGTTGCCCTCGATGCCCCTGGCGTTGTGGTGCCCTAGAGTGACCGTGAGACTGGTCCCGCCACAGATTCACGGTGCTGCGACAGGAGAAGCCAGCTGGCGGGGGAGGAGGAGAAGGGCAAGGGCAAGGGCAAGGCCAAGGCCAAGGCCAAGGCGCTCCCGGGCTGGAGGAGCGACGGCAACAGACTCAGGCGTCAAGGCGTAACCAACGACTGGCGGCACAGATGGAGCGACGCCCAGCTGTTGTGGCTGCACTCAAACTAAAGAAGGTATGTAGGAAGATATGCTAGTTTCTTAATCTAACATATTGTATATTGAGAAATCGCCTGTTAATGGAAAAAAAATATTTTGCTTGATTTAGAAGAAAATAGTATTGCTTGCTGTGTACAGGGAAAAAATACTCAAGCTTAATGAGAGATGTTTCCTTTGTCTTTCAAACTTTTTCTCCGGAAGAGAGGTGGAATCTAGACTAGATTGCTTGTTTCCAGATTCCTGGGTTTCAATGGCCAGTTTCATTTTACTGTTTTACAATAATAATAACACGGTAATAATATTTGGAGAACCAGATCATTGTTACCCAAATGAGGTGTTTTAATGTATAATCCTGTATACACTGTACCTGTACTGTAGTCGGTTTCTTCTGGCTGACGGTAAATTGCCATGTCCACATCTCCATTACTTTGCTATAACAAAACATTTGTCGTGAAGTTTGCTGTTAAGAAAATGTGGCATTAACTCCTTGACACCGGGTGAAGCCATATGGCGTCAATAGGGTTAATTGACAGGTTGTCGTCGTCTTTGATACTAATACTAATCTGGTCTTTTGTTTCTCAAAAGCACCAGTTCTTCCGGATCACAATATTTGGTTGGTTATTGTATGTTTAGTATGTATGAAGCTTTATAAACAAGGCATTTGTGTGCGCATACCCCCGGGTGGGCGGGTTGGCGGGAATATTAAAAGCCCAGGCTCTGAGAGTATAATGCAGAGACTGTAGTTATATATTTTTCCATTGAAATATTGAAAAGGTAATCTCTAAGGGATTTAATTATCTGCTTCGTGGAAAATTACTACAGCTTCATTAATCCGTATCTTATTAATCTTTTGCAGCAAGTTGGAGATCAGCGATTGAACGGTCAGCGCCCCATCTCCATCAAACAACGTTTGGCAGTACAGGGTCGCCTCAGTATCCCAGACGACTCTGGCACCGTCCGGGGGCGCGGGGGGCTGAGAGGGCTGCGGGGGGCCACCTTCAGGGGTAGCTCCATCAGGGGAGCCTCTATTAGGGGAACTACCTTCAGAGGATCCAGGGGAATATTTGGTGTCAGGGGTAAGGTCCAAATTTATAGTTAGTCTTATTGTGAAGCCACCCTAAATCTATCTTTCCCAGTAATTATTATTATTTTTTATTTTTTTCTATATTCTAACTACTCCCTCTCGGGCTTAGGCTGATAGCCTTTACACTCTACCGCTGAACACGGTGAGACCCGTGAGGTCTTGTTCCAGTCTAGGGAGTGAGACATGCGAAGCACCTATTCACGGCTCTAACCCAACTCCATCTCTGAAGCTGCTTCGCCTCTGCGCTTCACAGTCTCACTCCCCAGGCTCGGACCCTCACTCTCAGAACGCCACCTATTGAGCAATTAACTCACTAGGCATTGCCCCCCTGTAGCATATTTTGAATATGGGAATATTCATACAGTGCTATTTAATCGGGGAACAATGAGGGTATATTGTTTTGGCATTTCGGTGTGCTGTGGTAATGCACTGAAACTAGGTACAGCACAAATTCCATCCCAATAATATCTTCCCATTGACATATTGGGATTCGAACCCGGGTCCATTGGATTACCAGTCCAGTGGCAAGACCACTCTGCCACACAAGTAGTTGTGCGTCATGACAATGACACTTTTCGTCTTGATGAACCAAGGGCTTTCCAGCAGTCTTCTTTCTTTGAGAGGTCATTCTCCTACATGGCTCCGAGGTTGTATAACAGGTTGCCGCTGCCCATGAGATAACTAGTTCTGTTGAATGCTTCAAGAGACAACTTAATACTTTTCTATTTGAGAGAAGCTATGATCTTGAGAGAGGTGTCATGACAGATGGCTATAGATTTTTTTTTTTTTTGCCACTGCAAGTGATTGTTAAATGGTGTTGTATATAAGCTTTCTTTTGATGCATTGATTTTGTTCTTTTTTCTTTCTCTTTCCGAGCGCTAGTGAATTCTTCAGAAAAATTGGCGCTTATGAGAAATAAGTAACATGCTTATTATTATTATTATTATTTATTATTATTGATAGATGCCTTGATCCCCGAGAGGGTGGGCACGTCTCCATGCGCCTCTGTCATCCGTTAGCTGGTGCCTCTCTTCCCACTCAATACTGGTTTCACTCGTATACCTCTCAACTTCATCCCTCCACCTCACTCTTGGTGTGCCTCTCCCTCTCAGCAATTGCTCTTAACATTCATATACTCTAATAATAATTTTTTCACTTTCCATATGCTCAAGGTGAGGAACCACCTCAGAGTATTCCTCTTCACTCTCCAGCACGTTGACATTCACACCACATAGCTCTTATACTTCCTCATTGATCTATACCTGTTAGTTTGCAATGGCTAAATCTAGTAGATGTGACTCTTAAGTACGTGATATTTTTTTGTTGGGGGAGGGGGTGAGAGAGATAGTTGAAGAGAAGATAAATACCAAGTGTGGAGCTAAAAATGTTTATTAATGCCTAATAAGCCTATAACTGTTCCAATCAATCTCTGGCCCTCCGAGTACAGGTAGTGACCACCCCCTTAAGAACTGAAATAGGATGCACACAGGCCGAGTCATACTATCATGGATGTAAAGTGACACTCGAGTACCACTAACTGATGGTCTGCTATATGTCTTTAAACCAAACTATGACAAGACAGTGCATAGGGTGGAGTAAACTTTCAACTATAGTCCCCTTGCCTGAGGTTAAAGAGCCTTAACCCTCCAGCCCCGGCTATGTATTATATATATATTCCTCGAAACCCGGGTGTTTTGGCCAAAAAACGTCTAGGCTAGGCTACTGTATATTCGTTAATTAGACTGCTTCCCGCATTCCCGCGCATCCCCAAGCGTAGCTGTGTTATTTACCTGTAGAATGGCATTAAGTAGAGCTCTCTAAGTCAACTGGTTGAGCTGTGATGATTATTTCATTGGAGATAACTTTATGGCCAAAACAGCCACTTTACACCACTTTTCGATACTTAACAACAACATACAGGCACACACGAACAAGCGACGCTCTCCTTCTTGTGGCCGGAGATGCGGGGCGTCGGTCCAGCCGGCTGTTGTTTACATGCGTCGGACCGACGCCTCACACACGAAGCTCACAGGGTTTCAAGAGGCCTTCCGGGTACCTGTTATATGCTTTTTTATGGGCGTTCAAGAGCCCTTCCGTGGTGAGAGGGTTAATCACAGTGTAAATAACTACTTTTGTAAACTCTGCACATCAGGAAAGTCAATTTAAAGGGGTGAATAGAACTGGATTAGCCGTGGAAGGCCCCCGTAATACAAAATACCTAAGCTTGTTGGGTCTGTTACCTAGCAGTAGCTGATATTTAAGGGTATGCTGCTGTCACCATATGCCACGCTATCCTTGTGGCTATCGCTGATTTTCCAAGATCTGTAAAAAGTAATGAGTAGAGGATAGTAATTATCAATTGAATATGGTTTTACTAGTAGTGTAATAAGAATAGTCTTCTTTGGTAGTTGACTTTTACTTCTATACAAGCCGCGTGAAAAACTAATGCATAATAATATGCTTAATTGCTGTGCAGGTCGTGGAGGTCGTGTTCTGACCCGAGGAGTGCGTGGTGGTCGGTTCCTGCGCGGACGAGGGATGGGGATGAGAGGTGTGGGTGTCAGCCGGGGAACCACCCGGGGAGGCATCAGAGGGACCATGAGGGGGACACTCCGCGGAAGAGGCTTTGCTCAAACACAGGGCAGAGGAACGTTCAGGTAAGTTGATACGCACATTGAAGGACTATGTTCAGACGTTCTATACTGTACTTGCAGAAGTCAACAGTCAACCTATTAAAATTTCATTTAGTGTGAGATCCGTTCATAAGACTCGATCCAACATATTCTAGTTTTCTCTAATACAACTCCGATCATAGTTATAAACATCCTTGTCTTGAACTCTTCATTCAGTTATCATTAATCACACATTTATTTTATTACTGTCTTGTCCTTTAAATATGAGAGAGATCAAGTATAGTGGTAGCTAGAGTAATAATGAAGCCTGATTATATAAAGTTGCATAGCTAGTATCAATCATGTGACTGGTTTACTATGATTGTGATAGTGGGTTCCTAATGTTTAAGATCTAGTACAGGTAGCCTACTAATTATATAACTGGGTATTTTTGTAACAGAGGCCGAGGCCGTGGTGGTTTCGGCGGCCGAGCTGGAAGACGAGGAGGGCGCGGTGCCGGGCGTGGGGCGGTAGTTAATGGTGGGGGCATTAGGACCCGTGAGGAACTGGACCAACAGCTGGACGAGTACATGAGTAAGTTCAAGAACGCCCTCGACAGTGAGCTCGATGTGTACATGAAGGATGCAGATGAATAATATTATTTATAATATGGATGTTTTGTTTTTAGAATAATGTATATAGTAAAGACCATGGGATACCTTTAAAAGTACAGTAGTGTAATATTATGAATGTTTCAAAAGTATTGGAAGTTGTATCAAGCTGCCCAGTGGGAATGCCTACAGTTGCAGACATTTTGTTCAAATCTTTGTTTTTGATAGCTTTAAATGAGGCTAAAGTTCTCATCAAAGCCATCCAAAAACTTAATTTTTCCCGTCTAGGCAATCCGGAATCAAAAGATGGAAATAGTTAAGGATTTTGAATGGCCCTGATGGGCCCTGCTAATGATTTGGAAGTTTAAATTTACAGTTTCTAATCAGTGACACAATTCGGACATAATGTCATACAATTTTACTTACTGTGAGCGTTCCTATTGGGTAGCTACTTGGGTAATGAACTTATCCATAAGGAGAGCTAAAGATTGATAATTGAACTTGAAGGCTGTGTTTGAGTGGAGAATGTGACAAAGGTGTAACTGTGGACAAACACTAATGTCTACCGTTGTGAAATACTTTATACTTGTAATTAATGTGATATATTTATTAAAAATAAATCCTCTTCCCCTGTTGCACCCTCTCCCGCACTTCTTCATCCATAGTCCCATCTTTACTCAACACACTGCCCAGATACTTAAAAGAGCTGACAATCTCCATAGCCTGACCATTCAACTTCACCTCACACTCTGTGACTTCACCCCTTTCGAAGACCATAACCTTGCTCTTCCCCGCATTTACCTTCAAATTCCGTTTTTCGCACACTGTTCCAAACTCATTTACCAGACCCTGCAACTCCCATTCATTATCGCTCATCAGAACTGTATCATCCGCAAACAGCAGTATAGGCAGCTTGCACTCATTTCCCTACTTTTCAGCGATACACCAACATCCACTGCTCTTCCTAGTATTTCTTTCGTGACTCCATCCATATATACAATAAATAACCACGGGGACATCACACACCCCTGTTTCAACCCAACACTCAGGTCAAAGAACTAGCTCTGCTCATTCTCCAAACGTATTGCCGCCTTTGCACCCTTATACATGCTCTTCACTGCTTTCAGCAACTTGCCATCTACTCCGTATATTCTAAGTACTTTCCACATGCCTTCTCTATCCACTCTGTCATAGGACTTCTCAAAGTCCATAAAGGCAACATACACCTTTTGTTGCTTCTCCAGATATTTCTCCACAACACAATTCAGGGTAAAAATCTGATCTACACATCCTCTTCCCTTCCTAAAAACCTCCCTGCTCGTTGCCTATTCATTTCTCCGTTCTCACTCTCACTCTCTCAATCACTACCAGGGGCATAGCTAGAGATTTGGGGGCCCGGGGGGCTTGGTTTCTGGAGGGGCCCCCTCCAGGGTTTGCTGATTTTTTAAAGGGGGGGTGCGAGCGAGCCAAAGCAGCTGGAGGGTCTCATGGGGGCGCTGTAAGCCCCCCCCACCCGAGATTTTTTTTTTTGGGAAAATATTTCTATCTAGGTGCATTTTGACGATATCCATTAATCTATATTAAAGTAATAATTACCGTACCGTAATGTACAATGATTATCAATCCATTATCTAATGGATTAGGCTCGTTTTTTCCAATTAGCAGCATCACGTTGATGAACTTTTTGTCGTTCATTAGGCATGGCTGAAATAAGAATAGCCTACAAAATAATAATAAAAATTAATATATATACGGAACTACATGAACTGTGTTCAATTATATTTCAACCCCACCACTGGCATTAGAGAGTAAAAATAAACCTTATTGGCTATCAAGCCATGCATTACTTCAATACTGGGGCCTCTTCTCGAGAAGTTAGAACACCAGTCCCTTGTTAGAAAGTAAATTGTAAGAGGGGTTCTGCTGCTTCGAAACGTCAGAGTTTGTATCTGACCCTGAATCAACCGAAGGGCTAGATTACAAACGAAAGGGTTCAATGCTTACAACTGTGTTCCTTGTCTCATTTCACAGTTCCTGGGTTCCGTATGTACAAGCACCATAGCCTTTATACGGAAGGGGAGGTGTAGAGTAGCATTAAAAAAATATGCTCCAGAGTCCAAAATTCAAAGAATGACAGTCATAGACTAACCAAGGTACTGCATGTACACTACCGGTATGTCATAAATGTTGCCTCATTTAGGCTCTATTTTAGCTGAGCTGCTGATGTATTGTATCTATACTTAATTGACTAATATAAAACGACTGCATCTTTTGCATGATCAAGCAAAGGTTTAGTAAGACCATAGTTCACCACAAATTAAAATATAACTGAGTAAGCGTTGTTTCCACATAGCGATTTTGATAATTTAATTTGACTTTATATTGTCCTTGTCCCAATTTTGGTTTGTTTAGTTTGCAAGTTTTACATTTTAATAATGATAAGAACTTTGTAATCTACCCTCACTTGAGATTAGAGCATAAGTTACTAGATGAAACCTCGATAGCAAAAAGAATTTCTAAATTGTAGGCTATACTGTATATTAGGCCCCCTACAGTTAGAGAAAGAATTAATGAGAAGACAAGAACATACACATTTTTAGGCCTAATAGTTTAGCCTACCCTACAAATATCTTCGATAGCCTAGCACTCTACTTTCTCACAACGTTAAGTTCATAGGTTATATATGAAATATAAATAACGAAACGATTAGACCATTACAGTTCACGAAAAAGGAAAATATAATACCGCAATTCCTGGATCGTATACTGTATTTATAAATAATAATATGTAGGCCTATAGGCCTAGGCCTAATCTTCGATTATACTATTACCTATACACTCAACTTACTAGCTACCAAGTTTCATATTTTGAATACTTCAAATTACAGTGGAGCCCCCATCCTCGACCGGGCTTCGTTGATTCAATGCTCGCACCACACACCAAATATTCCCCATTTCAATTCTCGCGCCAAAAGCCTCATTCCTCGCATCAAAATCCCAGCCGAAACCCGAAAAAATTGCAAAAATAACTAAAAACTCGACATAAAACTAGAAAACAAACAAAAACAATAATTTTGTTTTAACATAACGAAAGAATCTGCCAGTAGCTTGCCGTTTAGAGACGAAATCCGAGTGAATCCGAGATCCGATCGTCAAATGCGCAAGATGCCGCCATCTTTGTATGACGTCATCACTAAGCAGACGCTTGCAGTTTAGCAAGTATCTGTGTTGACAAAACAACCGTTTGCAAGCCTTTTTGTGCCTGAACCCCTTATCTCTCGTGTTTATTATAACCTCTAGTACATCTAGTGATAGGGATGGTTGGCCTGGTGGTGGCAAAGAAGGAATTTCATGCTCAAAACACAGCAAAGACCAGTCCATGTCGGATGAAAGCGATTGAATTGCCTAGCCTAGACGATGTTAGCCTAGGCTAGGATAAGTATGACAATGATTTATAATAAAATCTGTGTGGTAAGTAATCTTCTCATAATACGTATTTATACGTCTTTTCCTCATAATATGTATTTATTGGATGTATTTGGGGCGAAATGGGTACTTTTTTTTTGGACGAATTTAGAACCTAGGCCTAGGCTAGGCCTAAAAAATGTTGCATGATAGAAACAATGCCCCAATATACAGTATTTATGGTTAGGACTGTTATTTAGCCATGTCTACATTATTATTTACAATGCATAAGATTTAGGCCTAGGCTACTTGATGTAGCATAGACAAAAAACATGTTTTCATAGCCTAACACTGGGAAAAAGTGCGGTAATTGTTTAGATATTGGGCCTTTTTTTTCTAGTTATTAAAAACTTATTCTATGGTGTATTATATGATACAGTATAATGCATAAAATTTAATTTGTGTACAATAAAACATTTTTTCATAGTCAAAATATAGAAAAAGACGCAAATTTTGGCATGAGCACGGAACCGATTGAATTTTCTCCATAAGAACAGTGCCCCGATCTTGGATGTTTCAATCCTAGCTCTATTTCTGCAGAACCGATTAGCAGCTAGGATGGGGGCTCCACTGTATGTCTTAATATTCCTTTACACATGCTTACGGAAAACACAGTATAATAATCAACTGCCAAACTCAATAGTGCTATAGCCTATTGTAATGTATAATATTATTACAGTAAAAGTCCGTTAATCCGACGACCGATGATTCGAATCTCCCAATAGTCCGAATTTTTCAATTTGAGGCCAAATCCGAATTCACCCGATGGTCCGAATTTCAAGAAGTCCCAAAGTCCCCTTTTTGAGGCATTAGGCCACTCAAATGACACATAATGGAGCACACACATATCATATGTTCATGAATTCACTTTAAAAGTTTACCATTGTCATTGTAGCCTATTATCTACTTCAAAACATTCAGATTAATGGTCAAAGGAAGCTACTGATATAATCGTAAACACCTTCGTCTTCTTCTTCTTCCACATCGTCTGCTAGAGAGTTTGTTTTGCTCTTGAACGCATCCTTGGGACGCTCCGATGCGCTACTGGCTTGCACCGCATTTTCTGCAAGCGCATTCAGTCTTGAGCTTGAAAACGCACCTTTCAAGAAGTCCCAAAGTCCCCTTTTTGAGGCATTAGGCCACTCAAATGACACATAATGGAGCACACACATATCATATGTTCATGAATTCACTTTAAAAGTTTACCATTGTCATTGTAGCCTATTATCTACTTCAAAACATTCAGATTAATGGTCAAAGGAAGCTACTGATATAATCGTAAACACCTTCATCTTCTTCTTCTTCCACATCGTCTGCTAGAGAGTTTGTTTTGCTCTTGAACGCATCCTTGGGACGCTCCGATGCGCTACTGGCTTGCACCGCATTTTCTGCAAGCGCATTCAGTCTTGAGCTTGAAAACGCACCTTTGGACGTATTAGTCTTGAGCTTGAAAACGCACCTTTGGATGTTCCGATACGCTACTATTTATAGTTCAGTGATCGGAGCATCCCAAGGGTGCTTTCAAGACAACAAGACAAGGGTGCTTTCAATACAATATAATATAACAGAGCACGTCACAAAAGGAAAATCACAAGAACCTCTCAGGGAAGTGCCGTTGTTAAGGCATTACTTCCCGAACCACATCTGATCTTCAAGAGCAAGACAAACTTGCTAGTAGACGGAAGAAGAAGACGTTTATATCAGCAGATTCCTTTGACCATTAATCTGAATGTTTTGAAGTAGTTAATAGGCTACAATGACAATGGTAAACTTTTGAAGTGATTTCATGAACATATGATATGTGTGTGTGCACCATTGTGTCATTTGGGTGGCCTAATGTCTCAATGTTTTCGTCATACACAGGTTCATAGGGGTAAAGTCCGATAATCCGAAAAATCCACTAATCCGAACGAGAGCCGGTCCGCTGCCCTTCGGATTAACGGAAGTTTACTGTATAATCATTAGGCCTACCTATCCAGTGCGTCCTGATAAAGTAGCGGGTAGGAGCGAGAGCGGCAATTATGTTCCCCTACGCACCGCCAAAGCAATTCTGATCGAGTGATCGTGTTTTTGGTTGAATTTTAAATATCCACTTCTAGTCAACACAATGCCATGACATCGCAGGAGAGAAGAAACGGAAACTTTAAATCAGAAAAACCCACATGGCGATTATTTTACTCATTACGTTTACGTATATACAATAAGTATTTATATTATTTTCAGATCCATTTGGGGGAGCCTCCCTCTCTTTGGGGCCCGGGGGGGCGATTTCAGACCCCCCCCCGCCCCCCCCCCCCCCTTAGCTACGCCACTGATCACTACCCTACTGGCTTTCGCTAATACTTCCAGAACCTCTCTTTTGTGTCATCATTCATGCCTCTTACATTCCATGTGGCAATCCTTAAGCAGTCCTTGTCAGTGTTTTTTTTTTTTTTTTTTAGCCTTTAACTCTTTAGCTGCGGGGGACGTTCTGGAATGTCCTGGCAATTTACAGCAATTTCCAGGCTTTAAAAGCCTGTAAAAATCGAGTGTCAGTGGGCGGGAGTGTGAGGGGCCCACCTCCGACCCTCAGAGCAGCCAGCGGCCCACTGAGGTAGACTGTCTCTCGCGCGGGTCTCTCACTGCCTCTCACAACAGTGTTGCTAAGCGAGCGAGTGCTAACAAATAGCGGGTTTCCCGCATTTCTATGGCACCGCTGCGGGTGAACCAGGCCACGTACGAGGCCCGTTTTGTTCTCATTTTGAAGCTGTTTTCGGCAGAATACAGTTCATTTAATGCAGATGCTTGATTAATCATTCAGGAGTGCCTGAATATGCCCTAAATAGCCCAAAAACACCCCGCAGGGAAAGGGTTAATATAATTGTTTTGCCCTTGACACACTTATTGGCACACTTAAGTGCCCAAGGCGGGAATAAAAGAAGTATGGTGAGGGTAAGAGGCATACACAGGGTTACAGATGACCTTTCTTGACCATGGCTCATTGAACCAGGCTAAATTAATGTAGGTGAGTCTCTACCCCCATTACTAAAGGACAAGAGAAAATGCTGAAAATAATATGCATGTTTGGTGATGTCAGCTGCCAGTTGTACGGTAAATTAAGGTTAAACTGAAATGGAAGGCCAAGAATGTGGGCGGAAGGTGCAGAGGATGGGAACATTAACCCTTGGAATCCGGGAGGCCTCATATGAGGCAAAATGCGCGGCTTAAAAGTCGCCGATATAATCATCAGAACTCAGCAACCACGCAACATAGCGATGTCATCTCAACGGCAGTCTACAGACAAGAAAACGTTCTACAATTTGCAAAAAAATTGACTGCTCTAGGTGGTCTCAATCAGTAGCTACTGAATTATGAAGTTTGAAAATACCAAACTTCATATGAGGCCCCCCGGATCCCAAGTGTTAAGGAAGCATTTTCCCCTTGTTTATATATATATATATATATATACTGTATATATACTGTATATATATATATATATATTTATATTATTATTATTATATATATATATTTTTTTTTTTTTTTTTTTTTTTTTTTTAAAGATAGTCTGATCCCTTTCTACTTATTTTGAGTTGACGACATACTGGATGAATTTTAATGGATTGTGGAATGTTTTCTATTTGCCCATTTAATACCAACACATTTTTGTTTTGCTTTATTCTAGGTGGGGCAAATTAAGTTAGTTGGCAGCCCATCCCTACCTTGCAAGCAGATCTTCGCATGCAGGTTGGCGACAGGAAAGGCATCCGGCTGTAAAATATGCCTTATTTCTGCCTCTTGACAACTTTAGACCATCAGCATGCTGCCTCTACTCAAGAGCAGTGACTCACTCTTCTCCCCGGAGAACTGTGATTGGGTTAGCCTATAGAGCGGCTGCTTCGTGGAAAGTGGCTTATAAATAACAACTATATCTAGACTGTTTTATTTAGCTTACTAACAACCTCTCACAGTCAAAGGCTGAGATCAGTTGTAAGTATTGGGAAGAAGACCTTAACAGCCTAATTTTCTGGTTGTCTATCTGCAGCAATTTATTTTATCTTTACTTTTATTTTTACTTGATATTCTTGATTTGATTTTCTTCTTTGTATTCATAAGCTTGTATACAATTGGAGCATATAAACTTTCTTAATTAATAATACCTTATCCAATAATTGGGTACCGTATTATCTAAAATCTTTATACATTTATTCTGAACTCTATGTAAGGTTCTTGAAATATATTGTTAGTTTCCTACTTTTTATTATATTTAGCACATTTATCAATCCTTTTGGTTCCTTGGGGGGTCTTTAATAAGTTGAATAAAACCGTCTGATATTGCCATTATAGTATTAAATCATTGTTATATGACAAAAAAGGCAGATTCACAGGAGTGCTTTTCCCTGCAACTTTTATTGGGCAACTTTTGCCTGGAAGTTAACAAATCAAACGTCCATAAAAGCAGTGTCACCTGGCATTTTCTGCCGTTTTAATTAGCCAATATCTGATTCTGGTTTATGATTCTTGGATTGAAACCATTTAATTCAGTCTAGTATTATGTAAATACCTGGAGCTGATGACTCATTGTATATATATATAATATAAATTGCCTACTTGAAAGCTAGACTATACTGATTCTTTTTTAGCTGACGATTAATTGAATCCCTTAGCAGCTAATTTCTTGATGAAAAAATATGAAATTACTGTCTCTGCATCATATTAAAACCAAATTTATATAATTAGCACAATATTTCACTACACAATCTTCAAAATAACCGAGATATTTTTATAGGAACTTTGCAATTTACTCTCAGTTGAAAAGAAAGACTAGTAAATCCACTAGTTGAAGCTAACATACTAGAAAAAAAGGCCATCTAAGATATTGGACTTTCTGTATTGTTGCCAATAGCAATATAAACAAGCCAAGGAATATTGCCAGAATAAAGTTCCTGGAAAATGTTGATGTGGGAATTGGCCTTAATCCTTTCAGCACGATGACATAAATTTAATAGTCTGGTTACCATTAGAGGGATACTTTAAAACTTTTGTGACCATCAGGGGTGTTTAGAAACCTTTAGTTTAATTACTTCAACCTCTGCAGTTGTCTTAGAGCGAGTTGTGGGCAGAAACCTAATTTTGGAGAGGTAATTATGAGATTGAGATAATTCCATACCTGAAAGGGTTAAATTGTATAAAATTGTCTAATATAGCCAGAATGAAATTTGAAACTGTCCTCATGCTGAAGTGGTTAACATTTTTGTGAAACTGATGCGTTATAACGAAGCAGCGATTACATGACTAATAATGAACTTGACAGATTTACTAAAGGATTTTGCTCACCCAATATATAAATATTTTTGAGGGTTTGTGTTAATGTGCGTACCCTGTCTTTGAATTCTCATGCTCGGAATATAGCATTCCTTGACTAGGCACGTGCTATTCTATTCTGGCTAATGGCAGATGATTATTATTCAGAAAAGGCCTAAAGCTCTCAATTATCATTTGCCTGGTACCTTATATATCAGTAGTTTGCCAAAAGTTAGCAAGCCAAAACGAACTGCTAAAATGCGACCTAAACCTCAATGGGTTAATGTCCCACTCTTTAATTACCACACAAATTATCATAGAGGCTTGAAATGAACAATTGATTATTAATCTACTTTGTCTGCCTTTTGTTCTGTTTAATCCTTTGACTCGGAGAAATATACCCTTGAGTTGAGAAGAACTGTCATACGATTTGCCAGAATGTGAAATTAAAAAGCCATGATTGCATTGAAGAAGCTCCTTGACTTAGGGATCAGTATATACACTTAAGACGTGATCCTTAACCCATGAACTGCTAAAACATGTGCAAAATATAAGGCCAAGTTGAGGGGTGGTGGGGTATAAAGGGGGGAAGGCGTGTAGGATGTGGTATGGAAAGATACCGCTACTTTCTGTGCGTCACCCAAATTTCATGGAAAGATGCCGCTACTTTCTGTGTGTCATCCAAATTTCAGATATTTCCTGGCACTGGTATGGTTTTTGAAGGGTTATTTTTACACATGTTTAAATACCATGGCTTCCAAGAGGACCTTCGCAGTCCATGGGTTAAGAAGTATGATTTCAGTCTTTTTGCCAGATAACGTACCCCTTTACTTAGAGATGATACACTTAAGCTGAATAAAATAGTCTAGTACAAGCCGAAATACAATGACATAGTCGTTGTACTGAAAGAGTTAGAACCAGCTTTGATTGAGCTTAGAATAAACTTGACTATCAGAGGTTTAAGCTTTGATTTTTAAGGGAGGATGGTTGTTTTTTCTGTCGCCCCTTCCTTATATTTAGCTCCATTAGTTTTGCAATTTCAAGACTTTCGGCCCATTAGTTTGGTGAATTTAAGACCGTTCAACCCATTTCTTTGTCAATATTAATATCTTTCGTACAATTTAGGTGTCGATTTTTTCCTGGCGAGCGATAGCAAGCCTGTAATAGAGTAGTAAACGGCCTCCGGCCGGGACATTTTTCTATCAAAAAATGTACTTATTTATCTTGAAGGGGGTCTTTGGCTGTTTTTTAAGCTTGATATAGGTCTAGAGAGGAAACTTTAATACGGTCAAGTCGGTGCTTAATCGGCCATGCTTCGCATTGGTGAGAGCTGTTGTCCCCTGCTGCATCAAACACTAGCAGCAAACTTACTCGGGGGGAGCAGCTCTCGCCACTGAAGATGGCCGAAACAACTCCAGGTAGATCCCCTCTTCATGTACTGTAAAGCCAGCGTCACACCAGCAGGTTTATCGGAGTCGGGAATCCTGTATTATTATCTTGTTGTTATCAGGGATTTGGGAAGTTCATCTTGCGTTAACCCCTTCTGTACCAGCGACGTATTCTAATTTTTATCTCGGCTGCGTTTAGATGATTTTATGAAGCCTAAGAAGGATATATATAGTCGCTGTAAGGATTGATTGAGATAGTCCATAGCCTTTGAATTGGTAGATGTCCTTCTTAAATGGAATGAAATTGTCTAATAGTTGGCAGAATATAATATAATAAAAAGGATGTCACCGGTACTGAATGGGTTAATTATGACTATTCAAAATATCAGCAAGGAAACTCAAATTAATGTTATAAGCAAGATGGCATAAAATCAGATCATTCTTTACCGGTAATTATTGACTTCGATACATTTTCAGTGCTCGTGTGAGGCTGGCTTGAGGGGAGATTTTCACTTCAAAGTTTTTTTTCTGGACCCTCTTCTCCCACACATTTAGCTCCATTACGTTTGAGAATTTAAGAAGTTTGCCCCAATAGTTTGGCAATTTTAAGACCTTTGGCCCCATTTGTCAATTGTAAGCCCTTTCGTACCACTTGGGTGTCGATATTTTCCTGGCAAGAGATAGCGAGCCTGTAATTTTAGAGGAACCGGCCAAAGGCCGTGAACATTTTTCTACCGAAAAATGTACACATTATCTCGAAGGGGGATCTTTGGAAGTATTTTTTTAAAGTTTGATGGAGGTCTAGAGAGGAAACTAAAAACCTCCCCATAAGAGAACAATGCATCATATTTGAAATACTGTACAAGAATAAGTTGATAGGCATACTGTTAGGTAATGTTTGAAAGGATAGAAGTGTAGCATAGTCTGGAGTAAGCTGATTTATAATGGTAAATTTTGTTGGTATTTAATTGATACAGTACAGTACTTTCATATTTAGTATATTACTGTATAGTTTAACACTAGTTGGACTCTTGAACTGCTGTCTCTAAACCATTACTTTCCTGGGTCGTGATTAGTTTATTACTTGTGTCCAGTTTGAGTATAATTTTATAATGTAATGGAAGTGCTGGTACAGTAAAAGTTTTACAATCTAGCACCAAAATCTTGTATGGGCCAATACACATAATTGAAAATTGTCATAAATATATTTTAAGAAACTTGACAAACAAAACTAACATGCATTTCAAACACAGCAAACAAAAAAATAACAATAATCCAAATGTAAATATTTGCCACAGTGAGATAACAAAATTGGATTGCCATGCGTTAAAAAGTACAATTCGTATAGCACAAAATTATGAGAATATGAGAAAATAAGCTGCACAAAGATCTGTGGAGGGCATCTTTATCCCAATCATAGAAATCGTCTCCACTGAACAGTGCACTCTCGTTTATACACTAAGAGGTCAAACATGGATCAGAAAGAGGCACTTTGTACTAAGAAGCAATGATTTTTTTTAAACAAACTAGGAGCTCCACTCACTAGGTTTACAGTAGCAGACAAATTAATGTAAATGCAAAAACAAAAAAATAACAAACTGTACAATATAACAAAGACTACAAAATGTGACAAAAAAATAAATATAAAAATAATGTGGACACCGGGCATAAACTGTAAGCTTGACATGAATGTACAAACCCCAGTAACATATCTCCGTCACGGTCAAATTAAAAATAAAATTACCAAATCAATTTAACTTGCAGTAAGTTACTCATTATTAGTTGAAGTTTGTTGAAGAATACACATCTGAGCAGGTAAACCATAATTGATGCTTGTCACACAAAGAATTAGGTCAAGATACCTTGATTGAAATTATTTATATATAAATTATATTTATAATTTGGTCACAATATTTGACTTTATACATATTAATTTTATGTATCAATTTAAAATTTGTTATAGCTTCTGTTGACAAGTAGCCTTTACAGTGCTTTAGCTCTCGTCATTAAGTCAACAAGCCTTGTGCTAATAAATCTTAACTTAAACACCGAGCTTTTTCATGTAATATTTGTTTATACTGTATATGCCTTTTCATGTAATATTTGTTTATACTGTATATGCCTTTTTAAAGTTTTAAGGCAAATGGGTGAGTCGAAGAAGCCATATGAGGGTTTGTTACATGCTATCTGAAGTGTCGATAGTACGGCACATTCATTAAGGGGAGACAGACCGTTTTTCTGGTCCCCTTTCTCCCTAATATTTAGCCCCACTAGTTTTGAGATTTTAAGACGTTCGGCCCATTTGTTTGGCGATTAAGACCTTTCGTCCCATTTAGTTATAAAATTTAAGACCTATCGTGCCATTTAGGTGTAGATTTTTTCCTGGGGAGCGATAGCGAGCCTGTAATTGTAAGAGGAAGCGGCCTTTGGCCGATACATTTTTCTATCTAAAAATGTACAAATTTATCTTGAGGGGGGGTTCTAGGGGATGTTTTTCCAAGTTTGAGGGATGTCTAGCGAGTAAACTAAGAATTTATGAAAGAATTGATTAATAGGCCAAAAAATCAGTCGGTGTCCCCTTAATTTGGAATGACTTTGGTTCCCTGTACAGTATGCCGGATTACAGGATTCTTACTGTACTACACTCGGATAATGGTATCACTAACCATTATGGCGGTGTTTATGTTTCAAGATGCCTCAACATTTTGATTGAATACCTTTTCTAATCTAGGCTAACCTAATATCACAGGCTAACTTATAGAGCCAAGACTTGTTTTCGGTGGATGAATTAACATAATCATTCTAGCCTAAAGATTATTTTTGTCTAATTATAAGCCCCAGCCCAGTTGGGTATAGAATAATTTATTTTTTAATAAGCTCAACCTCAGGTCAATTCAGTGTCTTTACCTAACTTAGCAAAACTTATCTAACAACTATATAACTAAAGTTTTGACTGGTTGAATGGTTGGGACTGTTATAGCCAAGTAACTTGAATGCTATTTTCAGTCCAAAAATAACCTAATATTATCTTGTATCGTCCCAGTTTTAGTTTGTTTATTTTGCAAGATTTACATTATAATATCCTTTCCTTCTGCCATATGCAGTACCACCTTTCTTTACTTACCAATTTTATCCACTATCTCCTAGCAATTTTGTCACAGTTTACCTTCTTCCCTATTCACCAGTTCTTAAAAGAGTTTGATTTAATTCTGTAATATTTCCCTTCACCAGCCTTATGAGGGCTCTGGCCCAGTAGGCTGACAAATTACATCTTTCTCTCTCTCTCCTTTCCTTCTGCCCTCTTATTCAATTTACAGTCATTCCTATCATACATCCTATCCTCACCTCGTCTCTTCACTCATCTTCTATTTTCCTGTTTATATGTCAAGTAGCCAAAGGTGGAGTGGACTTGGGTGTTGAATTGACCAGAAGTTGGGTTGATTATCACTTCAAATATTATTTTGAGAATGCAATTAAATGGGCATTTTTGTTGGTTAGTATTGCCTATTTATAAACAACAATTTTGTAAAGTAATTGCTCTATTTTGACTGTTGTTCTGTAGTGTTTTTAAATTTATAATGCCATGAACTGATTGTTAGAAGTTAGCTAATCGGTTAATTCTTTATTTGGTACTGTAATGATTATACTGTGTTCGGTGTTGCGATTTAGTGTTAATTTTAAGTATTTGAGCACTACCAAAGTTAACCATAGATGAATGTAAATTTTTTGCAATAGACATGTGTTTTTTATGTAGTGCATATGAAAGAAAGTACATGGTTTTGATAAAAGCTTGTATTGATTTGATTTTTTTGTACAGATAATACAAAAATATTTCCTACGGAGTACAGTTTGTCTTAGTTATTCATCCATGAGGGGGTATGGTGGAGGAAAAAAGATGGTGCCTCGTCTATCCTACTGCATGTTGTACAAGGCGACTAATAAGGAGGATGGCAGTAGACGTGTAGGCTAAAAGCCATCACTATGCAGTGAAGCCTTGGTATGGGACTGCTGAGGCATGCATAGGTGCCACAGAGACTCGACTAGAGTCTTGATAGTGCCTTACCAGTGTCAGTCACAATGGTGAAATGATGGGGCAGTGTCATGGTAGGACTTTGTTGTATTACACTACCACCTGTTGAAAGGCAACCCCATCCGAGACGTTACATTATATGTAATGGAAAACTACGCTAAGCCATCGTATGTATGTATTAGTAGAAGCTTGGAAGTTTAGAGCTTGATCCTGTCCATCAGATAGTTATTTTTTACCTGTGCATAACCTTAAGTTTAATATACAGGTATGTATAATTATACAGTATATGCATGTATGTACTGTATATACTTGGGCACATACCATAGCTGGGGGTGGCCGACTCGAAACATGATCACTATAATTTCCTTCACTCGACGAGGTGACTGCAGGCTAAATAGTAGTACTGATAGGGCTGCACTATGATAGATAATTACAAAATCGCTAACCCATGTATGCATATACTCAGGCACAATACCCCATAGCTGGGGGTGGCCGAATCGAGACCGAGCCCAAACCGAAACAATATTTAAAGTTTCAATTTTTAGGGTCCAGGACAACTTTTGGGTTCCTTCGCCCCTTTTTCTGTCTCGTCTAGTAGGTGGTATTACAAGGGGAGGAGGATTCATAACCTCCCGCCCCCCAAGCAGAAGTACTGTAGTATAGGAAAAGAGACCGAAATGGCTAAGATTGGGTGACATTGTTTTCCATCTGCTTTGTGTGTGGTTATTTGTTTTGTTAACCCGTGGAGCCCCGGCTAGTTTTGTAATGTTTGTTCACCAGAACCCGGCCGGTTTTCAATTTTTTTTTTATTCCAGAAACAATAGCGAATGGGTTAGGAATGAAGGAAAAACCACGAAAAACCGCTCAAAAAGCTTTAAAAATGGTCCTACAGAGCCCCCGAAAACGTATTTTACAAGAGTAAAAAATTGAAGGCAATTACCCCAAAAAACCAGGTTATTGCGCGCTCACGCGCACGCACGTGGACATTGAGAGTTTTCAACCATCGGCACGGTTGCGTGGGATACGTACACAGTTCCCATACAAATCTGAGCCCTCTTGAGTGGCTACACCTGAGGTTACGGTCGGCGCAATTAGGGTGACGCGTCGCTGGGGCTGTCCGTTACATACATCGTCGCTGGGGCTGTACGGGTTAAGAGGCAAGTGCTTGTGAGGTTTTCTGTTGACTCTGAAGCTGAATTTATTTTTGTTGTGAAAGTTGCTATTTTCGAGATTAGACCTTAAGCGTTTGTTAATGATTCTTTCAAAAATCTTCCCAGGGACTTTAAGAATTTATATTGGACGATAATTGTTTGGATCTTCGGGGATTTTACCATGTTTTGGGATTAGCTTATATTTTATATAGCGATTTTGCCTTTATATTTTCTGTCCAAGTTTTGGCTTGTTTAGTTTGCAAGTTTTACATTTTAATTTATTATTATTTTTGTTCTTTTTTCTGGGAAGTATCCTGCTGCTAGCGCAGAATTGAGGATGTACTTCAATTTAGAGATGGTAGGTTCTGTTAAATCATTCATTATGGTCTTGTTGATACCACATTCACCTAGGTAGCTTTTCTTCTAGTTCCAAGTTTGTAGTGAGTCTTGTGAAGAAGATGTGGAGGCGGTCAAGATCTGCTTGATGGTATGGTGTTCTTTCCTAGTTATAGTTAAGGTATTGTTCCACTCTGTCAGTAGTTTCTTCATTCTCTTCGGTCTGGGTATTGTTTTTGGAGAAAGTGTTTCCATATGTTTCTATGTATCGGTGCTTGCTCCTTTAAATTCATATACTTTCTCATTTCTTTGCTTTTATTATATTTGTTTTTAGATAGTGCGATTTTGGTGTTGATCACAGCTAAATATTTCATTCAGTGGTGACATTGATTTTACCTTCTAGCAGAATACTTCAAGTCGCTGTATTAGTTTGTAAGTGTCATTAGTGTGTTGCCCCAGTAGTTATGCGATTCTGCATGTAGTTTTTCTTGTTGGGTTGCTTGTAGTGAAGACGGTCTTGATTGGTAAGAACCATATATTTTCCCTAAAATGTTTTTTGAGAGAAGCTGAGAACTGGTAAGCATATGATTACCTAGACATGATCACAATTTACATACATATACAGTATATCACACAATTGAATTCATCTTGATGGTGGTTCTGGCAAGTCGACAATTTTTACCTTTATTAAAGAAGCAGAAGGTAGGCCAGCGTTGGCAGTTGTTTCGCTTTGCTGGTGACAAGATTTGAACGGGTTTACCAAATCTTCCTGGTTAACCAAATCTTTTGGGTTGAACTGGCTTGAGTTGACAGTATTTGCTTCAATTATCTTCCCCGATGGAAAACAGAGAGGGGAAATTTCTTATTTGAATTTACATAGTTTTTTTATATTGGCTATGATGAATGTACAGTAGTTGAAACTTTGCTGCTACTGTAATACTTACAGCGGCTCGCTGGTGTAGTGACTAGCGTCTTGGACTTCCACCCTGAAGGTCCCAGGATCGCGCCCACGCTCTGCGCATCAAAGATTTTTCACAAGCACCGAGTCGTTACCGTCCCTCATGAGCAAGGGGTAGTAGTACAGGACCCCAATGGAAATACGCCTGATCGGCCTTATTTGGGCTATCCTTAGCTGGCTTAGATGCGCTAGCTTTAAGAACTATTATTATTATTATTATACACTACATTAAGCTTTTAGAATAGGCTATTCTTGCACAAGGAAGTAAAAGGAGTAAGTTCATATCTCGCTCATACCATTAATAATAATCCAAAAGTAGCCTGAGCTATCTTTCACTGCACGAAGTCCAACCTAGAGTGAACAGGGAAAATTAATGGAATAGGCTTCAAGATTGTTGAACCCTACTAGCTCCACATAATTTCCCTTGCCCTCTACACCCCCCACCTCCCATGCCACAAGCAACCATTCCCACTGTTTTTTTTCTGTCTACCACCCATAGCCTATTGATCTTACCTCATCTCACTCATCATCCCAACATCTGCCCCGTCACATCACCTGCCATTCCCTCAATCAATCTTTCCTTCATCCTATGACTTGAACTGTTTTAAACTTCGTATGTCCAGGCATTTTGACCACAACGTCCCTTGAATTTGGCTCTGTCATTCTTTTGACTTTTGGGGAGACACTCTTTACAGGCAACCTGCCCTTTGTCTCCTTCATACATAGGCCTATAGCGAAAACAAACATTATCTGCCGCCCCCTTATATTAACCACCACCATGTCACCAGATGCCCCACATATTATACCTGAAGCCACATCACCCACAGTACCTCAAATGACACTTATCATCACGCGCCACTCCTTCCCCCCCCCCCCCCCCCCCCCCCCCCCCCCCCCCCCCCCCTTCAAATCACATATCGCCAGCATCCCCACACCCTCTGCTCACCCATGTCCTCCTCCCACATGTCTTGCCTCCCACTGCCCCTAAATCACCCATGATCCCATCGTCCTCAACCATCACTTGTTAGTTGTTACTCCCCTCTCCCACGTCCTCACCCATCATGTGTCACTCCACCCAAGTCACCCCACCAACCTCACATTTCCCACCTCATGTCATCCGCTGCCCCCGCTTCGTCATCACCCCCACCCCCCAACTCTCACATTGTGTTCTTATATTTATAAATAATTATTTTACTTAAGCGTTGTTTCCACATAGCGATTTTGATCCGTTGTTTTGTCTTTTTACTGTGTTCGTATACATTTTGGTAGTTTATTTTACAAGTTTTACATTATAATCACCATTACCTTCAATCCCTCGTCACTTACCACTCCTTCAACCTCACCTGCCACTTTTCTCATGTCACCCGCCGACCACCCCTATATATATATATATATATATATATATATATATATATATATATATATATATATATATATATATATATATATATATATATATATAAAAGTATATATATAACCTAGATTGTGTTCTTTTATTTAATAATTTTCATTTTTGTAAGCGTTGTTTCCACATAGCGATTTTGATAATTTAATTTGACTTTATATTGTCCTTGTCCCAATTTTGGTTTGTTTGGTTTGCAAGTTTTACATTTTAATTGTATATCCTACCAAACCACATAATTCACATATTGTACTTTGAACCCTCTCACGTTCTTGACGCAAATTTGAGCCTATTAGGGATACTTTAAAGCCTTTGTTACCATCAGGGGTATTTAATAAACCTTTAGTTTAGTTACTTTAACCTCTGCAGTTGTCTTTGAGTTAGCTGTGGGCAGAAAACTAATTTTGGAGAGGTAATTATAAGAGAGAGAACTCTATTTATTATTGCTAATCTGGCAACCTCTGCGTCCTATGGTCGTGAGAGGGTTAAGCTACCATCCCTTCTTCTTTCTCCCCATCCTCTCTTTCCTCCTGTTAACTCTTCACCCGTTTCCTTTCTTCCTATTTCTCACTTACCTCCCCTCCCTTTCCACTCTCCTCATTCCTCCCCCCCCCCCCTCTTCTTCACCTTTTCCCCTCATTTCTCTCTTCCCCCCCTTAAGGTTTATGAAAATGAGAATACTGTAGTTCTTTAGCAATTTATTTTGAAATATAGATGGATTTTTCATCAAGAAGTATAAGAGGTGGTGGAGTGATTGTTGAGCAATGTTGATGGCCGAGGCACTTTATCTCATCTGTACTGGAGTTCTTCTCATCACAATGTAGCTTTTATTTATTTATTTATTTTATTTTTGTCTAAGTGTTTGAAGGAAACTTGGTTCTTGCCATTGAGGGGATCGTAGAACCTGTTGGGAGAGCAGACGAGTTAAAAAAGTATGATTCTGACTTTTATAGCCAGAACTAACTTACATCTTAGGAATTACGACTTTGTGTGCAGACAGGGAGAAATCAATTTCTAAACCTTGGGCCTTATCGTGTAGGCTACACCCCCTAGTTCACTTGTAATTCATAGAACACATCATATATTTTCTTTAACGTCTTATTGCTAATGAGGTGTAGGCTACATTATGCATATTATGATATTCTTAAGTGTATCGATATTTCGTATACAATTGAAATACCCAGGAGAGAATGAAAGGAATGAGACTAAAGGATAAATGTAATTTTCTCGAATTATTGTGCAACAAGTAAAATAAAAGGAGAGGGTAGATGAAAAGAGAAAATGTATAAACATACATTGTAAGGAGGAAAATATATATGTATATCATATAAAGACGATATATATTCAACGCAAAGCAAATATAGCTAAGAATATATAATATGGAAACATGAAGAGTGTAGCCAAAAGTGAACAAAATAACAAGGAAGACGTGAAGGATGGAGTTGGTTGATCGAAGTACTGGTGCAGAGGGTAATGTTCACGTCAGCAGGGTATAATGGATCACTGAGGTAGAGGACTGAACTCAGGTCAGGGTATTTGTGTGGTCTTAACGTCAAAACGACCACAATATGAACAGCCACAGTCACTGAACCAAAGGTCTCTAGATCTTAGCTGAACCGTAAGATTAACAGTAGATGACCGTCAGTTACCATTATCGAAAACCGTATTCGATTTTACGGTGTTTTAGTTTTATTTTACCTTTAGTTTACAACATTCAGACAACAAATAACTATAGGGGCACTCAGTAGAGCGCATACCTCCGCCTACGCTGGCTGGTTCTTTACCACTAATACCATAGGTCCAAATTTTCTTCTGGATCTGGGTTCCAGGATATGATTCTGATCAACTTTTAAATTTAATCACTTCTTCCTTGGCGCATATCCTATCTGCCAACAAAATTTCGTGAAAATCTCCGGATCACCTCCTAAATGGAATCACTTCTTCCTTGGCGCATATCCTATCTCCACCAAATTTTGTGAAAATTGGTTCATGTTAACTTTGTGAAATATCTTGTTTACAGACAAACAAACTGACTCAAAAACATTAACCTCCATCCAACTTCGTTGACAGAGATAACTAGTAATATCAACGGTAATGTAAGTTTATGACCGTTGAAATTACAAAATTATGCTGGCATGAACTTGTGAGTGGTCAATTCGTTATTCATTGGTCTTCATGGTGATCGTGATCAAATGTATTTCTGTGACAGTATCTCATTGAATACGTCAAGATCATTTATAGTGATATTTATGAGAAAAATAACTATACAAGTATACATGTTGACCATACAAAATATTCTGGATACACAGTTTCTGTTTACTTTTTATTGATGTTTATTGGTGTTTATTGGATGAGCTTCTGATGTCCAGCAGTAGCCGAAGGAAAGACTGATCATGTGCTAAGATTTAGTAAAATAGTACTAACATAATAATAGACTTTCAACTTTGCTAATTATTTTGATATCTTATTTTTCGTTCTACTGTACCTTTATAAACAAGAATCAGATTATCCTTTTAGCATTTCTGGTTCATCACCCTGGGAGTAAGGAACATGTAACAAATAAACACAAACTAATGAATAATCTGACCTGGATGCTCCATTAGCATTCTCATCAGCAATCTCCTTGAGGGTCTGCCAAGCTGTCATCACGTCGGAAACCTTGGCCGCCATGAACACCTCCAGCTCATGAGACTTGTGCTGGAAGAAGAGGTCGCAGTGGTTCTCGCAGGAGGTGGTTCCCTCCAGCTGCACACACTCGGATTCCTCGCCCGTCGCCCCGTCTTTAGCCTGGCAGGAGGGGGATGGAGGGAGTGATAGGGAGATTGTTTGGTTAGCGAGAAGTGTTGATTGTGAAAACGTATTGTAGGCTATGTGGTAAAGCAATGCTATCCACCAAAACACTGTAAACTAACAATGAAGAAAAACAAAAGTTGTGTACTTGCATTATTGTTGACAAATTGACACACACACACACATCATTCTATATAGTGATATCAAACAACACATTGTGTAAGGTAAATACACTATTCAAGAGACTGACACAAATATTTTAACTTAGAAAGGGCTCCTGAAGTCAAAATGTGAGAGGATATGCAAAATTCTTCTAAATGTGAGCATAAATAGTCTAGAATATGCAGTATTAAATATAAAGTAATTTTGTCAACACAATACGAAACCCAATTAACTGACAGTGAAATAGTCATATTTGCCGTGTGTCTCCTTATGGCAGGTGATGAGATCAAGCCTGCCGGTGGTGAGGCTGGTGCGGAGGTGATGACCATAGCTGATGTAGTGGTCCAGCTCCTGGCTCAGGTCCACCCACCAGCGGGAAGGGGCCATACCAGGGAAGGAATAGGTCTCAGCAGCGTCCTGGGGGAGGTTACACAGAGGGAATGTGATGCAAGTGAAATCTTAGCATCCTTACACACTGATATGCACACACTGTGTCTGCATATGGCCTACATGTACTTACAACCATTATTTTAATCAAATATATTCATCTAATAATCAGAGTGTTATTTGATATATTAGAGCTAATTCTAAGAAATCCAAAGATAACCGTATTAAAGATAAAGTCATGTCCACTTTAAATTATTCCTCTAAAATTTTAGACAAAATTAATGTTAACAGTCTTATTAATTCAAAGAAAGTTAAGTCCATGTTACCAGATGGTTGTAAAGATTTCAAACCATTAATAGTGTATTCATATGAACGACCTGTTGGGTCTATTATTTGTAATTATAATAAAGTTTTAGGAAATCTTTCAGATAATGATATTTTCAATAATAATAAATGCGTGTGTGAAAGAGTCATGGATATGCCAGCTAGCAGACGTGATGCACTAGCAAAGTTCATTTATAGTCCGATATGTCACATATTAACAGGTGATGTAGAACTAGTTAAACATTTTGCAAACGACAAATTAGCGGAGCTATGTCGTAAAGGGTTTAAATTTAGAATAGGGAGTAATAAAGTAACATGGGACATAATTTTAAAAGATATTGTTTTTTCAGTCAATAAATTAAAAGATAAATTGTTAAAAATTGCGTGCTGCAATGCAAGAGAACTAGAAGCATGGTCTAAATTATTAATTAAGTTAATTAGAAATAAAATTTTCTCGCTTAAAAATGAATTTAATCTTTCAGATTTTATAGACTAATTATAATAATTTAATAATTATTAATTAATAATTATTATTTAATTATTATTTAATAAATTTACATAAACATTTTGTAATCACTACAGTAGATAAAGCCAGCAATAATTATAGCTTCACATGTAAGAAATTTTATCTTGAAAATATGAAAAAAGAATTAGGTATTAAGGGTAACATATTACGTAAAAATATTTGCGGTAATTCTGTTTATGAAATTCAAAATAATCTGAATATTGATAACTTAATCGATGAACATACCAAGAAAAATATAATATTTGATATTAAACTTTCTGATAAGAACAAGTGCATTGCAAAATTATACATGTTACCTAAATTTCATAAAAGACCTTATAAATATCGCTTTATTGCCGGAGCAAAATTGCTACCACTAAAACTCTATCAGAACAAGTCGTAAATTGCTTAAAATACATTAAAAGTACTCATAAAAGATATTGTAATACCATCATGAAAAGAACTGGCATTAACTATTATTGGAGTGTTGACAATTCGTTAGAAGTTATTGATAAAATAAATACCATGCCGAAAGTTACCTCGGTACATAGCTTCGACTTTTCAACTTTGTATACCAATTTGCCTTTAGATTTAGTATATTCAGAGCTTTGCTTTATTATAGATTTGCACTTTGACAGGTTCGTTAGGAATGGTAATGATTTCATAAATGTTTATACATATTTTAATAATGCATCACTTAGCTCTACTCCCACTAGTTCTGTATATTTTGATAGAACTAAACTTAAAGATGCCCTTAAATTCCTCCTTTTCAATACTTATGTTAGATTCGGGCCGTACATTTTCAAACAAATATTAGGAATTCCTATGGGTGGAAATGCTAGCCCTTTAATTGCAGACTTATTCTTGCTTGCTTTAGAATTTAAATATATAAAAGACTTAGTTGACAGTAGCAAGAAAAATAAAATTCCAGAAAAATTAGCACTTGCTAAACTGTTAAGTAATAATAGTAGATATATTGATGATATTCTTGTTTGCAATTTGTTAAATTTTAATCAAGTTACTAAACTTATTTACCCTAATTCTATTCCCCTCACACAATGTAACGTAAATTATAAAGTTGAAAATTTTCTTGATATAAATATAGAGATTGTTAATGAACAGTGCATACTTAAAGTATATCACAAAGTTGATGATTTTAATTTTAACGTAATAAACTTTCCTTTCCCTAGTAGTAATATCGATAGTAAAATCACTTATAATTGTTTTTATTCCCAATTAATAAGATTTTGTAAAATCTGCACTAAAGTAGATGACTTTTGGGCTAGAGCTAGGTTACTATACAGACTCTTAGTGGACAGAGGTTTTGAGGCAAGTAAATTGTTCCATAAATTTAATCTTTTTAGGGTCAATTATTGTGACTGTATTCTAAAATTTGACATCAATAATTTTAATCAAGCATTTTTAACTTGAAGTTTCTTGTATAACCTCTGCTTACTTTTTGTCTGTATTTATTGTTTATCTTTTTCTTTTTCTATTATTATTAATATTAATATTGATGATTTTTTAAATTTATTGTTCTTGTTAAAAGAGTACTCTTTGTTTAAATTTGTTGTTACTTCATATTTTGTAATTATTTGTCTTTATATTATATGTATTCATTGTCGATAGTATCAATTGCTTACTTTTGCGATTTCCTTAGTTTATTTGTGCTATAAATGTAGGTTATTTGTAGGGTAGGTATTGATAGGGGTCACTTGAGGCATGCTATGCTTACAGGTACCTACCCGATAGCACTATCGTTAGTGAGTGCTGTACTGTATTTTATATATTATTTTGTAATAGTATAGATATCTTATCAATATTTGTATTTTATACTATTTTAATGTCTTGTCATGTTGCAAATTTGATTTTAAATAATATTTTGACATTTAACATATAGTTTCTTTATTCATGCAGAGTTTAGTAAAATTTGCCAGAACGTCCCGGACTTCCCAAACTTGACTACTTCCTTTAACGTGACGATAGTGCGTTGTTATATGTGCGATTAGTTTGCTTGGGAAACAGATTAACTTGCTCATGTAGTAATGTACACCCTATGTGGTGGATTGTGTTCTTTTATTTAATAATTTTCATTTTAGTAAGCGTTGTTTCCACATAGCGATTTTGATAATTTAATTTGACTTTATATTGTCCTTGTCCCAATTTTGGTTTGTTTAGTTTGCAAGTTTTACATTTTAATTAACATTATAATACTGACCCAAGAGAGCTAGCTCACTCAGCCGAGTATGATTAATGATTATATAAACAAGTTTGATATTACCATAAAAGTAATTCAGAACTACTTACAAAGTAACTTGGAATAACCAAAGGTGGCTGGGCCTTGAATGTGAATGATTACAGATCCTGTGGTCTTGTTGGCATATGACAGAGATATAGACAGATAAGCCATTTTATACTTCCGAACCTTGAGAATGAGTGTGTGGATGGATGATATATCCTGGAAATGTAGAATCATGGACTCTGGGTAAATGGCGGCCTCTGTGAGATAGCGGTGGGTGATGATGGAGGTGGAGAGAGCCGAGGCCTGCTGGTTCTTGTCTGGGTAGGTGTCGCTCTCTATGGGTGCCGCATTGTACCTGAAGAGAATTGTTTCATTCGATTATGGTTTTTCAGCAAATTATGATCCAAGTCAAGAAACTTTAGTAAGGCATGTGTAATATCTAGACATCGAGGTCACTGTGTCAAGTAGGAGTCAATCCCAAAATCCTCAATAGGGGTAATGAATGGTAAAGGGAAAACCAGTAGGATAATCCATATGAAAAAGAGGTCTGGCAACCTATCATAGTAATGCTGCTTTCTCTGTGACTATTCATCTCTTCAAACTTTTCCCTTTTACTAAGTTACTCTGAGCTAACACTGATATAAAGGTCAGTCCTGTAGAATCAACCAGGTTTCAGGACAAGTTCAACAGAAGAATAACATAAGGCCACAAACTGTACCATTAGGAACGCTCCGTTATACAGACTATAAGTTCGAGTTGTGTGATCATTTTCTTGAAATGAGGCACAGGTGCTTATCGAGCCCGTTCAAAGGCTTACATTTGCTCAACGAGGCCATCCAAGATCAAGAGGTAGAAATAGGAAGGAATTTAAATTATATTGATGGGCCCTGGCAGGCTTATGGATGGACACTATGGCCTGTCTCTAGCCATCAATGATACAAATCAGACAACAAATGTTGGACGTGTGACTTCTGTGAACGCGCATATTAGTTGATGGGGTGGTTCTGTCAGAATGGAGTATGAGCGTCCCCTGCCTCCCAAAGCTTGATCTCTCTTTTTCTCTTACTATGCCTCTCTCTTTCTGTCTTGGTAGTTGTGACTGGGAAACCCACTACCTGATATACATCTTCTCACACATGATTCAGAATGGCCCTTTGGGTGTTTCTGGTCGCCCTATTGCCTTGTGATTTAAATAATATAGATAAAGACAAACATACAGATAGACAGACAAGGACAGAGAAATATATTTTGTCTCACTAGGTGACGTGTGTGTGTGTATGTAGGCTACTGAGATAGTCAGACAGAGAGTTGCCATCAGTTTAGGAAACCAACAAGCGATGAGGCAACTGCTATCATGCTTTCGCAGGATGCATGGGTCTTGATTGCTCACTCACGGTTCGAAGCAGCCCCATCTCTGAAGCTTCTTCGCCCCCATGCTTCACTGTCTCACCCCCTAGACTCGGACCCTCGCTCTCAGAACGCCACCTATTGAGTAATGAACTCCCTAGCAATTGTCCCTCTGTAGCATATTTTGAATATGGGAATATTCATACAGTGCTATTTAATCAGGGAACAATGAGGGTATTTATTTGGTGTTTCGATGGACTTTGTGGTAATGCACTGATACTAGGTAGGCTACAGCATAAATTCCATCCCAATAATAGCCTATCTTCCCATTGACACATCGGGATTCGAACCCGGGTCAATTGGATTAACAGTCCAGTAGCAAGACCACTCCACCACACCTGCCTACTGTTTTAAGATGATTATCCCCATCCAGGTGTCGATTATTTCCTGGCGAGCGGTAGCGAGCCAGCATATTTAAACACATGTTTTTGACAGCAGGCTAAATTTGTAAAAATTTTTGATAGAAACATTTCTCTGGCAAAGCCGGATTTCTCCATACAATGCTGGCTCGCTATCGATCGCCAGGAAGAAATCGACACCTAGATGGGGATAAACGTCTAAAAAAAGTAGGCTGAATGAGGCCGAATGGATACAAACCAGAGGAAGAGAAAAGGAGAGAAAAATAGCAGGTCACCCCCCTTAATCCAACAAAACGGTGTTGGTTATATAACAGTACAGTGTATATGTAAACAGTGAATAGACATATTCCTATTTAACATTGTTTATACTGACCTGTCCATAAGTGTGACGAGGTCCTCCTGGTAGATCCGAACCTGCGCCATGTTGTGAGCGTTGACGTACTGTCCCACCACTGCCTCCACATCCGCCTCCACCTCCCCCCAGTAGTCGAACTCCGGCTCCGTCAGTGCCCCTATGATAGCATTTATCAGCCCTGCCACTGTCTCCGGCACCTCACCCATGATCTGGTGCGCCGAGGCAAGGGCAATCGTCGTCGCTGTGAAAATGTAAGCATACAATGTTTATCTGGGGCTATGGGAGATACACGGTAATCGTAATGATCGCTGTTTTAGCATACTGCGGGCTCTCAAAACTTTCAAACCGTCAGACGTCACCCTCATCACTTTATCATACAGCAGCTTGTCTTATTTCTTGTACTGTTAGGCCTTATGTCTAAATCTTATTGTTTTAATGTGTTTAAGTTTGATAGAGGACGACATCCCCCAGCATCAACCTCATGTATTATGACCCGTGGGGATTAGTTCCGACAGGTATAATAATTATAGGTGAAATTGGGGGATTATTTTTCTCCATTGATATAATAATCATAATTTAATGCAATTTAGACTTATGTACCGGTACCATTAGTGTACACGTTGTGTTCTTTGGTAAAAGAGCTGTGCTCTGACACGTACGGCTGTTTCAGCTTACTGTTATTCCATGAGCTAGCCATGCATTCACCAAGGATATAATGCAATTTATATGTAGTGAGTCGTGTCAATTAACTAACTATACAATCACATACACAGTGATATTTGTATTTCCTGTAATTCCAGTAACAACCTCTGCACTCCTGTAGGCTACAGTGTTAAAACTCTGGATCCTAAACTAGGCTACTGTTAATTGGAGATGTTTGGTCAAATACATATACACAAACATAGTCCTACTTTCGTTAGTATTCACATATTGTTTGCTAATACTCACTGTGCCCATCGATGATCTCGCTGTACCTGGTGAGTGGTGCTGTGGCAGACAGAACAGCCAACAGCAGCACAGAGCCGCCACACACCAACAAGGAACGCATCTTTTTGTTGGGCTGACGAGAAAGATTTATCTAAAAGGTTCTATAACTCGTACAGTATTTCTTGGCTCATTTAAGCACTAAAATATCTATTTCCTTGAATATTATTGTTCAATATGAAATAATACATTGAAGTAGTATCTGCCAACCAATAATTAAAGCATTTCCGGCATATATAATGATTAATAAATTTTACTAAACATAATAATAATAATGGTGTGAAGGAAACCAGGAATTTAATGCTAATAATAAACAATAGGATATAGAAGAGAAGTATTGTATCACTGAAAAACAAAAATAGAGTTTAGATTAACCCTATCAAGGTTATGACGCATATTCATGATTGTATACAGCTTAAAAAGGTTATGTGGGAATTAAAAGGGGAAAAGACTATCTCAACTAACTCTGACTTCCATATACCCTTCCTAATCTGAACAAAATCGTCTAATAGTAGCCAGAAAACAAAATAGAGCTGTCATCGTATCTTGAGAGGGTTAACCCTTACAGTACCAGTGACGTCTTTTTGTTTTGATTTCAGGTGCATTTAGACGATTTTATGAAGCTTAGGAAAGGTATATGGTAGCTATAATGATTAATTGAGATACAGTAGTCTGCAGCCTTTTAATGGGTATACGTCCTTCTTAAGCTGAATACAATCGTCTACTACTTCAGCAGAATGAAACTATCCCAATTTTTCAGTCTGCTTACCGACAGCATCATTCAACTGAAACAGCATTGATTAGAGTACATAATGATCTAGTTGAGAACATTTGCAATGGTGTGGCCTCACTATTGGTCTTGCTTGATCTCTCTGCGGCCTTTGACACAGTGGATCACGAGTTGTTATTGAGTGATCTTTATGATTGTGGTGTGCGTGACTCCGCTCTCTTGCTTCTTGGGTCGTACTTGTCAGGTAGATCCCAGAGTGTGATGGTAAATCAAGTGGTCTCGGACTCGACACCCCTGCAGTATGGTGTTCCGCAGGGATCAGTTTTAGGTCCTATCCTATTTATAATTTATATTAGCAGTTTGTCTCTTCTGCTTCGTGCACATAATGTCACCTTTCACTTTTATGCAGATGACACCCAGATTTATGTGAGAATCACAAATATAGTTGATATACGGAGTAAGATGGAATTTTTGATGTCTGATATCAAGAAGTGGATGAGAGCGAGAAAACTTTAAACTAAATGATGGTAAAACTGATATTCTCATCATCCGAGGAAATAGAAGAGCTGATGATATAGTAGGTGCCCTCTCCATCAATGTGGGTGGATCTCAGCTGCGACCGGCCAACTCTGTTCGAAATCTGGGTGTATATGTGAACTCCCGATTAGATTTCAAAGAGCATGTAAACCAGATAGTTAAAAGTTGTTACTTGCACATCAGAAATCTCTATTTGGTGAAGCCGTTTATAACCAGACGTTGCCTCCTGACGTTGGTTCACTCATTGGTCTTCTCTCGTGTTGATTATTGCAATGCCCTGTTGGTGGGTCTTCCAAATTATATTTTGAAGAAAGTTCAGTCTGTTCTTAACAGGGCCGCAAGACTCATTTTTGGTGTTCCACCTAGAACTCCTACTACATCTCTTCACATAGAACTGCACTGGCTGCCAGTAAGAGCAAGAATAGAATTTAAGTTGTGTTTGGTGACTTTTAAGGTTCTCAAATTTGGTGAGCCTAGGTACCTTGCGGAGCTGCTCAGGCGCCCACTGGCACACCATGGTGTAGTTGTGCGTCATGACAATGACCCTTTTCGTCTTGATGAACCAAGGGCTTTCCAGCAGTCTTCTTTCTTTGAGAGGTCATTCTCCTACATGGCTCCGAGGTTGTATAACAGGTTGCCGCTGTCCATGAGACAACTGAGTTCTGTTGAATGCTTCAAGAGACAACTTAAGACTTTTCTCTTTGAGAGAAGCTATGATCTTGAGAGAGGTGTCATGACAGATGGCTATAGAGTTTAGGCTATTTTGCCACTGCTAGTGATTGTTAAATGTGTGTTGTATATAAGCCTTCTTTTGATGCATTGATTTTTGTTCTTTTTTCTTTCTCTTTTCGAGCGCTAGTGAATTCTTCGGAAAAATTGGCGCTTATGAGAAATAAGTAACATGCTTATTATTATTATTTATTATTAATAATAGCCGGAAAACAGACAAGAACCGGGTCATCGTATTTCTAAAGAGTTACGCTACTCATTATTTATTTAAATTATTTATTTATGTATTTCTCTGCACCGTGCAAGTTGATTCCCTATATAATGTTCTATGTTCATGATCTAGCCCTTCGTCAGTTCATGAAGGCCTTTTATTGATCAACACTTTCCAATCACTCACAGGTTTAATATTGTTTAATCCTTTCTCTGTACCGGTGACATCTTTTTAACTTTCTTCTGGCTACTATTAAACGATTTTATTCAGTTTTTAATAAGGGCCTCCAGCAATTAATAGACTACGAACTATCTCACTTAACCCTTTTTACAACCACAGACCCTTCTAAAACTGCACACAATCGTCTAAATATAGCTTGAATAAAATAAGTAAGACGTCGCCGGTACAGAAGGGGTTAAGGGTTGTATTTTTACTGTATATATTTTTGTTTACTTAATTTTAGTTTAAATATTTGCTCTGTCTGTTTCTTGTACTTTGCTGCTTTGAATAATTTAAACTATAGCAGTATATTATATATAAAAAATAGATTTTGGAAGAAAACAAAAACTATAAAATTGTATGTTAGAATACCCATTGCTCTAAATTAAACCAACTTAGCTAAAACTAACGAATCAAAACAACAGTATATGGATATATTTATAATATAAATTATTTGCTGACTTAGATTTAATGTTAAAATATAACTTTCATTTTACAATTTAATTATAATAATCCACCCAAAACAAAATATGTATTTGTTATTTTCCTTAGTAGCCATTTGTTTACGGGAGGCCCTTTGCAAAGAAATTAAAACTGGCTGTTCATTTAAAATGCATAGTCACCTCAAGAACGAAAGGGTAAACAAATGTTTTAAGCTTTTGTTACTGATAGGTTTGTCTTTTAAACAAAGTTAAACTCTTTGTCATTTGTATGTTTTATTCTGGCAAACAATATACTATTATTTTTATAATTTCTAGCTGCTCAGAAGTTGAATTTATATCTTTAATTAAACGTATTAATTGTTTTTAATCTACAGTATATGTGCCAACAATATAGACGATTGTTATTATACTTATCAATTATCTCTCCTTGTCACAGAGTTAAACGACATGCTTCGTCCACGAATTAAAAAAGGCTGAAACAATACGCAGATTATCGAGCCTAAAACCAACCTGTTGTTGTTGTTGTTAGGAGCTCTCGGTGGTGGCCCTGGTTGAGTCAAGAGGTGGTCTTGGTTGAGTGGTCTGTGGCCGAGGTATGGAACGGGGGGCACTGTTCTGATTTTAGGGGGAGGGGGGCGGAGTGATAGGAGAGAGAGATATGCAGATGGGGGGAGGGGCTGTAAAGGGGTAGGGGGATGGTGGGGAGACGCTGTTATAGGGTAGGGGGATGGTGGGGAGAAACTGTTAATGGGTAGAGGGTGATGGTGGGGAGGTGTAAATAGGTTTGGGGATGGTGCTGGTGTGGAGGATAGGGAGCTTGTGGGGTGATTGGGGTGGAGGGACAGCGAGTTGGTGAAGAGGATAAGGGGAGGGGTGGGGTATTGAAAAGGCTATGGTGTGCCTGGGGATAGTGGATAAGTTAATGACAGGATAGGGGACTGGTGGGAACAGTATACGCTTGAAGGGTTAAAGGGGAATGGGTGTATTTATTTGCTCATTTATGTTTTTTTTTATGATTATATTACTTTCCTCCTTAGACCTCCATCAAACTAAAACCGGGGAGTAGAGGAGGACTGGTGGTTGCCTACAGATAATAATATAAAGGATATAATTATTATGGGAAGCAAGAAACAATGCGATGGAGATGCATGAATAATGTTTTGGATATTGAAAAATGAAGTAAGATAAATAAAGGAATGCGGGGATGGGGGGGGGGGGATTACTATTAATATAACTGTTGAATACATAACATTTACAAATAATTCAACACTTAGCTAAATAGAGTCAAGACTGCTTGCAAAGTAGGATAGAGCAAACATAAATTTCGTTTATATTTCATTGTTTGGCTACCATATGATATTATTTGTTGAGGTTATGCCAAATTACGAGATATATTTGTTTTCGAAAAATAGTATTTGTATATAGTATTTGTATATGTAAACAGAATAATCCAGTTATTGCATTGAACCCAATTAAATATTTTCGAATATATAGGTTTTAACCCTTTGAAGATTATGACGCATTTTGACAGTATATTCTGACTACAATAAGACGATTTCAGACAGCTTACGAAGGATCTGTTGGAATTAAATGGGTACAGACTATCTCAATCGACCCTCCGACTTCCATATACCCTTCCAAATCTGACTAAAATCGAATAATAATAGCCGGAAAACAGAAAATAAATGCGTATTGGATCTTGAAAGGGTTAATTTTTCAGGCCGTTACGAGGTTAATGACAGAATATGATAATGAGTTCACCTTAACCCTTTGCTTACATAAGTTAAGGGGGGACGGGCGTATTTATTTGATAATTTATGTATCTTTTTATAATTTATTTAGTTTCCTCCCTAGACCTCCATCAAGCTTATAAAAACATCCGCTCAAGACCCTCCTTCAAGATAAATTTGTAAATGTTTCGATACAAATATTTCCTGGCCGAAGGCCGGTTTCTCTTAAATTTCAGGCTCGCTATCGCTCGCCAGGAAAAAATTACACCTAAATGACACGCAGTCTTAATATTGACAAAAAAAATGGGGCGAAAGGTCTTAAAATCACCAAACTAATGGTCCGAACGTCTTATAATCTGAAAACTAATGGGGCTAACCTTGAGGAGAGAAGGGGGACCATAAAAACGACCCATCTCCCCTTAAAATACGACAGAGGGTGCGCGACAAGGGTGAGAGTGAGACATATGGCACAACTAAGCTGGTATCACACGAGCGCTTTTTCCCTCAACATATATCCTCAACACTGGTCTGGCAGCTTATGATGTATGTAGTACAGTATGTATGTATTTTACTCAGGCCCATTCCCCATTTTTTTTTTTTTATGGGGGTGGCCGACTCAAGACAGAACCCTAATAGGGACAACACAACAGAAAACAATGAACACACAAAAACAAAACCCAAATTCACACATATCTAGGTCACCCAGGAGAAGACCCAGAGACCAGGGTCACCAAGTGTAGACATTTGAAATATTTCGGTTACCTAAATGCATCTACCATCAGTGTAGTTCCCGATACCAGTGCCAAGTAGGCCTATTCAAGAAAAGTTGCAAGAAAAATGTTGATCATAGAATGTTGACTATAATAGCTCTCGTGTGGTACCGGCTTTAAGGGGCATCACACAAAGGCTTTTATCCGCAACATTTTTGCTGGTAACATTTTGGGGATATTTTGCACTGGTATCGGAAAGTAGACTCATAATAGATTAATTTAGGTGACAGCTATATTTATGAAAGTTGACCTCATAATCTGCCAGACCAGTGTTGACGATAGATATTGAGGAAAAAAGCACTCGTTTGATACCGGCTTAGGTTGTTGTTGTTGTTGCTGTTCCCCAAGCTGCCTGGCCGAACAGCCCCAAGGCCCCGAGCAAGGCCAAGGCCATAACCGAGCGTCCCCACAGAACCCTCCCTGCCGACCTCAATAAAGCCTGGGTGACCGAAGCCACTCCATGGCGGGGAGCTGAGGAGGATGCGGAAACGCTCGGCTTAGGTTAACTGAGGTGGCTTCCTCAGGTAACATAGAAATAATTGTTTGTACCTATTTTGACTTGATCCAAATTAAGCTTCCCTCAAATTACCTTGCTTCAAAATATCCACGTATCTATCTGCTCTTCACATACCGTACTTGTAAAGTAGTTTTTTTTTTCTCAAAATATCTTGTTTTTCAGATAATGACCACTCCCCATAAAGTAAGCCACATGGGAAACGACGAGCAATCAAGAGCAAAAATATAAGCAAAATTATTCTTGTGATTATTATTATAATCATCCTTATAATGTTATACAGTATGTGATTTTCACTTATTACTTTATCTTCATCTCCCTCTCAACTAAAAGCGTTGTGTAACTTATCTATACTGTCTCAGATGACCTCCTGCCCAGCTGACGGCTCCCAGTAACTAGTGTAAGACCTGCGCAGTTTGTTGTCATATCAGTTTTAAGTACACAACAGAAAGAGACGACGTTGGCTTCTTTTTATTGAATACTTTCCTTATTGTCATCTTCATATAATATCTCATCTCTCTTACATTTCTAGTGATTTTCGTTTCATGTCTGCATTTTCTACTTGTTGTACCGGCATTTCGTTTTTATGCAAATATTTACTATACATTTCACTACTATTCTACAGTACTGTACTCTCTATATAAGGAACCTTCTTCGCTATTAGATTTACGAATAATTGTTTTCCCTAATATTTATTCAAAACTCTTTTCCCAATGGCTTTATCCAATATTGTCATTGTGTTCACTTTTTCTCCCTGCTCAGTTACGAGTCATTCCATTCTCTTTTGTGGATAGTATGGAAGTCACGTGAAATTGTATCTATAATTTAACTCTATGATTCTGTCACTCATCAAACAGCCTAACCAATGTAGATACTGGTATTTGTTCCTACCTATATTGTTAATTTATCTGTCGAATCATCAACTTCATTATGCCTGTTAGTTCTTCTCCTTATCATATTTTTTCATTGATTCAAATTTACAAGGATGCGATTATTACCACTGCCCCTTTCCCAGTACACTTACACTTTCCTGCCCATCTCAAACCCACCCCCTGCATAGGCATATATGAAAGATACTTTACAATATACCCTCCCTAACCTCACGCCCCCTCTCTGCCCAATCCCTATCCCCACAACCCCCCTTCCCTGTCTCCCATTCCCCCTTCACGTACCTTTTCTTCAAACCCCCCATATCATGTCCCTATCCATGACCCTTACACCTTTCCTCCGTTCCCCCCACTCACCCCATCACTATCTAATGCGTCTAACCTTCCTTCCCTGTCACCCCTCCCCCCTCCAGTACCCCCCACAGCTTTCGTCCACTCATTCCCATACCTCTCCCCAACTCCCACCTTCCCCGCACCCAACACCCTCTCCTATCCATCATACCGTCCCCCTCTGTGCCCTGCTCCGAACCAGCCAGAGAGACCTGAGCACAGAACCCTTGAGACTTCAGCTCAACCCAGCCACCGACACCCGTCTTCAACTCTTAGGTAACGTTGGGCCAGGTCTTGTGTCATGTGTGTGACCGTGTTAGTGATAGTAGCAGGTGGTGTGTAATAAACATCATATTGTGGACTCAGTGAAACTTGGAAGTATTTTATATTTATAGGCTGTACTGTATGTATATTCGACCCTCCAGACATTATGCTCTAAGCGTATAGATTCGATGCTTGTGGGTAATTTTTAGGGCAAGTGACACATGTTATTGGGCGGCTCGTCACCACTAAGCTTCTTATAGATGTCACGCATTGCCACACATGACACCAGCATGTTTTATTTACATAAATACATGCCACGAACATGTAGGCTCGCATTGAAACTGACTAGGCCTATACATGTGTATTTTTTTAGTTTTGGTGGATACCAATAATACTTAATTCAGTATACTATTTTACTGGCAACAGCAGGAGTATTTCTATGGCATGTCAGTAGATTTATGCTAAAACAATGACATTAAGCACATCAAGCATTGACTCCCAACAATAACTCACCTGGAAATACCAGGAATCGAACCCGAGCCAATAGTGTTTTCATCACTCGGTCTCATCTTAAAGAACGCTATTGGCTTTCAGGTTTGACAGTGTATACTCCTGAATATGCGTGTGGTGACCCTGATGGCGGTGCTGATGGTGGTGTGTGGTGTAGCGTTCATCACCACTCCTGCCACAGCCTACGTCACTGCCTTCCCTGACGAACCAGACATCGATGGGATATGTTAGTATTTACTCTCGTTTCGTTAACCCTTTTAGTACCAGTGACACTCTTTTAACGTTATTCTGGCTACTATTAAACGATTTCATTCAGCTTAAAAAGGGCCTACAACAATCAACAGGCTTCGAACTAACTTAATTAACCCCTTTCACTACCAGAGATCCTTCTTTTGCTGCACAAAATCGTATATATATAGCTAGAATGAAATATAAAAGACGTCGCCGGTACAGAAGGGGTTAATTACTCGATTCACTAGTTGCCCTGAGGACAAATTCTGGGACATTTAATGTAGCAAATATGTTGTTATATATTTAGTGTTAATTATGTATTTATAATTTTATTTATTTATATATTCGTCTTTCTATTTTCAGTTGTTACAGTGGGGTGGGCCATCGCAGAGTTCCTAGCTGGCCTGGTACCCTACCCCACCGTCTCTGCTCTCCTCCTGGCCATCATCCACGCCTGGGAGCCCAAGCCTGAGGACAACTACTGGGACCACGTCAAGGACAATGTGGCTCAGCTCTGTGGGGACTTCATCAACGAGCAGAATCTTCAGCAGGTCGCCATCTACAAGCAGGACTTGGTTGGACTGCTCAGAAGGTAGGATTAATTTCTTACAGTTGGTCAGCTAAGTCAAGTTACAGCACCTGAGTTACAAACACTCAGATAATGGTATCTAGCAACTGTTACACTCGATTTATATATAGATAGAACAAGAAGGAATAATGTATATATTATTGTGATTCTATATCTGACAGGAATTACTAGAGTGAAGATGAGTAAAATATAATGGCAAAGGTGAAACTATTTGTTTGGCCAACTGCACAGAGCTCAGTATCTTGTGATAAGTGTACCTGACAACAACTAAATCATAATTAATGTATACATGTGATAATTTTAAATATATAGTAGGCCTACAGTACAGTAGCTTCAACTCTCTAGGAGTCCTCTTGAGACTTATATTTACAATCAATGTCTTCAACATGTGGCTATTCAATTTTTTTTTGCAGACATACATAACTACTTTCTTGTAAAAGCTCTATTAATCTCCACTAACCTTCCTTCTCTCCTGCTAAGCTATGAACGAGCTGACGTGTACGGTGATGGAACCTACCCTGAGAAGAACACTATTGCTGATGCCATCACCACCTCCGTTATCGCCAATCGCTACCTGATAGAGGCCGCCATGCTCCCTTCCTCCATGACTGTTGACTTTGCAGACATCGCCAGCGTCCACGTCCTCATTCTTATGGTCAGACCAGTATTACTCTTCCACTCAGATGATAAAATATCCTATTGTAGAAATTACCTGATGGTAATACTAATCTATAATATAACCTCTATATCACAAGTGTTCATTATATAATTCTATCTTCCACTAAATATCCATACTGTACTCATTTATCAGCAAGTATCACGATTGTGCACAAATCGCGAGGGTGTGAGGTCAAAGTACAAGGCAAAGAAAGCATAACATTACATCTTTATATGCTTTTCTTCTCAACCAATTGAAAAAAGGTTCATCTTCTCAACCACTCTTTCACTTATCCTCGAACCTAATTTCTCAGGATATGATAGAGTTTTGTATCATTCTTTATTGTTACGTACCTATATTAGTGATGCGATTCTTTACCACAAAGTCGATGATAACGTGCTAGGTAAAAATGCTACAGAGATAAGTTATTTGTATACTGCAGTCAGTTTTTGGTTATTGACTACGTTGTTATGCTTAAATGTAAAGTATTTCCCAATCCTCCTCCAAACTAACTCATCAGGACGTGGCTGCATCGTACAGCATCCCTGGAGCCGAGGTGTCGAGGTGGTGGGTGGACCTGTCGAACGAGCTGAACCACTACATCAGTTATGGTGTCTGGCTGGAGGAGGACTCTATCACTTGGAGGAACACACAGATCGAATGTCTCTTCGATGAGATGAACGGGGGCTATGATAAGTATGTGGTAAGTCGGGTGTATGTAGGCCTGAGTGGCAAGTGTGTGGTAAGTGGTAAGTGTGTAGCAAGTCAGTAGTGTTTATTATAATGTGTAAGAAGGTTGTAGCATGTAGTATGAGTGTAGTATGTAATACGTCTTTGATATTATGGTAAGTACTGTGTAGTAAGTGAGTAGTGAGAATGTCTTGAAGACTATCACATGGAGGAGCATGCAGATCGAGTGTCTCTTCGATAAGATGAACAGGAACTACCATACAATATGTACAGTATATGGTAAGTATAGTTACCATATATAATTGTTATGCCCTGTTTTTCAACAGGATTAACTTGGGTAATGTGAGTTCTAAATGACTGGGTATATAAGGCTGCATGCACAATACAAGGTATGAGGAATAGAGAACACAAAATAAACACACGGTAACACGACACAAGTTCAAGTTTATTGAAGTAAGTAAATAAAGAGCATGGAAAGATAGTAATTCTCGTATAAAACAAATAATAGAAGGGAACTGCTAGCATTAGCGGATCTGGATGGAGCCTAGTCTCCCACTTCCAAACGTTCAGGTATACTCTTCTGATCATGGGTTTAATTAGCAAGTTTTATTTTACTGGAAGACCTCAATATATTTATATATTCAATATCACTGATTAGATCTCTTACTGGTTGGTCGCGTGCCCAAGTAGCAGCTCACAGTTAGAATTAGACACGCGTATATTGTAGAACACGGAATTTCTAGTAACCTTAAGGGGGTACTGATTTGAGGTTTATATTCTTATGGCAGAAATACATAGAACACAAATCAGTGGGCGAACGTTAGATATTACGAGGTTTTTAATATCTGGATAAGGTAATTACGAGAGTCAATGTCGCCTGTTAATTAATGAGCACTGATACGCTTAGTACGTCCCAAATGGAATGGTTCAATATGAGTTACACTGGGCAAGGTTATAGCCACTTCATAGAAAAGTTAATAAGTGAATGTCGAACTCGTACTATGACACGTTCGTACTAATAAAGTGAATATTGAATCTTATTTGTTGGTCTGGTCCTGGTTATCTTGCTTCCGGTGATGTTGGGGGCTAACGACTGGTTCCTCGGCCGTCCAGGTGGTCCAAATGTAGGAAGTTCTCAAGTCGGATCTTTTGGCGATTGGTGCTGGCTACACACTTATATATCCATTCATTTGTGTGAAGGTTATAAGGTGCACGTCGGGACTTGTACATGGACAGATGCTTCTATTAGTCTTCTCTGCCACGGAGTCTGCCGGCTCTGGAATCTCTCAACTCCGGAACAACACAAGGGCAGAGCTAGAGGTTAAATTCAGGGTAGTGACCACTGGTTGGTGTCTAGCTTTCAACTAATTTGACTGGGGGCGGGAGCTAGGTTTATAGGCTCGGTTCTGGACCCTGTAGACAATAGGGATCTCGAGTCTTATGGACTTATTTGAGCTCTCAATAGATATGGGGACTAGGTAAGAGGGTGATTACTGTTGTTGTTGTTGTTGTTCCCTAAGCTGCCTGGCCGAACAGCCCCGAGTCCCTGAGAAAGGCCATGGCCACGATCGGGCTTTCCCACAGAGCTCTCATTGAGTGTAGATTGTGTTGTTGGCGTAAGTGGTTGTGTGAAATGCAGTCTTCTATGATGTGTTTAATGGTATGGGGTGCTGTGTTACATCCCGGACAGGCGTCGACAACGGAGTCATCCAGTCTCTTCTGATAGCTCAGGAGAGCTGGATGGTGTCCGCATCTCAGCCTGGCCAGGTGGACTCTGTCCTCGCGAGGAAGGGAGGATTCGGAAGGATGGATTTCGGGAGGTCGTGCATGCAGCTGTGTGTTGTCTGTGAGTGAGTGGATGGATCGGTGAGAGATATGAGTATGGATGTGCTTCTGGAAGTTGGTTCGGGGTGGGCAGGGAGGGAGAGAGGACAATAATTGTGTGTGATACCGTGTGCTGGGTGTTGTTTTGATATTTCTTGGTGTCTGTGGGTGTGTTGCCATGTAGTTTAGTGGGTGGTCTTGGTTCGTGGAGGCTGCTGCCAGGAATTGAGTGCCTCTCATGTCCAGATGGTCTTTGACTTTGAGGATTTTGGTTTCTTGATGTAGGTGATCTGTGGGTGCAGTAGCTGTGCAGCCTGTAATGATCTTCAGGGCTTTGTTTTGAATAGTCTGTAAGGTCTTATGATGTGTTTCAGCTAGGTTAGAAGCCCAAGCTGGGCTTGCGTATTCCATCACTGATCTTATGTATTGTTTATATACTGTGGTGGTAGTTTCTTCTTTGTTGTGTCCAAATTTTGTGTGAGCAAGTGACCTGAGGGATTACTGTTGTGGCACATGGCTATAGGAAGCCTTCAATTTGTGATATAACTGAGCCTTAGTAAAAGGTACTATTTTGGCTATACTGGAAGTATTTATGGAAGGGAGACTGGATCTACTTTGCGGGGAGGACTGGGACAGCTGTGATAGGGGCGTCTCTCTAATATTGCTTAGTCTTTGTTCTATTGCATAGCTGAGGTGCTAATTTTACTATCCAAGTATGCAAAACAGGTGAATGGGTTATTGTGGGTGCAGAGAAGTGAGTAAGGGGGTTAGACATGCATGGTTAGTTCATCGATAGGAAGAATTCCTAGGCTACCTGGCAATGACCCGGAAGTCAAAACAGGGGTCAGGTATACCTCCGCGGGGGTGGGTGTCTCCCTCCTCGGGTGGGTAAAAAGGGGTAGCCGGGCGCTCTCCCTCTGGGATGGTCGTCCGGCGGCTGTGGCTAGGGGCTTGCCATATCACCAGTGTTGGTAATAACCCTCTGTTTATGAGACAGATGTAGGTGTTCTTAATATCAAAACCGAAGGTGCCTTGGCGAGCTGGTGTAATCGGTTGGTTGTTAATTGCATGGCTTGCTGGATGTGGTGGAGACTGGTTGCTAATTCTGCCACATTTATCTGGAAGTATGGCAATAGAAGTTAGTTACTGGCGAGGCGGCGAGCCTCGCACCGACGACCATGGGGGACAGGGTTGTGAATGGGTTGTAAGAGAATAGATGGCATGCAATGGGGTTAGTAAAGTTCTAATGTTGTTCTGGCCTACTAAGGAAAGGCAGGCTGGATAGGAGTATATATATAAAAGGTTGGAGAGAGTTAGCAACGGAAAAATCAAGGATCTTCAAGAGGTATGAGAGAGAGGCTAGGTCGGACAAGAGTCGAGAAGCGCGGGGTCTTATAATGAGAGGGGAGGAGTTCAGGGGGGCTATAGGGGAATTTGAACCTAAGGTCTCTGGGCGTGGGGGTGGCATTAGGCTGCAGTTGATATTGGAGTTTGAAAAGGCAGTGAAAGTACGTTAGCCGAATGCTACCGGGGAATGCAACTATGGGGTGGTATATGAGTCTGGAATAGATATAATTATGTGGACTGTGGGGCTGGGGGGAAGAATGGGGTGAACTGTAGGTGTGTACTTGACTGTGGGTAAAGTGGGGAAAAGCATGGTGTATTATTCTTCGTCAGGACGAGGGGTTATGGATACTATTAGTTGGCACGAGCTTTTGCACGTCTAGTTGTCCCTGGGAACTGCGTTTTCTATGAAATATATACCAAGAAAAACGGCAGTTCGTAGGGGTACTCAGTTATTGTTTCGACGTACTTATGACAGATACTGGTAATAAGGTTATCTATACAATCTCTGGTTGGGGTAAGAAGTGTAGGACACGAAGCAAATTGGCGTAGTGTGGACTGTGGATACGAAGGAGGTAAGTGGAAGACGTATGACAATTGTGGAAAAGTAAATGGAAAAAGGTGAACACAATGGCGGATAAAGATACTTAACCTAAGGATTGAATACATAGATTTATGGGGGCGATAGGTCTTCAGAAACTTAGTCTGGCAAGACAAGATATGTTAGGGAATGTTAATATTAATACGTAACCTAAGGATTGAATACATCGATGAATGACGACATTATAGTCGTCGTCCTAATAAGGTGATGAAACCTGGTTGATCTGCACTTGGCACAATACGACACAAGGACAGTGCCGCTATGTCGTATCAATACTGGTGGCAGTTAATATTATAGAGACACTTAGTTACTAGAGGAACAATGCAAGGGGGCGACTGAGCACGGGTTACATATATCTATACTCGTCATGGGAAATGATATACGAGGTCTATGGACAGGCGTGGGTGTTTTAACTTCTAAGATATATAACATCTACTTCTCGGATGTAAGAACATACATAGATATATGGCTGTCTGATTTGTTGGCTTTGGCTCAACCTAGGGACAGGGCATGGGTGTTTTTAATATGAATGTATATTCCTGTTCATCATCATTGTAGTTAGAAGTGTAGGACACGAGGGGGTAGTGTACGTGAGGTGTGGAAAAATGATCAGTTTAGAAGAGGTAGGTAGGTGCGGCCTGGAGCTGCTTAGCCCTGCGGGCTAGGGCCTGTCTGAATTGGCTGGCTCGGTCAGCTGGTCCTTTCGTTCTGTGGACCTTTCTTTCGGGTGTTTCTGTGTGGTGTTCGTTCGTGGCTTCTGTGGTGGTCTTCTCGTTCTGGGGCATTTTAATAATGTTTAGTTAGCATGTGGTCAACTGTACATATGATCTGTGTTTTCATATGACGGTAAATTTACATACTACCATGTTGATTACGGAGCTATTACGAAGATTTTACAGCCAAATATGTTGTTAATCATGAAAACTTAACAATAATATGATACAGGCAAAACAGTTTTCTATATGTATATCAATTGTTGAGAGCAATAATAAGAAACAGACAGAGGATTTTCCTATTTTGTCAACTACTGTAGCCTACTATATTTTCGTCATATACATTTAAGATGTCTTGGAAAAAGTCAAGGAGCATAATAGTAGGCTATTTCTAATTTAACCAGTTTCATAATGTATTCATGTTTAGCAAATAATTGTAATTTTACTACAGTTAAAATGTATCTTGGTAGAAGCACAAAACAGCATCTTTCATGTAAAGTTTACATATACAGTATTATCGAAGTATGTAAACATTATGCTTTTCTAAGAATGTGGGTTTAAGTTCCATCTGGAACTCAGCCTCACTGCCACCATCCTTCTTGCCTGTGGTTAACCCTTTCAAACTATGACGCAACTTTTCCCTTTTATTTTGGGATCATTACACGATTTTATTCAGCTTATAAAGGCCTCTAGGAATATCGGGGCACAAACTATCATAATTCACCTTTTGACTCATAGTCTAAAATTGGCTAATACTGCCTAAAATCACCTAATAATGATAGCCAGAATAAAGCGTCTAACAATGATATCCAGAATAAAGCGTCTAATAATGATAGCCAGAATAAAGCGTCCAATAATGATAGCCAGAATAAAGCGTCTAATAATGATAGCCAGAATAAAGCGTCTAATAATGATAGCCAGAATAAAGCGTCTAATAATGATAGCCAGAATAAAGCTTCTAATAATGATAGCCAGAATAAAGCGTCTAATAATGATAGCCAGAATAAAGCGTCTAATAATGATAGCCAGAATAAAGCGTCTAATAATGATAGCCAGAATAAAGCGTCTAATAATGATAGCCAGAATAAAGCGTCCAATAATGATAGCCAGAATAAAGCTTCTAATAATGATAGCCAGAATAAAGCGTCTAATAATGATAGCCAGAATAAAGCGTCTAATAATGATAGCCAGAATAAAGCGTCTAATAATGATAGCCAGAATAAAGCGTCTAATAATGATAGCCAGAATAAAGCGTCCAATAATGATAGCCAGAATAAAGCGTCCAATAATGATAGCCAGAATAGAGCGTCTAATAATGATAGCCAGAATAAAGCGTCTAATAATGATAGCCAGAATAAAGCGTCTAATAATGATAGCCAGAATAAAGCGTCTAATAATGATAGCCAGAATAAAGCGTCTAATAATGATAGCCAGAATAAAGCGTCTAATAATGATAGCCAGAATAAAGCGTCCAATAATGATAGCCAGAATAAAGCGTCTAATAATGATAGCCAGAATAAAGCGTCTAATAATGATAGCCAGAATAAAGTTAAATTAGTATCCTCGAACTCAGAAAAGGCTTAACTAAAACCGTTGTTCAGATCACTGACTACGTGAAGAAGTACAGTGAGAGCTGCCTTCAAGTCCAACCTGACGAGGGGCAGACCGGCACCTGCAGCGACTTCTGCGACCTCTACCAGGCGCAGGTGGACCGGGACTCCTATGGCTGGCTCTACAGGAACATGGGCGTGGCCAAGAGGGAGTGGGCGCAACTCAAAATCCAGGCTGATGCTATGGCTGAGATCGCGTCCAAGTGAGTCGGAATGGAGTTTATCTTGTGGGTTAAGGGGAGGTTTCTAGTTTGTTTCCTACTCCTCCAGCAATCTTAAAATTTCACCCCCTTGACCCCCTTTCAAGATAAATTTGTACATTTTTCGGTAGAAAAATGTCCCGGCCGACGGCCGATTACTCTTAAATTACAGGCTCGCTATCGCTTGCCAGGATAAAATCGACACCTAAATGACACGAAAGGTCTTAAAATTGACAGAATGGGTCGGAAATTCTTAAAAATCACCAAACTAATGGGGCAAACTTCTTAAAATCTCAAAAGCAATGGGGCTAGACATGAGGGAGAAAGGGGTCAAGAAAAAAGTCCCTCAAGTGGAAATCTCCCCTTAAGAAAGTGAAATAGATTAATATATAAGTAAAACGACAGATTAACATAAAGTTCGATACATATATAGAAAATCAGGTAGATTGAAGGGTAAATCAAATATAAATATAGTGGTCACACCTCAAACTCCAGGCCAACGCTATGGGTGAAATCGCGTCCAAGGAGTACAAGAGAGTTAATTGTGAACATTCAAGTTGTCACTGCATTGCAGTAGCCTGCACCTGTCCTAAAATTTTAAAAGTAATCAGCATAGCAAACTAGAACATCAAAATATCACTGAACGCATGAAACTTAATGGAAATCATCTTGATTGATCTCGTTTTACACAACTGCCTTGATGGTGTAATGGTTAGAGTGCTTAAAATACGTATGAAGTAACCCAGGTTCGAATCCCGGTGGATCACATGCTTTCTTTCACTAATTTCTTTGGGGGGTGTTTGGTGTTGTGAAATTATTAACAATTAAATCCTACGGTAGCCTGGTTAGGCCAGTGTGTGCTCTGTATTACACGCGAGTTTTTGTAGTCAATATTCGATTATAAAAAAAAAATCTAGCAACATTTCTGGAAATATATTGCACCGGAATCGGAAACTAGACTGAATTAAGATGAATTTAAGTGACATATATAATTTATTTGTTTACCTTATAAGCTGCCAGACCAGTGTTGAGAATAAATGTTGAGGGAAAAAGTTTTTGTGATACCGGCTTTACCTAGGGGGCAGAATCACTACACTGAAGGACAGGCAGTATAAGATTACTAGTAATTAATCTATCTATACCAGAGTTGTGTTAAAATTGTCTAATAATTGCAGGTATTACAACCCCTACACCCTTGATCAGTGAGTTCCTCCAGACCATCACACACATGCGCACCACCGAACATCTCCACGACTACAAGTGGTGCTAATAAATCGTCGTCAAAATTGAGTTGTTTAATAAGTTGTAATTTCGATTGTCATTAAATACAATTATAACCCTTTACCCTGTCCATTATTTTGATGTGTCTAGTTAAATACAATCACTATTTCATAACTACCTTAATTTGTATCTTATGTTTTGCATTGAAAAAAAAAAAAAAAAAAAAAAAAAAAAAATGCAATGACAATGTAGGCCTATTTATTTTTCGCCCTGAAGCTCAGCTGAACAACATAATGAACCAATTTTGTAACCTTGATATCCCTAACCTTGAGAATATGGTGTCTCAATCTACCTTATTACAGAATCAAGTATTGAGTATTTGCTTTATTATTTTTTCTGCAATAAATGCTACAAATTGTTGAAATTGGAATATCAAAAGTTAGATTAGTAGAGATATGCTGTAAATCTACGTACCGTACACATTACCTTCTGAAGAAGTAATACTGGAAGCAAGAGAGTTCGGAGCTGTTTCGAGGCGTTAATGAGATATGATTCGTCTGCGTAGTTCAAGAGTATCGGCCAAGGAGCGGGATTCTTGGATTAGTGTAACCATTTATCTCGTGGTGTGCGTATATGGAGCGGGAATGGAATAACGAAGACTTGCCTGTTAAATTACTAGATATATGGTCGTTATTAATACAAAATACTGGTGCAACGTGATTTGTAGCCTATATATCATTAACAAGATTTTATTCTCTTCACATGATCGGGTAAGTGCCTATATGCTCCTATAAGCTGTTGGTATATTCATTGGTTACAAGGTAGGTAGTGGCTAATGATTAGAGTAACTATCCAGAGAGAGAGAGAGAGAGAGAAAGAGTATGGCTTTCGTGTGAAGGATATGCGTTTGCTTGTGCCCCGATAACCTCTCATGCAAGATCAACAGAGTAGAAGCCCTCTAGTCCCAAAGTCTTGCTCTCATCCTTGCTAAATTATAACTCTAAAATATCTTACCTTCCACTGCTCTCTCTCTCTCTCTCTCTCTCTCTCTCTCTCTCATACACACGCACTTGGCAATGCCTCTTTTCTGTGCACACTTTAACATCCTTCTATCATATTCACTACACACACACTCTCTCTCTCTCACACCCCCAGAACACACTCTTTCTCACTCTCCCTGACACCGACCATTTATCCTGGGTTATTTGGGGTGTAATGGTTTTCACCCTACGACCTCTCTCACTCACTCCCTCTCACCCACATCCTCTCACCTTCACTCAGTCACTCACCTCATTCTCTCACATCTCTCTCTCTCTCGTCTTGTATGACTAGTTTTTAAAAATTTCAATACACATATTAGATTATAATTTCTTTAGGCCTACACATATTATTTCATTGAATGGGCTATACAACAGTTGTTAGCCAATGTTAATCATAACTATTCCAGGATATTAACTTATCCCTTTAAGTTAGCTTAGGAATAAGAAACAAAAAATGCCAAATTCAGTATTATTCCTAAAAGATTACCTTGACCAAAATAGTAAAACCTAGGGGATGATGACCCTTAATTAAATTAATAGGTGTTTTATATATAACAAATTAAAACAAATACTTCAAATGGACTACAAGGCTACATTTCACAGAAGCACTAATATAGCAATCACAATATCTCTATAAGCATTAAAATAAATGTTTAATATTTAAAATTTAGTTTGCAAAATTGTTTGATAATATTAAAGGAGACTACCGCGGATGTTAATGGCCCCCCTGCTGGCATTATATATGATGATGACAATAAGTCCTGGGGGTAGGGAAGCCCCCCTCAACCCCCAAAACGGTCAAATAAGAAGGGAACTCAGAGAGCGTGCGAACCGCGTCGGCAGGCTCCTTGAATGATGCCCTAGAGGAAATGTCATATTGTATTATTGCAATGCCCAGCTGACCAACAAACAACTACAGGATTATTATTGTCCTTTTTATGTTATTATGCTATGATTGAGTTGGATTTTATTGTACTAAAAGCACGGACCACCGTATGTTTTAAAATAACCTATCCCGTATTGTGGGTTGTAGTGTATGGCGGCGTTGGTGTCCCACATGGAGCCTACGTGACCACTTGCGAGTTTCAGGCTATAAGGAAGCTGAAGCCGTAATTATTATTATTATTATTATTATATGAGATGCCGAAGTCTCCAACCAGGGTGCAGAAACACCATCAAGATCAATCCACACAAAACACCCGGAGGCACTGGAGAGAGACTATGGCAACTTAGGAAAACATAAAAACATACACTGTATACTGTACTGTACATATACACATATTAAACACAGATAACATATTATGCAGTGGAGGATATCAAGCTTAAATATAATACAATAAAATAGAATAAAATAAGTTTAAAAATTAGAATTAATGCTGCAAAAAAGCATTAACTCTAGACTTAAAAATGGAGATATTAGCTGAATTGACTAGCTCATTTGGCAACTTATTCCACAAGTCACAACCATGGCCGGCACAAAACACCGTGAAAACTGTGTAGTAGAAAAATTAACACGGCTCATGGCAAGATAATTAAGATTGCTTGTGAATCTAGTTGCACGAGCCCGGACATAGGGCCCAGGCAGAACCCCATGTAAGGGATGCTGAGGGTTGTTAAAAACTTTAAATAAAAGACTAAGGGCACCAACTTTACGTCGATGACACAGATCAAGAGACAAATTAGGTAGAATAAAACTGATGGAATTTAGCGACCTGTCAAGCAACTTGAGATGGCAGTCAGCTGCTGACAACCAGACAGGTGAGCAGTACTCGAAATGTGGCAAAATAAAAGCATAAAAAGACTTGATACGTAAACATTGATACAACACAGAAATGCAATAATGATGTAGGTTTCTGATGGACAAAGTGAATGAATAATATGACTTGTGTACTGTATTTATGAATACTACAATAGTATTTTTTGCTGGTATTTCTGTAATCAAACTCGCAAATGGACAATTTAGCAACGTACGGTAGGCATAATAATAATAATAATACGGGTCCCAGACGAACTACTAGGCTATAGTAGCATACAGGGACTACATATTCTCTGGACCTTGGTAGCATAGCATGATCACCCCCCCCCCCCTTTTTTTTTTTTTTTTTTGTTACACAAGCGTCAGCACATATGTACAAGATATAATGAGGAGAGAGACGAGTTGGAGAGGTACATGAGGAATAGAGTTGGGGAGAGGGGGTGGGAGGAGATTAAGCAGAGAGAAGATAGAGGGGTAGGGGCGCTATTGGGGTTAACACAGGAGATGGAAACACAAGACATGGAGATGGTGAAGAGGATGTTGGAGAAAATGTGGAGGAAGAGAAATGGGTGAGGGGGGGGGGGGGGGGGGGTGAAGTGAGGGGGAGGTTTATAGCAAAAAAAAAAAAAAAAATGTCTCTTAAACTATCCTTCTACTCTAAACTTTCCCTCCTACTAACGTTTCTGAGCCAGTACCGATACAAAGGTCAGCCCTGTGGATCTGCACGGTCTGCGGGCGGGTTCTAAAGAAGAAGAAGAAGAAGACCCCATAACGCTGGTTTGGCACATAAGGATTGTTGGCTTATTGGAAGTTTTTCTCACTGATGCTTAAATTTTCACACACAAGTAGCACTATAATAGGTATACAAGCATTTTTAATTTAACGTTTAACATATTCATAATATAATATAATTATGTAATATTCAATCAAGTGGGCATGTGATTATATTTTATAGGTGGAACATGCGGTTTAGACCAGTGATCTCTGACAGCTTTTGTTTACGACACATCTTTAGACATGCTCGTACAGGCACTGTGCAAGAGGCGTAATCGGGTGAAATTGCACATTTGAAGTGTTTACTTGTGGTTGTGGTCGCTGCTCAGTGTTCATTGTTCATTGTTCTGATACGCCCTCATTAGACGGCTCCATAGTTGGTGAGTATTTTTAAGGCTCTATTTAATATACAATTCACCAAATATTCATGTTATTGTCCCTACGCGGATGCTTCTCAAGCTCGTGTGTCATCAAGTCAAGTGTTCATAGCTTACAACCCGCAGATTGGCTAGCACAGCTGCATAAGTCCATTGGCTTAGTTGTTTTGGTAGTAAACAACATACCTTAGAATTACATCATTGGGTGCAGTTTTACTATAGGCTAGATAGCCTAGAGCTGGCTGAAAGTTGTTCGCTAGCCTAGCCTAGCGCGCCGATCGGAAAAGTTCGGCGACGGTCTAGCCTAATTATGTCTAGACTAATTTGACTCGATGTTTTTTTCTGAAATTAAGGCATAACTCGTCTAAACAACCTAACCTCACCTCCCCTAACCTAACTTAACCTAACCTAGTATTATTAGGCTAGTGGGGGCGGCCGCACCCATATCACTCCTGAACAGTGCAAGCCGCGTAAACAAAGCGACGCGCTCAACTCTCCAGTTCCTAACCCAACTTTTCTGATATATTTTAATTAACGCATCGTATCTTCACTTTGGGATTACTGCAAATCCATTTACAATAGGGTCTTTTCCAGATGATTTCCTCAAGCACAATAACTTTGCTTGGTTAGCCTATATACAATTATAGCTCCATAGTCAGCTATGTTTTAAGTCTGGAATGTAGCCTACTTAGCCTAGGGCCTATAACGTTAGGAACTACGCTTCAATTTTACCCTTTCTTTAATCCTTTCAGTACGGGTGAAGTTATTTTCCTTTTTATTCTGGCTATCAATAGACGATTTTACTTCGTTTCGGACGGATATAATATTATGGTAGCCTAGTCGACGAATTAATGGACTTCTAATACACTTCACCGATTACTAAACGCCCTTCCTAATAGCATAAACTCGTCTAATAATTGCCAGATTATAAGGAATGATGGCGTCACCCGTACTGAAGTGGTTGATTAATTTGGTTAAAATAAGGGCTGTGGCCTCCATCTTGAATTTGTTTATACTGTATTCATGGATAAGTATTTTTGCTACTTTTTTCGTCCACTGATAGCCTAGTCAGAGATTTACCTTAGGTAAATTATGTAATTTAGGTTTAGTTAGATAAGTTAGGGTATGTGAGGTAAGCTAGGCTAGTGTTTCATAAAGCTAGTTAGATTTGGACAGTTTAATCGAATCTTAAATAAGCTTATGTAGGTCTGTACCGGGTAAGCATCTAATATAGCATATTATAGGCTATACCTAACCTTTCACAAACTTTATAAAATTATAGATTGATAGGAACATGTTTAGGAAAGATTGTTTGGTTTTGCAGTTGGGTTAAAGTTGAAATAACGGAAATAAACCCACGGTATTCCTGTGGTTTGTAAAAATTTCAAAATCAATTTTGACAGTTTGAACATTATGATACAAATTTGACTTACAAACAATTTGTAGATTATTTGCATTCGCTAAATTATCATGAGATGTTTGTCGAATGTGTCCATCCATGTTATCCCTTTCAGTCTTCGAGGTCACTTTCACTTAATTTTGGTTAACATTAAAATATTTTACTCAGGTTTGGAAGGTCCTCTACCCCAATTAATCCTCTGACTCCCACAATTCCTTCTTAAGCTAAGTATACTAATAGCCAGAATAAAAAGGAAGAACAAGGAAGGGTTAAGGAGTAACAAGTTGGGTAAGCAGTAAGAAATACACGTCATAGAACACCTGCTCATCTTTCCACTTTGAATGTGTTTACGTTTGTTATAATGTTACGTTGCACAGCTGCACACTAGTTACGTTGAATAATACACGTAGACGCTGGGTAAAACAATGCATCGTAAACAATACTTGATCCTGACCCTGAAAATATGTTCGTAATACAAGCTTGATTGTATACTGGAGCCTAGCCTTTGTATTTAATTTTACTCTAATGTTGTGTTATAGGCTAAGATATGACATACTCCAACTGCATTGAATATTATTACACTTTGATTTGTTATCGTTCTAATAGAAGGCAAATTAATTGTATAACAAGAAATATATCTTGATTTTTTTTTCTTTTGTATCTTCACCATCACTGCCCAATTATTACACAACAGAGCTCTAGTATTTAGCCTAATTTTTGTTTGTAAAAGTAGCATAATCTCTCTCTCTCTCTCTATATATATATATATATATATATATATATATATATATATATATATATATATGTTTCTAGTCTCTCAGTGGGGATCGAACCATCGACCATCAGGACGATAGCCGACGCTTTAATCAATTACACCACGGCAGTGGTGTAATTGATTAAAGCGTCGGCTATCGTCCTGATGGTCGATGGTTCGATCCCCACTGAGAGACTAGAAACATTTAGTGGCTCACGTGTATTTGTGATATATTCTCAATATATATATATATATATATATTTTTTTTTTTTTTTTTTTTTTTTTTTTTTTCTATATTCCAACTTACTTCCTCTCGGGCATAGGCTGAGAGCCTTAACATTCACCGCTTTACAATGAACAGTGAAGCCCGTGAGGTCTTGTTCCAGTCTAGGGAGTGAGACATGTGAAGCACGTAGAGTACAACGAGCACCTGCCATCTTGCCTTCACATGAGGCACGGTGCTCACTCATGGCCCGAAACGACCCCATCTTTGAAGCCACCTCGTTCCCGTGCTTCACTGTCTCAATCCCTACACTCGGACTCTCACACTTACACACACACAACGCCACCTGTTGAGCAGATAAATCACCTTGGATGATTCCGGTGCTATTCCTCCCTCTCCGCCCTCCTCTCTCTTACTTATGCCTAATATCCTAATCTCTTCTAAAGATGTACTTTCTACCCTCTCTGGGCTTAACACTAATAAGGCGTACGGTCCGGACGGTGTTCCTCCTGTTGTTCTCAAAAACTGTGCTTCCGTGCTGACTCCCTGCCTAGGCAAACTCTTTCGTCTCTGTCTATCCTCTAACGTCTTCCCTTCATGCTGGAAGTTTGCTCACATTCAACCTGTCCCAAAGAAGGGTGACCGCTCTCAACCCTCCAACTATCGTCCAATTGCTCTTATCTCTTGTCTTTCTAAAGTTTTTGAAACTATTCTTGCTTCCAAATTTCTTAAGCATTTCTCTTCTCATAATCTGCTCTCAGATCGCCAGTATGGCTTCCTTAAGGGTCGCTCTACTGGTGATCTTCTTTCATATCTTACTAACTCTTGGTCATCCTCCTTTCGGGACTTCGGTGAGACTTTTTCTATTGCACTAGACATATCGAAAGCCTTCGATAGAGTCTGGCATAAATCTTTAATTTCTAAACTACCCTCCTTCGGTTTCTATCCCTCCATCTGTGCCTTTGTCTCTAATTTCCTTTCCGGCCGTTCCATAGCTGCGGTTGTGGACGGCCATTGTTCACTTCCTCACCCTATAAACTCCGGTGTTCCTCAGGGCTCTGTCCTATCTCCTATTCTCTTTCTAATTTTATAAATGATCTCCTTAACTGTACCTTAATTCCCATCCATTCATACGCAGACGACTCAACCTTACACTACTCCATTAGTTTTTCAGAACGCCCCAGCCAGCAATCCCTCAACGACAAACGTAATGAAGCCATAGAACTCTTAAATTCTGATCTAAATACTATTTCCAATTGGGGCAGAGAAAACCTTGTTAACTTTAATGCTTCCAAAACCCAATTTCTCCATCTATCTACCCGTCAGGATCTCCCAGCGGACTATCCCTTATTCTTCAACAATACAAAAATCAACCCTTCATCTTCTCTCAATATTCTTGGTGTCTCTTTTTCTTCTGCTCTCATTTGGAAGGACCATATTACCAGTCTTGCTAAGGCAGCCTCCCAGAAGCTGGGTGTGCTCAACCGCCTTAGGGGGTTCTTTTCCCCTGCACAGCTTCTTGCTCTGTACAGGGGCATAGTGCGCCCTTGTATTGAGTATTGTTCACATGTGTGGGGAGGTTCCTCTCACACCGCTCTCCTAGACAAAGTTGAAAGGAAGGCCTTTCGTATCATTAACTCCCGTCCACTCACCAACTCTCTGCAATCTCTCTCTCTCCGCCGCAATGTTGCATCTCTCTCGCTATTCTATCGCTACTATAATAATCAGTGTTCCTCAGAGCTATCCCAGTGCATACCACCTCCTTTACGTAGGACACGTGGTACCCGTCTTGCAACTCAATCCCACCCCTACTCTGTGCAACTCTCCAACCCAAGAGTGAAACGTTACTCTCAAACTTTCTTCTACTCAACATCTGAGCTCTGGAACTCTCTCCCAGAATCAGTCTTTCCCTCTTCCTATGACTTAAATTGCTTAAAACTCTGTGTGTCCAGGCATTTTGACTCGAATGTCCCTTGATTTTGGCCCTGTCACTCTTTCAACTATGGGAGAGGCACTCGCTATAGGCAGTTATGCCTTTTGCCTCCCTCAATCACATAGAAAAAAAAAAAAGCGTAGCGAAGCGGTCCTTTGAGATCTGTAGGCTACCCCATAACATTGTCTTTCCTCTTGCATAAACATTAAGCTATTCATAGTGCAGCTGGGTTCAGTACATTATTAGATTGATATCCAGTATTCGATAAATGGATATTAATCGTGTTCATGTGCTGTACCTTTAACTGTCTTGATGGTGTAATGGTTATAGCGTTTAAGTTCTGTATGTGGTGTCCTGGGTTCGAATCCTGGGAGGATCACATTCTTTCATTATTTTCTTTGGGGGGTTATTGGTGTTAAGAACAATGTTGAAAATATTATTAATAGGTTCAGGAACTTTTCGTAGTGAGGTCGGTCCTCTGTGATCTGTACCGGTACCGCATAAAATGTTCTTTCCACTCGCATAAGCATTAGGCTATATATACATAGTGCAGTTGGGTCCAGCGAGAAAGAGATATATATATATATATATATTTGTTCTCATAAATAAGCTATTCTTACGACCTATATACATACATACATACATAACATTTTAAGACTGAGTGTTCCACACATAAGTGCAGTTTCAGTCTCTTGTCCTAATGGCGGCGTTCCAGGCAACCCTGTTAAGGGCTGCTTCACTTGTCAAGTTCTTGGATTTGAGATCGGCGCGTATAGTCCGATCCCAGGTCTTCCTCGGTCCACCCCTTGGTGCAGCTCCCTCCACAATCACAGACCTGCATTTTTTCACCCAATTTTGTTCATCCATTCTCTCCACATGTCCATACCATCCCAGTCTACTTGTACGCATCACCTCGCTAATACTCTTTATACCTAAACGTCTCCTCAGCTCAACATTTGTTATTCTATCCTGTAGCCTGGCCCCACACATCCATCTCACCATTCTCATCTCATTACGCTCCATTCTGTTGACATCCTCTACTTTAACGGCCCATGTTTCTGAGGCATACGTCATTGCACTTCTAACACATGAGGCATACACCTTTCCCTTCAGGGGGAGAGGCATTCTTTTCATGGTCAGGATTGGCATCAATTCTCTGAACTTCCCCCAGCCACACCTAATTCTAGCAACAGTGCCAGCCTCGGCCCCACCACCGGCAGAGATGGTATCTCCTAGGTAACAAAACTTGTTCACCAGCTCCAAAGACTCATTTCCAAAATTCACAGCCACAGGATCATCACTTAACACAAGCTCGCCTTTGCACACTACGCACTCAAATTTCTCTATTTCTGACTTATCCTTCGGCAGGGGCCCCTTTATTCTATTACAGCGCTTACTCCCATGGTGTATCCAACATCGACAGATGCTACATTGAATTGAGTTAACGCCCACTCCCTTTCCACACACTGCACATGGGTATGCACCGCTCTTTTCCACATTGCCTCGTCTCAAACTACAATTCATAACCTTGGTTTTGTTAATATTAACTCTTAAACCCTTGCTCGCCATGCCCTCTCTCCACTCTCTGAATTTGGCCTCAGCATCCTGCATACTGTCAGCTATTAGGACTAAATCGTCTGCATAAAACAGTTCCAACGGGAGTCCGCCTCTAAAAACTCTAGACAGCGCCTCCAAGACCATAATAAAGAGGAGGGGGCTTAACACTGAACCCTGATGGACTCCAACACGGACTGCGAACTCATCACTCAGTACACCCTTCACCCTCACCGAACTTCGCGAATCCTCATACATCTTCATTATCACACGCACCAGCCACTCTTCCACACCAAGTTTCCTCATAGCCCACTGTACAACATCTCTAGGTACCCTATCAAAGGCCTTCTCCAGGTCCACAAACACAAAGTAAAGATCCCTGCCTTTTAGTAAGTATCTTTCCTGTATCTGCCTGACTATGAAGATAGCATCGGTTGTACCACGTCCTGGCATAAAACCAAACTGCATATCATCAATATATATATATATATATATATATATATATATATATATATATATATATATATATATATATAGAGAGAGAGAGAGAGAGAGAGAGATAGTGAGAGTGAGCGGTAAATATATGAAAGGGATAAAATTTATATATAGAATAGTTAGGACCATAAACTTTTTTTTATCACCGAAGAAGATGATGATATAATGAGAAAATTGAACCCGTCTAGCCTGAGAAAGCTATGCCACTTATGCAATAGGTAGCCTACCGGTAACACATTATTTTTTTAAAGTGTTAACCCCTTGAGGATTATGTCACATTTTGATAATTTATTCTGGCTACAATTAGACGATTTGTATACAGCTTAGGAAGGATCTGTGGAAATTATATGGGTAAAGACCATCTCATTTAACCTTCTGACTTCCATATACCCTTCCTAATCTGACCAAAATCTTCTAATAATAACCAGAAATCAGAAAAGAAATGCGTATCGGATCTTGGAAGGGTTAAACTACCGTCATGTGTTAGTTTGATAGGTGCTATAATACGAACCGTTCTTCCAATATAATACAATTTATCTCTCTTTGCTTCCAGGTGGTAGGCCTACTGGTTTGATGTACTTGACCTGTCCCCTGGTGCCTGTCTGGACCCCATAAAGGTGAGTGTTGACCTCATTTGACCTAGCCACTGAGCTCAGTGGAGTGAAGTACAATCACTATCAACATTTGTGGACCCCCTATCTTTTTCTTTATGCAAATTTAACTATCTGAATTGATTTTTGGGTGGAACTTGATTTTAAATAAATAGTATACATAGTTTTGTGGTTGATGGGTGGAAAATTATATTCATCAATTCGTTGCCAGAAATATACTTCCATAATTAGAAGTGGGCGAAGTCAATGATTTTTTAAGAGTGACTGTACCAAGGGGGGTAGGAATGAGAGAGGGAAGGGGGAAAAGACAGACAAAGTAGGGAAGGAGGAAGGGAGAAGGAATGAAATACGAGCAAAGGGAAAGGGAAGGTGGACAACAAATATATATAAATAAAACCAAGGGTGAGAAAGGAAAATCCTGTATATACTCAATTACAAAGGTTATCAACTCGAATTAACATCACCACAACAATACGAATAACGCCATGTAAAAATATAACTATTAATTTGGTCTGACGATTCTGATTTTCACTCTGGGCCAATATTTAAAAATACTTACATAAACAGACGAGCTAATTGAGTCTTGAAGTGTGACGTGGAAGGGTATGTTTGGAATGGGGGGGGGGGAGTCAAGGAAAAAGGAATTCTGACGTGACTTCAAACAAGAAGAACAAGATGAAGTGGTAAAAGAAGAAGTGGTAGTAGAATACGAAGAAGCAAAAGTTAGGAGAAAAAGAAGTGGTAGTAGTAGTAGTATACGAAGCAGCAAAAGTTAGGAGAAGAAGAAGAAGAAGTGGTAGTAGAAGAAGAAGAAAAAGTTAAAAGAAGAAGAAGAAGAAGAGGACCTGGCAGACAAACAAACCCATGCAACAGGTCTTATCAGGGTCACGGGCAAGGCGGCGCGGCGAGGCAACAGCTCTCTTGGTCGATGGGAAGGGCTATTTCGATCTGTTTGTCTATCTTTATGCCTGTCTGTCTATCTATCTATCTGTATGTCTGTATATTTCTGTGCCTGTCTGTCTATCTGTCTATCTATCTGTCCATCTATCTATCTATATATATATATATATATATATATATATATATATATATATATATCTATCTTTATCTATATCTATCTATCTATTTATCTGTCTATCTATCTATCTATCTATCTATCTATCTATCTATCTATCTATCTATCTAACTCTTCACATAAATATATCTTCCTATCTTTCTGTATGCCTGTCTGTCAATCTTTCTTTCTATCTCTATCTATTTATCGATCTATATCTTCTTATAATTCTATCTGCCTATCTATCTATGTACTGCGAGAAAGATCTAGGTGTGTTTGTTAGCAATGATTTGAAGCCTAGAAAACAGTGTATAAGCGTTCGTAATAAGGCAAACAGGATTCTCGGGTTCATCTCTAGGAGTGTGAGTAACAGAACTGCTGATGTTATCTTAAAACTTTACTTGTCATTAGTGAGACCCCATATGGATTATGCTGTCCAATTTTGGTGTCCTTATTACAGAATGGACATAGATTCATTGGAGAGAGTACAGCGTAGAATGACAAAAATGATCCATAATATTAGAAATCTTTCGTATGAAGAAAGGTTGAAGAAATTAGGTTTACATTCGTTAGAGAGACGCAGAGTTAGAGGGGATATGATAGAGGTGTTCAAGTGGGTTAGTGGGATTAACAAAGGGGACATGGCAAATGTACTAAAGCTCAGTGATAGCGAAAGAACTCGTACCAATGGTTTCAAATTAGATAAATTTCGTTTCAGAAAAGATATAGGCAAGTATTGGTTTGGTAACAGAGTTGTAGACGGGTGGAATGGACTACCAAGTGCTATAGTGGGATCTAAAACTGTAGGGAGCTTTAAGATAAAATTGGATAAGCATATGGACGAGAAGGGTTGGGTGTGAAGGGGGATCAGCCGGGTTGGGCCAATCAGCGCTCTGCAGACCTCCATAATCCTGCGTTAATCTCTAACCGTTTTGGTAAGATGATCCTCAGGGTATTAGAGTGTGAAGCCTATAATTGGGCTTTGTAATGAATTGGGGTTGTGTGGGACAGGGATCTGCCTTGCTTAGGCCAATCGGCTTTCTGCAGACTCCCATTTTCTTATGTTCTTATGTTCTAGTATAATTATATGCCTATATTAGCTACGGTATCTAACCATCTGTCTTATCTATCAGTCTCTCTCTATATGTACCTAAGTATACAGTATATATCTATAACTAGTTTCCATTCTTATCTTTATTTAAGGTATATGTATTAAGTAACCGGAGATAATTGTAGCCTATGTTTGTGCATGTGTTTTTGTATTTATTCATTTGTTGTGTACTTGTGTGTGCTTGTGTAGGCTATGCTTGCTGTGACCGTGTACGTGTTTATGCTGCGTGGGTGGGATTGTGTTTGTATTTGTTCGAAGGTTATTTGTATTGCCGAGGTCTGTTTCATGTATATCAATGTGTGCTGTGTTTATATAATGTTGGTGCGTGTGACTTTTTGTGTAGATATTATATGTACGTACGGTAGTTAAATAGCAATGTTCTGTATTGAGTACTTTTTTATATTTTATAATAATACACATGTGTGACTTGATGAGAGAGAGAGAGAGAGAGAGAGAGAGAGAGAGAGAGAGAGAGAGAGAGAGAGAGAGAGAGAGAGAGAGAAGAGAGGATGTGATGTAAACAAGTTAATACACCTGTGTAAAGACTGTGTGTGTGTGTGTATAGACTATGTGTGTGTGTGTAGGCTATGTGTATGTGAAGTGAAGGCCATGTGTGTGTGTGTAGGCTATGTGTGTGTGTGGGGGGGGGGGGTTCCTGGTAGTGAACCGGTAAAGCTAGGTATTTCATTAGCTATCATATCACATAGGCATGATAAATGTCGAGTCCCGCAAATACAATGTTTATTATATTTTCCTTTCGATATAGTTTTCAATAAAACTAAAATGGGTTTGAAATTAATCGTTTATCGTACATTTTACTAGGGCGATATTTAAAATTTTCCTGTAGAAATATAGCGTTTATAATCTATTCTCTGAAAGTCAAAAGTACCGGTACCCTATTTATCTTTTTAATTATTTTTGATTTTTATTTCCTTTTTACCAGTTGGTATTTACTTTTCCTACATATCGCCACTAAAGGCATGTTTAATTAATGTGAAATATGTTTAAATACTTATCGATTATTAGGAAACTAGTTGAATGTAATCAGTATATACTGTATATATATATGTAGAATCTGCCTTATCCCACACACATACACTGGCACACATACACACACACACACACCGACATACACACATGCAATACACTGGCACACACACACACACACACACACACACACACACACACACACACACACACACACACACACACACACACAGCCCGTAGCCTAGTAGGTAGAGCTCTCGTCTCACACACGAGGGGTCGGGGGTTCAATCCCCGGCCGGGTGGAGACAAATTGGGCTTGTCTCCTTTCATGTGTTAGCCTCAGTTCACCTAGCTGTAAATAGGTACCTGGAATAAGTGGACGACGTTGTGACGTCCCATCTGGGGTTGGCAAAAATGGTACAAGGCGAGATGGGTATCATATGGTTCACCTAAGCTGATGGCTACCTAAGCCTTCGGGCGAGACGGTACCGTCTATAGTGAGAATGGTACCATACAGATCCACCCTACGCCTTCGTTTCCGATGTCGCCAATTGGCTAAAAATACAGACTACACACACATCCACAGCCATTCCAACGATACATATAACACCTACACATATAGGAGGCGGGAAATAACGAGCATGCTCACTCCCGCAATACAACTAGAGTAAATACAACTAGAGTAAGTACACACACACACACACACACACACAATACACTGGCACACCGACACACACACACTGGCACACCGACACACACACACTGGCACACCGACACAGACACACACACTGACTCACACACACACACACACACACCCACCCACCCACACACGCACACACACTTGACCATGGTACAGTGGCCTCCTTATATTAGAAGTACTCTGTGAGGCCCATCTTATGATTCACTAACCTTGTCCTAACTGTATGTCTGTCTGTCTCTTGTTTGTCTGTCTATCTCTTGTCTGCCTGCCTGTCTGCCTCCGTCTCTCTACCTATCTATTTGTCTCTAGGTTATTTGTCTCTGGGTTATAATTTTCTTGTATCACTTAATTAAACAAGCAGTAGAACATACGGTAATCATAGTGATGCCTCGTGTTATAGAATATATGTTTGCCTGAATCAACTACGTATCATGTGAAGGCTGGGTTTAGTATTTATTATTGTTTGCTGTTATACCTGTGTGTGGTTGATTATATACGGCACCTGTTTTAACCTATCACCATCTTAAAGTTCAGTTTCCCCTGATTCTGCATATTTAGGTTAGGCTAATTGAGTAGGGTGAAAGGTATCGTTAAGCAGAGGGGAAAGGAAGGTCAGAGGGAAGGGGGAGGGGAAGGAGGTGGAAGAGAGGTGAGATGATGAGGAGGAGTGGAGGGAAGAATGTGAAAGAGAAGAAAGGGGAGAGAAGAGAAGGAAGTGGAGAAGAAGGAGTTGAAAGAAAGAGTGTGTGTATGTGTGTGTGTGGGAGGGTGAAATTGGAAAGAGGGAAGACAAAAAGATGGGGGAGGGGAGGATAGGGATGGAAAAAGGGGTGGACGAGGGTATTTTATTTTATTTTATTTTATTCTTTATTGAGATAGTACACATACATAAAATTACAAATACATTGTCTCAAAAGGTCAAAGGTGATTATACATTCCTTTACCCTACTCATATTATACTTATATGTATACACACGAAAAACAAAACATTAAATATAAATCTGTGAATAACAGACCAAAGCCAAGCCTGGGCTGGTTCCTACGGCTTATTATATTCTTGTAAAAGAGAAAAGGTTCAGGGTAATACCCTAAATCCCAAAAAGGGTTCTTAGCTACCCTAATTTCAATCAAAGCTTCCTCCCACCCCAGATAATCCCCTGTTTCCGGGGAAAATCCCTCCCACTTTTTGGCCCCACTGTTCTAAGTGGGCTTATATATATTTGTACACACACATACTATTATATACATACCGGTATACATATACATACACATATATATATACATATATATACATATATACATACATATACACATACATATACACATACATACACACACACACATACATACATACATGTGCACACACCTAAAAATATACATACACCTATACAGTACATACATATATGTACGCATATACACATAACATTATATACATACACACACACACACATATACATACATAAGCACCTACATATATATACACACACGTACATACATATACATAATAATAATAACTACTATAACAATAACAATTGCTAGAGGGAGAGAGGAGAGAAGGGGGTAGGGGTAAAGGGAGAGGAAGGGGGGAGGGAGGAGAGAGGAAGGGGAGGGGGAGGAGAGAGAAAGGGTACGGGGAGGGGAGGCAGCAGAAGAGAGGGGCGTTTCTCTCAAGTGGTTCTTTCAGTCATTGGGCCAGGTAAACAAGGGTGTAAGAGAGAGAGAGACTTACATAGACTTACATATTTACACTGGCCACACAAATCTTACGATCCTTGCGAGGTGGCCAGGACTTAACCCTAATAGCCTAGATAGCAAACCTAAGAGAAAGAGGAAGGAAAGGATAGCAAGAGAGAGAGAGAGAGAGATCCTGCAAAAGAGAGGTCCTTCATAAAGACGTTCCTCTTACCCTGCTCTTCATATTATACAGTCCTCAACCTATTTAAGCCTCACTTTCTCTGTGTCGTAATGGTCTCGTAAACTGAAGTATCTCTGTGTGATCCTCTCTCTCTTTTTATCGGTCCCTACTTATGCCTATCTCTGTATATCTCTGCTTATTTTATTTATTTATTTATATATTTTCTTTAATGCTTTTCCCCTTTGTAATTGTTTTTGTAGTCTGTTTTGCTTAACGTAGTATGTTTTGCTTTCTTGGTGTTTGTGCAGGATAATTGGGCTATTTAATTTTCTGTGTGTGTTTTTGTTTTTGCTTCTTTCCCTTTGTAATTGTTTTCGATATTTTTGTCTGCTTTGCTTTCTTTCTGTTTCAGTAGTATAATTGGTCCATCTTATAATTCTTAATACAGTACTTGTTAAATATGTTTTATTTTTCGGTCTACGCCTTTTTTTGTGGGCCTTTATATTCATCTATGTTTTTCAATTTTACTATTGCTTACTTTATCTTCCCTTGCCTTCCTGTTCTTACATTTCTTATATTTATCACTGTTTGCTTTATACCGTTCTATAGTTGTTTGGTTTTTGGTTCCCCACTTTCTCTCTAAATTTATCACTTCCTACATTTGCATTTTTCCATGGTCCAATTTGCTATATCCCTCTTGTGCTGTCACCCTTCTCTACTCTGTTCTATTTTAGCTGCCGGCTTCGTGATGATTATCCCATTCTTTAGAAATACAAATGGTTATAGCAAAACAGTAAGCAAAATAGTAGTAAATACAATAAGAGTGAGTGGCTGCAAAAGAGGATATGATAATAAAAACACCATTTGAGGAGGAGCATTTTATTGACAACGTTTCGCAGATAGCTTCTTCAGGTCACCTCCTACAGTGACCTGAAAATATGTATCTGCGAAACGTTGTCAATGAATTGCTCCTCTTCAAATGGTGTTTCCATTCATTCTGTCAACTTTTTAAAGTAAATTTTAACAGGATGAATAAACAAATATATATATATATATAAAAGCCACATTTATGAACAGATCTGTTGGCACAGTACAACTGGTATGTATAGGATATATTCCTTGTATAACCTTAATTCCTTTTCGTAGGTTATTCTTCTATCCTTCGTCAACTCTTAAATTAATCTGTATGTCCACGGAACATTTTAGGAGGAATTAATGTTTTCATCCTTGCGTTGCTGTCTGTTGTTTCATTGTTATGTCTTGCTGTTTATTTTTTAGATATAAACCCCCAAAACGCATTTTGTGTGACATTTGATTATTATCTTATATTGATGCCCCTTCT
>CM064521.1:5762113-5779613 GCA_032716605.1 Paralithodes platypus
CCCCATTAGTTTGGTGATTTTTAATAATTTCCGCCCCCTTCTGTCAATTTTAAAACCTTTCGTGCCATTTAGGTGTCGATTTTATCCTGGCGAGCGATAGCGAGCCTGTGATTTAAGAGTAATCGGCCTTCGGCCGGGACATTTTTCTACCGAAAAATGTACAAATCTATCTTGAAAGGGGGTCAAGGGGGTGAAATTTTAAGATTGCTGGAGGAGTAGGAAACAAACTAGAAACCTCCCCTTAAGGGTGGGATGAGTGTATGTATGTGTTCATATATATATATATTTGTTAAGTTTCCTCCCTAGACCTCCATCGAGCATAACACCCCACCCCACCTCCACCCCCCTCCCCCCCAGACCCTCCTTCGAAGATAAAGAGCGAAGAGGAGAAAAAGATTAAAAAAAAAAAAAAAAAAACACACAGGTGACCCCCCCCCCCCCTAACATATACCGAATATAGAATAACTTACGTCTATACAAAAAAAAAAAAAAAAAAGGAATGTCACCTCCGACCAAAATGAAAAATGTCATATGAGGGACGGCCGGAACCGCTATGTGCTCCAATCGATCGATAACGCACACAACATTAACTCACACAAAGACTTCATGGTGGGTTGACTTCGGGTGTACGTTTGGTAGGAGAGAGAGAGAGAGATTTACATAGATTTACATAGATACACTGGCCACACAGACCTTACGATCCAAACGAGGTGGTCAGGACTTAATTCTAGTAGAGATGGCATATCCGATAGAAAAGGAAAGTTGAAGGAAAGGATAGAAAAGAAGATAAAAGAAGGAGAGAGAGAGAGAGAGAGAGAGAGAGAGAGAGAGAGAGAGAGAGAGAGAGAGAGAGAGAGAGAGAGAGGGGGGAGAGAGAGTGAGTACAAAGGAGTACAAAGGAAATCAAGCAACAACAGGTCTAGTGACCCTTCTAGGTTGCTTGTCCTCCAAAACACTGAGGATCAAGTGTCCAAACAGTGGTTTAGAGTGGGTAAGGGAACATTGGAAAGGAAACTACTGCCCTGCCACTAACGTGGCAGGACTAGGAAGTTAGTAGGGGACATATGGGTTAGTAACTGAGGGGAGGATAAAAGTTATTCATTTACAAACGCAGTCAGTCGCGGGTTTGATGCGAGATATTTGTCTAGGCGGAATTTAAATGAATCAACGGTGCTGCAGTCTATAACGTCTCGGGGAAGCCCATTCCACAAGTTGACAACTAGATTGAAGAAGAAATTCTTAGATTCGTGCGAGTTAAAAGATTTACCAATAATTTTGCAACCGTTTCCCCCGCGTGTAATTAGATTGGTCGATAGTGAAGTACTTACTACAGTTCATATTGTCGATGCCTTTGATGATTTTGAACACTTGAATTAAGTCACCTCTTAATCTGCGCTGGGTTAAAGGAAATAGATTTAATTCTCTAAGACGCTCTTCGTATGGTTTGTTCTTTAGGCTAGGTATCATTTTGGTAACTCTACGTTGAACTCGTTCTAGCTTGTTTATATCTTTTTGGTAATAAGGGCACCAGGATTGAACGCAGTATCCAGAAGAGGGCGGACTAAGGAATTGTAAAGGGTTAGGATAACTTCTTTGGATTTATGCTCAAATGACCTGCCTATAAAGCCAATTATTTTGTTTGCCTTCTTAACAACTTCTGAACATTGTTGACTCGGTTTTAGGTTACTCGATATTGTTACTCCCAGATCAGTTTCTCTGTTTACATTCTTAAGCTGAGTGCCATTCATCGAATAGTTTGCTTTCTCATTTAGGTATCCGATATGTAGTACTTTACATTTATCCGCATTGAAACTCATTTGCCAAATTTGGGCCCAACATGACAATTTATCTAGATTTGTGTTGCATATCGTCAACTTGTTCTTTTGAGAGTACGCTATTTGCAATTTTTGTATCGTCAGCAAATTTTGAGATTGTACAGGTGAGATTGAGTGTGAGTGTTATATGAGTATAGGATGAGTGTAAGTTACTCAGTTACTTGTTCGTCAAGGGGAATCCACGCAATGCGAGCTAAGCTCATTATTATCGCGCCTCCTTAACTGGGAATGTATTGCGTGAAATGCATGTTAAGTGTTTAATGTACTGTTGGAATGGCTGTGGATGTGTGTGTAGTCTGTATTTTAGCCAATTGGCTACATCGGAAACGAAGGCTTAGGGTGGATCTGTATGGTACCATTCTCACTATAGACGGTACCGTCTCGCCCGAAGGCTTAGGTAGCCATCAGCTTAGGTGAACCATATGATACCCATCTCGCCTTGTACCATTTTTGCCAACCTCAGATGGGACGTCACAACGTCGTCCACTTATTCCAGGTACCTATTTACAGCTAGGTGAACTGAGGCTAACACATGAAAGGAAACAAGCCCAATTTGTCTCCGCCCGGCCGGGGATTGAACCCCCGACCCCTCGTGTGTGAGACGAGAGCTCTACCTACTAGGCTACGGGCTGTGTGTGTGTGTGTGCGTGCGTATGTGTGTGTGGGTGTGTGTGTGTGAAGGAGAGTGCAATTATGCGATCGTGTGAATACAAAGAGAGAGTAAGTTTGCGTGTGTGTGTGTGCGCGTGTGTGTGTGTGTGCAGTCTGCTACCGTCAGCCACTTCCTGTAGTTAGCGGACACCAACCCACACTCTCACCACACTCCTTCCTTCCTACCCAACTTCTTACTTCCTTTCTCCCTTCCTTATACTGTTGGCTCCCTCCTTCCTCCCATCTTTCTTTCTTCCTACCCCCCTCCCTCCCTTTCTCCCTTCTTACCCAACTTCTTTCCTTCCTTCCTACCCAACTTCATTCATTCATCTTTCCTTCCTTCCCACTGGCTCACTCCTTCCTCCTTTCATTCTTCCTTCCTTCCTCCCTCCCTCCCTCCCTCTTTCCCTCTTATAGTTAGCAGAGGGAACATCCACCACTCACCTTCCTTCCTGTAGGTAGAAGGACTAACCACCAACCCACACTCACACTCCTTCCTTCCTTCCTACCTCCTATCCTTTCTTCCTTCCTTCTCTCCTTCCTTCCTTCATTGATTCATTCCTTTCTTTCTTCCTTCCTGTAGTTAGTGAAGGATCAGCTACCAACCCACACTCACATTCCTTCCTACCTCCTATCCATTCTTCCTTTTTTTTCCTTCCTTCCTTCCTTCATTCCTTTCTTCCTTCCTGTAGTTAGTGAAGGACCAGCCACCAACCTACTCTCACACTCTCACCACACTCCTTCCTTCCTTCTTTATTAACTTAATTTTACACCTCCCTTCTTTCCTCTTCCAGTTCTTTCTTACATTGTTCCTTTTTGTCCTAACTCTTCTTCTTCCTTCCTTTCTGCTGTGTTTAAGTCCTTCGTTAATTCATGTCTTCCTTCCTTCCTTCCTGTTTAATGCCTTCCTTTTCTGTCTCACTCTTTGCCGTTTACCTCCCTGAATCCTCTCTTCTTTCCTTCCTTCCTGTTTAGTTCTTCCTTCCTTCCTTCCTTCCTTCCCCCACACTATCAAGGCGTGAATGTCCCTGGTAATTGTCACACCAGAATTTACCGCCTTTATCAATCATGTTACTTTACTGGCTGTCTCCTGAAGAACTTCCTATATGTGTTTTTCCTTCCTTCATACCTTCTCTTTTTTCCCTCTCTTCCTCGGTACTTCCTTCTTCATCTTTTCTTTCGTTTAACCCTTTCAAAATCCGATTACGTATTTCTGTGTTCTGGCTTTTATTAAACGATTTCAGTTCGGAAGAGTATATGGAAGTCAGAGTTTTTTTTCATTCATTCCTTAGTTTTTGTATTTCTTCCTGCCTCCCTTCATTTTCCCTTTCTTCCTTCCTTTATGTTTTCCTATGTTCCAACTCTAGCTCCGGACAGATTCAATCACTCAGAACGATAAAGCCAGGAAGTCTTACTCCAGATTGCGAGTGAAACAGCGAGACAGGGGAGTGTTGCAACCGGCTCGTTCGTAGTTTTATCTTTGCAAACCTATGGTGCCTGGTTGTCTATCCTTGGCCCGTCGTAGTTTCGGCATCTTGAAGCCACAACACCACTGTCTCACTGTCAGGAACCTCGGACAACTCGCTCCCAAACACCACCTATTGAGCTTATCACTCACTAAACACTATTCTCTGGCGCACATCATGAATGTGGGAATAATCATACAATGCTAATATATGTTGGAAAACGCGAGGGTATTTTACATGGCGTGTCGATGGACTTTGTGGTACTGTACTGAAGTCAAGTACAACACAATTTCAATCCCAATTATATTTTCCCATTCACACATTGATATTTGAACCCAGGATCCTTCCGTTCCTATTCCAGGGCTTATCCATTCATCTATCCTCTATATCATATATTCCATTTCATCTATTTATCGTCCTGTCTGTCTATCCGTCAAATCATTCTGTCTATATTGTCGTTCTATCCATTCATCGATCCTCTACATCATTCCCTATTCCATTTCCTATCTATTTCTCGTCTCGTCAGTCTAGCCGTCAACCATTCTGTCTATCCTGTCTATCCCTCGGCCTATCCATTCATCTATCCTCTACATCATTTCCTATATATATTTTTCATCCTGTCTATCTATCCGTCAACTATACTGTCTATCTTGTCCATCCCTCTGTTCTAATCCCTCAGCCTATCCATTCATCTATCCTCTACATAATTTCCTATATTATTTCCTATATATATTTCTCATCCTGTCTATCTATCCGTCAACTATACTGTCTATCCCTCAGCCTATCCATTCATAATTATATCCTCGACATTATTTCCGTATCTAGTTCCTATTAATTTCTCGTCCTATCTGTCTGTCCGTCAACCCTTCTGTCTATCCTGTCTATCCCACCGTTCCCATGCGCCGGTACACAAACCTCAGTTTATGCCCAATTACAGGAGGCGTAACGAGCTGTGGGGGGGGGGGGGGGGGGGGGGGGGGTAGCCTTGAGTTGAGTTGGGTTTGTATTGTGGAGGTTTTCACTTTCTTTAAACTCGTCCTCACTCTTACATTATTCCCTTTCCTCTTCCCCTCTCACTCTTTCGCTCTCACTCTCACTTTCTCTCACTCTCACTCTATCTATCTATCTATCTATCTATCTATCTATCTATCTATCTATCTATCTCTCTCTCTCTCACCCTCTCTCACTATCTATCTATCTATCTCTCACTCACACACTCTCTCTCTCTCTCGTTTTATTTTATATCAAAGAATGTCTTAACCCGACCCTCTTGTCAAAACCTCAAATTGTGAACGTCGACACATCTTTTGTGCTAATAAAGAATAATAAAGGTACAAAAATAATACTTGCATACTCCAGCTCAATCAGTGCAAACTGACCGAGAAATTTATGAACAAATTGCAGATGTAAGTAACTCACAAGATACCATATTTTTTGGCGACTTTAATTTACCTGTGACCAAGTGGGGCGATACTCTTACTTCACACTCCGGACATGACTTATATGCGAACTTGCAAGAGAGTTCACTTTATCAATTTGTTCGATCGCCAACCCGTGGTAATAACGTTCTTGACCTTGTACTTGCAACAAAAGAAGAATTAATAGAGAATTTGAATGTTGGTGATGAATTCAGTAACAGCGACCATCGTACAATAACTTTCACTTTAAAGTTTACTAGTAACGAATCAAATAGCAGCATCGAAAAAGTCCCTAATTTCAAGAAAGCAAACTTTCATAAACTTAGAGCTATGTTTAAAGAAACTGACTGGAGCTTTTTAATTAACAATAACGACATAAATACATCTTGGGAATTATTCGAAACCACTTACCTAAAAGCAGTGCAGGACTGCATACCATCGAAAATACGGCGTACAGGCCATAATAATAAGCCCAAATGGTGGAATAAAGATATTTCAAACTGTCTGCTTGCTAAAAAGTTTGCTAATGATAGATTAAAATCCTTACAAAATGACGAAGAACGGGTGAAATTTCTAGAGCTACGACGCAAAGCCAAAAAGTTAATTAAGCAAAGTAAAAAGACCCTGGAGTTACATGTTGCGAATCAAAGTAAAACAAACCCGAAATAATTCTATAGTTATATCAGAAAGAAAAAAGTAGTTACTTCAACTGTTGGACAGTTAGTCGATGAAAATGGAGAATACACCAAAGACGAAGTACAAATGAGTAATGCCCTCAATACCTTCTTTGCATCAGTTTTTACAACAGAAGACCTCAGTGATATCCCTACACCATCGCCGATTCAGATTGATAATTCAATGTTCTAAGCATATCACCGTTACAGAGAGAGAAGTATTGAATTGTTTAGATAAACTCAAGGTAAATAAAACGCCTGGACCTGATACAATCTCGCCTAGAGTTCTAAAGGAAGCTAAGAATGAGCTCTCCAAACCACTGACATTACTATTCAATAAATCCTTGCAGTCTGGAACTATGCCTGATCAGTGGAAGCTAGCCAACGTAACACCGATAATAAAAAAAGGCAGCAAATCCCTACCCAGTAACTATCGTCCAATTAGCTTAACCTCAGTTGTATGTAAAATGCTAGAAACACTCATAAGAGACAGGCTCGTAAATCACTTAGAGGAAAATAACATACTTAAAGATACTCAACACGTCTTTCGTAAAAAACGTTCCTGTTTAACAAACCTCTTAGACTTTTTCCACGATATCCTCAACCTCTACGATGAGAGTAAAGCTGTAGATATTATATACCTAGATTTTCAAAAGGCCTTTGACAAAGTTACCCACAAACGTTTACTGCTAAAACTAAAAGCGCATGGAATACAAGACGGTGTGTTGAAATGGATAGAAAATTGGCTCAGCGACAGAAAGCAAAGAGTAGTCATAAACGGTAAGGCATCTAAATGGACCAATGTAAGTAGCGGGGTACCCCAGGGATCGGTACTAGGACCAATTATCTTTCTAATTTACATCAACGACATAGATGAGGGTCTCACCTGTACAATCTCAAAATTTCCTGACGATACAAAAATTGCAAATAGCATACTCTCAAAAGAACAAGTTGACGATATGCAACACAATCTAGATAAGTTGTCATGTTGGGCCCAAATTTGGCAAATGAGTTTCAATGCGATAAATGTAAAGTACTACATATCGGATACCAAAATGAGAAAGCAAACTATTTGATGAATGGCACTCAGCTTAAGAATGTAAACAGAGAAACCGATCTGGGAGTAACAATATTGAGTAACCTAAAACCGAGTCAACAATGTTCAGAAGTTGTTAAGAAGGCAAACAAAATAATTGGCTTTATAGGCAGGTCATTTGAGCATAAATCCAAAGAAGTTATCCTAACTCTTTACAATTCCTTAGTCCGCCCTCTTCTGGAATACTGCGTTCAATCCTGGTGCCCTTATTACCAAAAAGATATAGACAAGCTAGAACGAGTTCATTCAACGTAGAGTTACCAAAATTATACCTAGCCTAAAGAACAAACCATACGAGGAGCGTCTTAGAGAATTAAATCTATTTCCTTTAACCCAGCGCAGATTAAGAGGGGACTTATTCAAGTGTTCAAAATCATCAAAGGCATCGACAATATGAACTGTAGTAAGTACTTCACTATCGACCAATCTAATTACACGCGGGGAAACGGGTGCAAAATTATTGGTAAATCTTTTAACTCACATGAAGTTAAACAAAAAATCTACAATCGAGTTGTCAACTTATGGAATGGGCTTCCCCGAGATGTTATAGACTGCAGCACCGTTGATTCATTTAAACTTCGCCTAGACAAATATCTCGCATCAAACCCGCGATTGACTGCGTTTGTAAATGAATAACTTTATTTTATCCTCCCTTCAGTTACTAACCCATCTGTCCCCTACTAACTTCCTAATCCTGCCACGGACATTAGTTCCAGGGCAGTAGTTCCCTTTCCAATGTTCCCTTACCCACTCTAAACCACTGTTTGGACAGTTGATCCTCAGTGTTTTGGAGGACAAGCAGCCTAGAAGGGTCACTAGATCTGTTGTTGCTTGATTTCCTTTGTACTCCTTTGTACTATCTCTCTCTCTTACACGCACACACATAATCCAGAATCCTAAAGTTGTTTTTTCGACCATCCCGATGGAGAGGACTGTAGGGTGGTCCAAGCTGCCAAATATCAGCTTGCGTTAAGCCATTCAATACCAGGGACGTCCTTTTTATCATATTCTGCCAACTATTAGGCTATTTTATTCAGCTTAGGAAGAACCTCTAGCAATAATAAGGCATCAATATATCTCAACCAACCCTTTTAACTACCACAGATCCTTACTAAGCTTCATAATATGGTCAAAATATAGCCAGAATAAAATATAGCACTTGTAGCTGGTACTCAAAGGGTTAACGTACACGTCGTTTCACTAGTACTATAGGTTACTCTGTTTTCTAGCTGATGGTGAATTGCTATTTCGCCATCCTGATTACTCGGCTATTAAAAAGATTTTGTAGCGAAATATGTTGTTAATCATGAAAACATAGCATATTTTTCCATCAAGAATCGAGAAATCAGATGTTTTAAAGGATTCAATATATGATCAGCTGGAACTAAATAGACAATAGCATGAATGTTATATGTTACGAACTCATCACGCACTTCACGGGGGCCAATGATCGCATGTGACCTCGTAGTTAATAGTAAATAATGCTAATAATCTTTCAATAACCCTTTCCTACTTACCTGAGAGAGAGAGAGAGAGAGAGAGAGAGAGAGAGAGAGAGAGAGAGAGAGAGAGAGAGAGAGGAGGGGGGGAGTTAAGCATCATGAGAGGAAAGGGTAATGAGGGATGACCACTGCAAGATTTTGTGTGTGTGTGTGTGTGTGTGTGTGTGTATAAGTATCATGGAAAGGAAGGGTAATGACGGATGACGACTGTACTGCAAGATGTGTGTGTGTGTGTGTGTGTGTGTGTGTGTGTGTGTGTGTGTGTGTGTGTGTGTTTATAAGTATCATGAGAGGGAAGGGTAATGAGGGATGACCACTGAAAGATGACTCAACTTGTATTTCAACATTCTCTCTCTCACTTTCACACTCACATAATTATATGGTTCTTGTTCTTGCAATGGTACGTTTGTTTAAATTGTTTAGGTTTTTGTTGAGATACTAAGCTGAAATTTGACACACACACACTCACAGAAAGAGAGAGAGAAGTATGTAAATTTACATCGATACACTGACCACACAGACCTTACGCTCCAAGAGAGGTGGTCGGGACTTGATTCTATTAGAGATAGCAGAACCCAAAATACAGAATAGTTGGCAGATGAAAAAGAAGAAGCAGAAAGAGAAGCAGAAGAAGAAGAAGAAGAAGGAGGAGGAAGAGAGAGAGAGAGAGAGAGAGAGAGAGAGAGAGAGGAGATGGAGAGAAGAGAGAGAGAGAGAGAGAGAGAGAGAGAGAGAGAGAGAGAGAGAGAGAGAGAGAGAGAGAGAGAGAGAGAGAGAGAGAGAGAGAGAGAGAGAGAGAGAGCTACTATTCACAACTCTTGAACCACCCTGTACCTATTATTACCGAACCATGCGTTACTCAATACTGAACAAACGTCACCCCTCCCTCCAGCCATTTGAATACATTGCCATTACAGTACACAAGGAGAAGTACTCAGTGTGTGGATGTGTGGGAGAGAGAGAGAGTGTGAGTGTGAGTGAGAGAGAGAGAGAGTGTGAGTGTGAGAGTGAGTGAGTGAGAGTGAGTGATAGATAGAAGAGGTGAACAATACTATATAAACGAGTAGAACCAAAAGGCAACCCATGACTAAGACACCATCTTATCTAAGGAATGTGGATGTGTTGCGTGTGAACCCGCTATTACCGAGTTATCGCCAAGTAAGCGGGAATGTGTTTATTTATTTGCTTATTTATTTAGTATTTGTTCATGTATATTATTATTTGTATTTGTTCATGTTTATTATTATTTGTATTTGTTCATGTTTATTATTATTGTTCATGTTTATTATTATTGTTCATGTTTATTATTATTGTTCATGTTTATTATTATTGTTCATGTTTATTATTATTTGTATTTGTTCATGTTTATTATTATTTGTATTTGTTCATGTTTATTATTATTTGTATTTGTTCATGTTTATTATTATTTGTATTTGTTCATGTTTATTATTTATTTAGTATTTGTTCATGTTTATTATATGTATTTGTTCTGATTATTAGATATTCATGTTTATTATTAGACATTCATGTTTATTATTAGACATTCATGTTTATTATTAGACATTCATGTTTATTATTGTATGTATTATTCTGTTCATGTTTATTATTTATTTGTTCATGTATTTGTTTCATGTTTATTATTATTTGTATTTTTTTATTTATTAGTAGTTCATGTTTAGTATTTGTTCATGTTTATTATTTATTTAGTATTTGTTCATGTTTATTATTTATTTAGTATTTGTTCATGTTTATTATTTATTTAGTATTTGTTCATGTTTATTATTATTTGTATTTAGTTTCATCCCTACACCTCCATCAAGGTTAAAAAAATACCCCTAAGACCCCCTTCAAGATAATGTGTACATTTTTCGTTAGAAAAATTTCTCCGGCCGAAGGCCGGTTCCCCTTAAATTGCAGGCTCGCTACCGCTCGCCAGGAAATAATCGACACATAAATAGCGTGAAAGGTCTTAATATTGTCAAAGAAATGGGGCGAAAGATCTTGAAATCGCCCAACTAATGGGGTAAACGTCTTAATATCTCAGAACTAATTGGCCTAAACACGAGGGAGAAGGGGGTCCGGAAAAAAAACCCTCCCCACCCTTAATCAAGATATAATTATGCACAACTGTTGTATTTATTACAGCTTGTTTATTACTACAGGGCTGTTATTATGTACCCTGCTCTGTAATCGGTCTGGGGGGGTGCTTTGTTATTACTGTTACTGTATGAAGGGGTGAGTCTTTGTTTGTATTTTGGATGGTGTGTGTAATAATAATAATAATAATAATAATAAACGGTTTATTAAAGAATGGCAGCCTCATGAGCTGAAAATACACATTTTACAATTTAGTGGATGAACATGAGATGTACGTGTGTCTGTGTGTATTTGTGTGTGTGTGTGTGTGTGTGTGTGAGAGAGAGAGAGAGAGAGAGAGAGAGAGAGAGAGAGAGAGAGAGAGAGAGATAATTACTTATTGTTAAAGTTATTTGATTTCTTTTCACTTACCTGTACTTAAACCTATACAAGTTAATATTGCTTCAGTATCTATCAAGTTGAGCTGTGTGTATTGCATTGTGTGTGTTTCTTTTGTCGTGTTGTTTTGTGCTGTGTTTGTTGCGCTGTGTTGTTGTGGGTGTATTGTGTTGTGTTTTGCTGTGTCGTGTTGTGTTGTACTGTGTTGTGTATTGTAAAACCTTGAACTATAGAGGAAAGATACCATTTATAAACCTTCATGTCACAAGGCCTAACTGAATGGGTCGAGTGGATTGTACTCGTTTGTCTTGGCATATCACCTGTCTAAGGGCAGGAGAAACCCCGTGTGTGTGTGTGTGTGTGTGTGTGTGTGAGAGAGAGAGAGAGAGAGAGAGAGAGAGAGAGAGAGAGAGAGAGAGAGAGAGAGGGGGTTGAGTATGAAATGTTTGGATATAAACATCATATGAGGAGGAGTTCTTTATTGACAATGCAGATCTGACGAAGCTATCTGCGAAACGTTGTCAATAAAGTGTTCCTCTTCATAATTATGGTGTTTATATTAATTCCTTCAACTTTTATAAGTTAAATTCACATATGATCTGTTTGATACACTTTGCTTTCAACCAACCTATTTTTGGAGTTTGGAGCGGCAGTATTACCACCACGTTTGTTTTCATTATTTATCGATTGGAACATAAATTGACCACTTGCGAGTTTCAGGCTATAAGGAAGTTGGAGCCGTGAACATCGATAGTAAAGAGAAATGCAATACTAATCTGGGTGTCTGATGGATAAAAAGCATTATCAATTTGGATAAAAAACACCATCTGAGGAAGAGCACTTTATTGACAACGTTTCGCAGATAGCTTCATCAGGTCACTAACAAATGCTGGTACATAGGAGGCCTTAAATATCCGTCCAGACAGGTGGCGGGCCCACTCCTCCCCGCCACCTGTCTGGACGGATTTTTAAGGCCTCTTATGTACCAGCATTTGTTAGTGACCTGATGAAGCTATCTGCGAAACGTTGTCAATAAAGTGCTCCTCCTCAGATGGTGTTTTTTATCCATTCTGTCTACTTTTCAAGTACCACTCAACATTATCAATTTGTTTTTTATGTATTTTAAATGTATTATGACCGTATTTTAGCTGACAATTCTGCTAAATATCTATGTCTACAACTCCAACTTCCTTACAGAACGAAACTCGCAAGTGGTCAATTGGCAGATGTTTTTTAGTTTATGTATTGAGACTTTGACACTCTATAGCAATCATAAGAGGATAGCATTGTCCGTGACTGTGCTGTATATATATAGCATCACGTCCTGGCCATTGATCTTATAACTATCCCCCCCCCCCCCTTTTCTCTATGGCTGGGCTTGAAACGGGTATTGTTATTCTCATTCTTATATTGTCTGTCTCACTCTCACTCACTCGCTCTCTTTCTCTCCCTCACTCGCACTTGCTCTCTCTCTCTCTCTCTCTCTCTCTCTCTCTCACTTATTCTCACTTGCTCTCTCTCTCACTCTCTCTCTCTCTCTTACGTATTCTCACTTACTCTCACTCTCACTCTCTCACACTCACTCACTCTCTCTCAGGCCTTGAATGTTCTTCCCTTCTCCAATTCACGTATTTTTTTGTTTGACTTTTTTCTCTACTGAGATTTTATTATTTATATATTTGTATCGGGAAGTATCATTACCATTAGCTCGTTTCTTGTTGTTTTATTTTGTTGCGTTTGAATTTCAGTGTGTGTCCTTTGGGAATGAATGAGTATTGCTTTGATTGAGAGAGAGAGAGAGAGAGAGAGTAATTTTATCCCACGAGATTGGTGCCCGTTCCTGTCGAGGATTGTCAGAATGTGCACTAATCGGCGAGGCTAGTTTTACCTTGTTCGTATACGTACCACCTGAGGGGACGTGGGTAATGGAGACATAATGAACTGTACCGTACTGTACCGTACTGTACTCGGGGAAAGTGTATGACATCATCACGCTTTACAGTTAACCTTATCTCATCGGGGGTGGTCTTTTTGTCTTTTTTGGAAACCCCACTTTTCGGTGACCGGACAACTCAACCAGTAGACCATTTCAACCAGTAGCTCTCAACCAATACCAAATCAACCAATACGGTTAGGTTAGGTTAGGTTAGTACTATATTTTGGCACTGGTTTGGTTGTTCTTGGTTGATTTGGCACTGGTTAAGAGCTACTGGTTGAAATGGTCTACTGGTTGAGATGTCCGGGAACCCCACTTTTCACCCCATTAGATTAGCGACTGTAAGACGTTTCGCCTTATTTGTCTAGTGACTATAAAATGTATGTAACACACCAGTCATGTGTCGATAATTTCTATGCGAGCGATGGCGAGCATGCATTCCATGAGAAACCGGCCTTCGACTTTTCTCCACCGAAAAATGTATACATTTTGCTCTCTCTCTCTCTCTCTCTCTCTCTCTGGCAAATTTCATCTTAGTATCTCAACAAAATCATCGGAAATGTTAACAAACGTAACATTGCAATAACAAGGAACATTACAGAAAGAGAGAGAGAGAGAGAGAGAGAGAGGGGGAGGGGAGGGGGGTGTAGGATTGGGGCAAGGGGAGTGACGCAGACATGATGTACGCCAAACGCTCTTGTTATTTTGTTATTAAGGTGACAGTTACAAAGTGCTCTTGTTATTCTATTATACTGTATAATGTATTATTTACTATATAGCCTATATACTGTAGTCACCCGATTTCCAACAGTTAAGGGAAGGTTTTTAGTTTGTTTTCTACTCCTCCAGCAATCTTAAAATTTCATCCCCTTGACCCTCTTTCAAGATAAATTTGTACATTTTTCGGTAGAAAAATGTCCCGGCTGAAAGCCGGTTCCTCTTATAATACAGGCTCGCTATCGCTCGCCAGGATAAAATCGACACCTAAATGGCACAAAAGGTCTTAAAATTGACAGAAATGGATCGAAAGTCCTTAAAATCGTCAAAATAATGGGGCGAACGTCTTAAAATTAGAAAAACAATGGGGCTAAACATGAGGGAGAAAGGAGTCAAGAAAAAAAAATCCCTCAAGTGGATACCTCCCCTTAAGCTTAAAGGATAGAGTGTCCCAGTCAGAGGATTAACTTAACCCGTTCTGTACCGGCGATATATTTTTATTTTTACTCTAGCTATATGACGATTTTGTGCAGTTTCAAAAGGATCTGTGGTAGTAAAAATGGTGAAGTGAGGTAGTTCGAAGCCTGTCAATTGCTGGAGGTCCTTTTTAAACTGCACAACACCATCTAAATTTAGCATGCGTAAAGTTAAAAAGACGCCGCCGGTACAAAAGGCGTTAATATTGTCTGTGGTATAGGAAGTTGTAGTACATACTTTGTCTAGAGTATTCCTGTTACATCTACCGTACCTTTCAGCTTACTCCTCTCCCCCTCCTGTTTCGTCTATCCCACCTCCTCCTCTCTACCCTCTCCTGCCTTGCTCCCTCAAAAAGAAAAAAAGAAAAAAGAAATCTCGCCTTTATCGATCTTTCCATGTTATTGTCGTTGTGTGTGTGTGTTTTGTTTTTGTTTTTTTTTAATTTCACGTTTCTTCCCCTCCTCTTACCACTTCCACCTCCCTGCCTCCCTCTTCCACCTTCCTCCCTCCTCTCCTTCACGTTCAATGTTTATATTTGTCCACATTCTATATTACCCTCCCTTCTTCTCTTTCCCCTCCTTCCCTCCACTGATACATCCTTCCTTTCCCTCACTTCTTATTTCCTCTCCCTTCTCCCCTTTTCCTCATTCTGCCCCTATGTTTTCCTCTCCTCTTCCATATTCCTTCTTCCTTACCCTTTCCTCTCCTCCCCTACCCTTTACTCTCTTCCTCCTTTTTGCATCTCTTCCACCTCCTTCCCTTCCCTCTTCCACCTCTCTTCCTTCCCTCCTTTCTTCATCTCCTTCTTCCACCTTGCTTCTTCTCTTCCACATGCTTGCCTCCCCTCCTTTACCTTCCTTACATTCCTCTCCCCCCTTCATACCCTCCCATTCCCGTCTTGCTTCTTCTCTTCCACATTATTTCCTCCTCTCCCCTTCCTTCCCTACACCTCCCTCCCTTCTTCCACCTCATAATCCTCCCCCCCCCCCATTTCCTCCTTGCTTCTTCTCTTCCACATTATCTCCCCCCCTCCTTTCCTTCCCTCCTCCCCCTTCTCCCACCTCATAATCCCTCCCCCCCCATTTCCTCCATGCTTCTTCTCCTCCACATTATTGCCTCCCCTCCCTTTCCTTCCCTATATCCCTCCTCCCTCCCTCTCTTCCACATATCATATCCCCCCTTCCCCCTTTCCCCTCCCCCCTTGTCATTACCAACCCCTGCCAGCTCTCTCCCCCGTGGGCTATGTCACCACCACAGGGAATTCACTTTAAAGGCACTAGGGGGGGGGGGGGGGCCACTGGAGGAGATTATTGGTGATGGTGATTGTGATGAAGATGGTGGTGTGGTGGTGGTGAAATTGGAGATGTTGATGATGATATTGGTGAAGCTGGAGATAATGGTGATGGTGGTGATGATGATGATGATGTTGATGATGATAGTGGTGGTGGATGTATCTTGATGTTGATGATAGTGGTACTACGGTGGATGTATCTTGATATGGTGCGCATGGGGTGTCCTGTGGTACTTTGCTTAGCGGGTTTCGTTTACTAAGCGCGTTGGTATACGACGACAAGTAATGTGGTTTGTTTCTTGTACAGAACATGACAGTTTGGGAAAGTGTTCTAAAACCCTGTCCCTCTGTTCACCATAAATAGATACATAAGCCAATTCTGATGGTTGTATATGCAAGATAAATCAATATATATATAAATAAATACAAATAAATAAATACATCAAAAATATAAAAAAAAAACATCAGAGGTTGAGGAATGTGTATGAATGAGTACTTAGAGGTTCGTTGTGTGATTACGTTGTTCTGAGGGAGAGAGAGTGTGTGCCGCTGCAGGCGAGGAGGAGGAGAGAGGCTTGGTTGTATGGTGGTTAGGTCAGGGTTAGGCCTACACGTAAACACGTAAAAAAACACAGGCACGCACACACACGCATATAAATACACATACACTAATACACACGTACAAACACACACGCACGCACATAAATACACAGACACTAATAAACACGTACACACAGACACACACATGTACATACACTAGTACACACACTCACAAATGCACATACAACAACAACGACACACACACACACACACACACACACACACACACACACACACACACACACACACACACAGTCATACACACAAATACATTAATCTTCCAAAACATTCGATGCATTTCATAGTGCAGCCATAAATCAACTCCGGTGGACATACTGTAGTTGCCAAATTAAAAGTATATATACAATAGTAAATAAATAAATACAAATATCCTGGTTCCAACTGGCTGCATAATTAGGTCATATTTAGGTTACTATATATATATTAAATGTACTTTTGGATTACCTATTTACACAACGTAGGAGTATAATAATAGCAAGCATAAACAGCATAGCAGACCTAACCTAGATAGATATAAGGGGAGAATGGGAATATATAACATGTAGTATGTTCACTCTAGGACGTAAATCATGGTCTTAAGGGGATGGGGTTTATTTATTTATTTACTTATTTATTTATTTACTTATTTATTTATTTACTTATTTATTTATTTACTTATTTATTTATTTATTTACTTATTTATTTATTTACTTATTTATTTATTTACTTATTTATTTATTTATTTACTTATTTATTTATTTACTTATTTATTTATTTACTTATTTATTTATTTACTTATTTATTTATTTACTTATTTATTTATTTATTTACTTATTTATTTATTTACTTATTTATGTATTTACTTATTTATTTATTTACTTATTTATTTATTTATTTACTTATTTATTTATTTACTTATTTATTTATTTACTTATTTATTTATTTACTTATTTATTTATTAGTTTCCTCGCTAGACCACCATAGAGATTAAAAAATCACCCCTAGGCCCCCACCCCCCCTTCGAGATACATTTGTATGTGTTTCGATAGAAAAATGTCCTGGCCAAAGGCCGGTTCCTCCTAAAATGACAGGCTCGCTATTGCTCGCCAGGAAATAATGGACACCTAAATGGCACGAAAGGCCTTAATGTTAACAAAGAAATGGGATGAAAGGCCTCAAAATCGTCAAAAATCGTCTTAAAATCTCAAAACTAATGGGGCTAAACACGAGGGAGAAGAGGGGCCAGAAAAATCCACCATCTCCCCTTAAGTTAGCGAAGGTATCCTTAGGTAAGGTAACCTTTAGAGGATAATGCCGCGTTTTGTACAGTTTATGCTGGCTATCATTAGACAATTTAGAGGA
>CM064521.1:5782113-5802113 GCA_032716605.1 Paralithodes platypus
AACGCACACGGATAATCATACGTACACACACAGTCACAAATACACACATACTCATACACAAGCACACTAACATATGCAACTACTTCACACACACACATACACACACACACACACACACACTGTCACACATACCCCCCCTCACCCCATTTCACAGATACACAGACTGTTACCAATACTCCCCATACACACACACACACACACACACACACACACACACACACACACACACACACACACACACACACACACACACACTGTCACACATACCCCCCCCCCCCACGCACACACACAGCCCGTAGCCTAGTAGGTAGAGCTCTCGTCTCACACACGAGGGGTCGGGGGTTCAATCCCCGGCCGGGCGGAGACAAATTGGGCTTGTCTCCTTTCATGTGTTAGCCTCAGTTCACCTAGCTGTAAATAGGTACCTGGAATAAGTGGACGACGTTGTGACGTCCCATCTGGGGTTGGCAAAAATGGTACAAGGCGAGATGGGTATCATATGGTTCACCTAAGCTGATGGCTACCTAAGCCTTCGGGCGAGACGGTACCGTCTATAGTGAGAATGGTACCATACAGATCCATCCTAAGCCTTCGTTTCCGATGTCGCCAATTGGCTAAATACAGACTACACAGACATCCACAGCCATTCCAACAGTACATAAAACACTTAATATGCATTTCACGCAATACATTCCCAGTTAAGGAGGCGCGATAATAATGAGCTTAGCTCGCATTGCGTGGATTCCCCTTGACGAACAAGTAACTGAGTAACACACACACACACACACTGTAATACACTCACACACACACACACTGTACTACACATACACATACACTCACACACACACACACTGTAATACACATACACATACACTCACACAAACACACACTGTAATACACATACACTCACACACACACACTGTAATACACATACACACACACACACTGTAATACACATACTCATACACTCACACACACACACACACTGTAATACACATACTCATACACTCACACAAACACACACTGTAATACACATACACATACACTCACACACACACACTGTAATACACATACTCATACACTCACACAAACACACACTGTAATACACATACACATACACTCACACACACACACTGTAATACACATACACACACACACACACTGTAATACACATACTCATACACTCACACACACACACACTGTAATACACATTATATTTATAGCTTACAATCAAGTACTAATTACAGTATTAAGTGAGGTTAACATACAATTACTAACAATAATACAGCGAGTAATTAAGGAAAACAACGTTAATCCTCCATTACAAACCCCAATATATTGCCATTGATAAGTACAGTATAACAACATTTTAATCGGATAATTTATCTATTTTTTCTAGCAAACGATCATTATTGACATAATAAATGACAATGAAGATACTGTTTGTACAGTACCACACACACACACACACACACCCACACACATAATATATGACAATGAAGATACTGTTTGTACAGTACCACACACACACACACACAAACACACACATAATATATGACAATGAAGATACTGTTTGTACAGTACCACACACACACACACACACTTTAAAAAAAAAAAAAAAAAAAAAAAAAAAAATAGGTCCCACCCCTTTCCCATTCTTAAGTAAGCCATTTTAGATTTACAGAAGAGTGACCATTACTTGCATTACTGCATGTCCACAAGCATTTCAGTAATGTAAGCATGTTTCCTTTTTTTTTTTTTTTTTTTTTTTTATTAAGGTGACAGTTACAAAGTGGTGTACAATCTATCTTATTCTAGTTACATTGTAGTTTATCTTATTGTACCAGTACCTCCCTACAATCAACCTAGTTGTTCCCCAATTCGTCCCTCCGCCACGACCATTTCAAAGTCCAAGTCTCTCACTCTTGTCCTCTGTAGCGGGGAGGACCTTGTACCCCTGAGACATAGGAGTGCAGACCTGAGAAGAGAGAAAGAGAGCCGGCATCTCATCCAAGTTATGACTTGGTTTCTATGCTGGCGCTTTTTCTCCGATATTTGTTCAGCTAATCTGGCATAGAAGACACTTGCAGAAGGTCCCATACCTCCCGACGATGAGAAGACCAGAGGAGTAAAGCTTCCTTGATCCCTGTTCAAAATTCTTTCTTCATAAGCGCGTTTTTTCTCACTTTCGTTTCTCAAGTATGCCGCCTTGTGTCCTCGCTCACGATATGTTTGTGCTCTTGGGTTGAAGATTCTGATGTCGAAAAAAGCCCGTTGTCCCCTCGTCCAAAAACCTCGAGCACTTACGTCCACTCTTGCTTCATTTGAAGTATTTGCAGTATTGTGGGCCAAGCGCTGTCCGTCCATAGGCAGAAGTTCCGGTTCGATTCTGACATCATGGCACACCTCGTCCAGCATTTGTGCAGTGATGTCTCGTACTTCATCATGCCGGATACAGATGAATCCTCCTTTCTTACAGGTCATACAGTGGTCTGGGTTGTTTATTTCACCGCATGCACATTTCAGCGGCAGGTTCGAAACTGGCCACCCATACCTCAAGGCTACGGCATCATTGAATTCTTGTTTATTTAAGCTGAAGCCTTTCTCCTTTATTGGTAATGATATGAGCCAATTTGAAGCCCCCGTGTCTTGTGCCATCTCAACTCTCATTTTCAGTTCTTCCCTACATCTGGTCTTAATTTGTTCTAGGCTATGTTTCTGTCTCTCTTCTCTGCTCTTTGTAATTTCCTGTCTTGCATTTCGTTGTTCCTCTTCCTCCACCTCATCATTTTCATTTTGCTCCCGTATTTTTTCTGTCAGAGACGTAGTTAGTTTAAGGGAATTTTGGTACTCATGTGGTACCGCCTCCACTGGGTTTATGATCCCCATACCTCCGAACCTTGGCGGAAGAGCTAATAGATCTCTTAGCTCTTGCGTGACGCCTTCCATCTCTGTTAAGGCCGGTATGAATGTTCCTCTGATTGCTTCTTCCAGCGGTTGGAGCATCTGTCTAATGCCAGGTACTGTACTCATAAGAAAGGTCCATCTGTGCTTAACACCATATGTGAAGGCAGTATATGCAGCATGTGGTTCAGATTTCGCAATGTCTGCCAGGGTTTTCACATCCTTTACCCACTCTGCTACCTTTTTTCGCACATAGTCTCTCTTGCATTCTTCTGTGCCTATTACTGCTCCCAAATGGCGTTGACCCTCCTTTGTAATCTTCACTCCTGTCCCATCAAAAGTCTGCACCGCTTCTTCATACTTGTTTTCTTTCACTATTAGTACAGATTTACTAGCATTCGGATGGTACCCAATGACTTCGCCTACCGATTGTACACTCCGCCACCATTCTTTGAGATCCCCTATTTTTCCTGCACCTGTGAGGTCATCTGCATACGCCACTTGTTTCACTCGGGTTACCTCATGTTTTATTTTCTGCTGCAGAATTGATAGTGCCAGTGCGTACATTGCCATTGCCACTGGATCTCCTTGCGTTGTTCCTTGATTTGATTTGAGAATTTTCATTTCTTCCTTCTTTGTGCTTCCAACTATATACAGGTTAGCTGGCTCCTTATAAGTATTTTCTATGTACTTTGCGATGCTCGGGCATTTGATCTTGATGTTGTGAATAGCTGCCTCCCTATTAATGGTGTTAAAGGCATTTGTTGCATCCACTAGCAGTACCGCTTCACAATCTTCCTCATGATACACCTTCCCCATTGCATGTATTGCTGCTTCTCCTCCGGCTTGCTGTCCTGCACATACTTGTAAGTTGCCCACTGCTCTTTGTACATCTTTTACAAATACGGACATGATTGCTTTTCCTATAATCCTTCTAAGAACTTCCCCAACGCCTACTGGTCTAACTCCTGGATTCTTATTTAAAGGTATCAGGCGACATGCTGTCAGAGCTTCTATGTTCATGCATGGTGATGATGCAAGTTTCTTTGCCAGCATTGCTATTGCTTCACAAAGGTCACCCGCGGCTGAACCAAACTTGTTTTGACTTAGGAAGATCCTCCAAGTCTTAGCATCTACTCCTGATGGACCTGCTCCTCCCTGTGTTTTCAGCGCCTTTCTCCATATGAGGTCTCCAGTTATATTCTCATATATCACCGGGTCTGGAGGAACATATTCCCCGTCTAGTTTGGCCTCTTCACTTGCTGGTTTTGCTTCTGGGTGTTTCTCCTTCAGCTGGTCCAAGATGCGTCGATTCACTTCGTGCACCCCACTTGAGGCTTCCCCAGTGACCATTCTGACTGCCTGTGCCACTTTACCAATCCTCATGCTATTTCCCACTGATCGTGCCATATCATCTGGCTTCCTCTTTCTTCGTTGTTTTGTTTTCAGTCTTTGCTGGATTGCACATACACTCACACACACACACTGTAATACACATACACATACACTCACACACACACACACTGTAATACACATACACATACACTCACACACACACACACACTGTAATACACATACACATACACTCACACACACACACTGTAATACACATACACTCACACACACACACACTGTAATACACATGCACTCACACACACACACACACACTGTAATACACATACACATACACATACACACACACACACACTGTAATACACATACACATACACTCACACACACACACTGTAATACACATACACATACACTCACACACACACTGTAATACACATACACATACACTCACACACACACACACACACTGTAATACACATACACTCACACAAACACACACTGTAATACACATACACATACACTCACACACACACACACTGTAATACACATACATTCACACAAACACACACTGTAATACACATACACTCACACACACACACACTGTAATACACATACACTCACACAACACACACACACACACTGTAATACACATACACATACACTCACACACACACACACACACTTTAATACACATACTCATACACTCACACACTGTAATACACATACTCATACACTCACAGACACACACACACATGTAATACACATACACATACACTCACACAGACACACATACACATACACTCACACACACACACTGTAATACACATACACATACACTCACACAAACACACACTGTCATACACATACTCATACACTCACACACACACACACACACTGTAATACACATACACATACACTCACACACACACACACACACACTTTAATACACATACTCATACTCTCACACACACACACTGTAATACACATACTCATACACTCACAGACACACACACACACACTGTAATACACATACACATACACTCACACAGACACACACTGTAATACACATACACATACACTCACACAGACACACACACTGTAATACACATACTCATACACTCACACACACACACACTGTAATACACATACTCATACACTCACACACACACACTGTAATACACATACTCATACACTCACACACACATACACACTGTAATACACATACACATACACTCACACACACCCACTGTAATACACATACTCATACACTCACACACACACTGTAATACACATACTCACACACACACACACACACACACACTGTAATACACATACACATACACTCACACACACACACACTGTAATACACATACTCATACACTCACACACACACACACTGTAATACACATACTCATACACTCACACACACACACACACACACACACACTGTAATACACATACACATACACTCACACACACACACTGTAATACACATACTCATACACTCACACACACACACACACTGTAATACACATACACATACACTCACACACTAATACACTGTAATACACATACACATACACTCACACACACACACACTGTAATACACATACTCATACACTTACACACACACACACACACTGTAATACACATACACATACACTCACACACACACTGTAATACACATACTCATACACACACACACACACACTGTAATACACATACACATACACTCACACACACACACAATGTAATACACATACTCATACACACAAGTCACACATACACACTGTAATACACATACACATACACTCACACACACACACACTGTAATACACGTACACATACACTCACACACACTGTAATACACATACTCATACACTCACACAAACACACACACTGTAATACACATACTCATACACTCACACAAACACACACACTGTAATACACATACACATACACACACACACACACTGTAATACACATACACATACACACACACACTGTACTACACATACTCATACACTCACACACACACACTGTAATACACATACACATACACACACACACACACTGTAATACACATACTCATACACACACACACTGTAATACACATACACTCACACACACACACACACTGTAATACACATACTCATACACTCACACACACACACACTGTAATACACATACACATACACTCACACACACTGTAATACACATACTCATACACTCACACACACACACACTGTAATACACATACACATACACCTGTGGTTCCTGTGGTGAGTAGTTTCAGGCAGTCGTTGCTGCCCGTGGCCACGCTGATGCGCCGCCACTAGTATAACCCGTCTGCTCGTTTCTTCGCCATCTGGTCTATGATGCTGTTGCTGGCAGCGCAGAGGTGGTAATGTGGCAGCTTGGGTTGATCAGGTATTATCCGTAGGAATTTATCTAGTTGGTTCTTGAAACGTTCAAGGTTATGTTCTGTTGAGTCACGCAGGTGTCTGGGCAGTGCATTGAAAAGGAGTGGCCCTCTTATAGCAAAAGCGTTTTCTTTGAGCGTCTTGATTCTTGTACTTGCTCTGGGGTATATCCTTTCAATATGGCAGAGCCGACCCCGTCGTTGGTGGATGCTAAACCGTATATTCAAGTTATTTACAGATTTTTCGGTAAATATTTTGTAGATGTATAATATAGTGTACCTTTCTCTACGCCTTTCTAGTGAGTAAAGGTCAAGTTCACGTAACCTTGCCCAGTAGTCTAAATGTCGGACGTCAGATATTCTATCGGTGAAAGATCGTTGTACTGTTTCAAGTGACTGCTTCTCTCCTGCTCGCCACGGACTCCACAGCTGACAACAATACTCTAGCAATGGTATCACGAGTGACTTGTATAACGTCAGCATAGGAAGCCTTTCACGTGTCCGGAAAGTGCGAAGGATCCAGCCAGCCTGGCTTCGTGCCTTCTTTACCACATTTTGTATATGTTGGGTAAAGTTTCCGTCACAACTGATGGTAATTCCTAGGTCTCTTATATACTCCTTGGTGTCTATATGTGAACCGTCCGGTGCTGCAAACGTGTGTGCATTGTAATTGATTCCCCCTGAACTGTAATGTATATGCTCAAATTTGTTGTCGTTGAAGGACATGTTATTATGCTCTGCCCACGAGTAAAGTGATGCCAGATCAGTTTGTAATTTTTCGGCATCCGATACTGAAGAAACTTCCTTCAGTACCCTGGTGTCATCGGCAAAAGAAGCTACAGACGAGTGTAAGACGTGTCTGTTTATGTCGGATATGTGGATCAGAAATAGCAGAGGTCCAAGGACCGATCCTTGTGGCACCCCACTGTTGACCACCGACGGCCGAGACACTGCACCGCTAGCCGCTACACACTGCTCCCTGTCAGTAAGAAACGAGTGCAGCCACATCCCGAGCTTTCCAGTAATGCCCATTTGTCTTATCTTGTGTAACAAAATGCCGTGGTCTACCTTGTCAAAGGCTTTTGCGAAATCAAGATAGACCACATCAACATTTTTGTTATATTCCAGCTTTTCTAAAATTGTTTCATAGTGGGCGAACAGTTGGGAGAGGCATGAACGCCCAGTGCGAAAACCATGTTGTTCTTGGTTCATTTTGTTGTTTTGTTCGAGATATTGAGCCATATTCTTAACCATTATTCTCTCCAAGACTTTAATAATGTGGGAGGTTAAGGCAACTGGTCGATAATTTTTTGCCTCTGTCTTCGACCCTCCCTTGTGGATTGGTGTAATGTTGGCACTTTTTAATTTCTTTGGTATTATACCAGATTCTAATGAAGTTCTATAAAGAAAGAGCAAAGGAACGCTCAGCTCTTTAGCACAATGTTTAAGGAGCACAGCAGGGAAGTGGTCGGGACCAGCTGCCGAGTTAGTAGCCATCTCTTTAATTGCTCCTTCTATGATGTCTCTGCTTAAAGTTATGTCCGTCAGTTTTGATGTGCAGTCAGTACCGTGACAAAAAAAGTCCATAGGTGAGTTGATTATTTTGTCTTTCACAGGGTTGCTGAAGACACTTTTGTACTGGAGCAGTAGTTCTTCAACAATCTCTTGAGGTTCGTTTATGGTTCGGCCGTCTGAGTCAGTCAGTGGGCCAACACTCACTCTCACTACTGACTTGTTTGCGGCATACTTGTAAAAGTATTTAGGATTGGTTTTAATGCATGCCACGGCTTGTATTTCTTTCCGGTCATCTTCTAATTTAACTGACCTTTTAAGTTTTTCTTCTATGATGGTAATTTTGTTTTCGGTTTGCGTCCGTATTTCAATGTTGTTGGTGGTCTTGAGTTTTTTTCTTAGTTTTGTTCTCTTTCGCATCAGAACTTTTCGGTCCCTTGGTATGTTACCCTTATAAAGAGAGGTCTTATTAGACGATCTCCTCAACGGTAATATTTCTCTGATATTTCCAAGCATTTAGTCATCAGTATGTCGTATTGGGCCTCAGGATCGCAGTCTTTCATGAGTGAATCCCAGTTTACTTCACCGAGGTCTCTCTTTAAACTTTCCCAGCAGACTGACTCGCTGTGAAAGTTCATTCGGCTGAAATTTGGTGCTTGTTGTGCTGCACTGGGAATTCTAGTTTGCATATTTGTAGGTAAGCTGGTCGTCAGGGTTATGATGTTATGATCTGAGAGATTAGTTTTGTTTACAGTAATATTATGTAAAAGGTCATCATTGTTTGTCATCACAATGTCCAGTATGTTGTCACCTCTTGTGGGAGTGTTGATGGCTTGATGTAAACAGAAATCATCCGCAAAGTTCAGGACAGCTTCTGCCTGAGTCCGCATGTCCCCTGCTCCTCCATATACACTCTCCAACTCCCAGTCTATGAGTGGGAAGTTTAGATCACCAGTGAGCATAATGGTAGGCATGGGTGGTGGTAGTGAGTTAATTACTTCTCTAATCTTTGTTAGTTGGTCATTAAATTTATTTGTTGGGCACACTGGTGGCCTGTATATATTTATATATACCCAATCAAGGTCTTTAATGTATAGTACCAGGGATTCTGTGTACAAGTTTGATTCTGAGTGGAGAACTTGTGTCCTAGCTGCAAAGTGGCCATCCACGTAGGTGATGACACCGCCTTTTTTCTTTTGTTTTTGTCTGTCTGTTCTATATGATACAAAGTTTGGTATTTTTATTTCAGCTTCTCTGATTTCCTCTGTTAGGTGTGTTTCTGTTAGGGAGATTATAAAAGCATTTTCAGTTTGTGCCACTTCTGTGAGTAATTTTATTTTGCCTCTAAATTTGTATGGTAAGAGGCCAGCAATATTTAGAGTGATTATTTTATAAAGGCTGTCGGCATTGCTGCCACCTGTTGTTGCTGGTATCCTTGTAGCGGGTGCGTGGGGCCCCACTGCCACGGCACTGCTTTCAGCACTTGCAGTATATGTTGCTGTACTTGTTGCATTTGTTGCATTTGCTGCAATAAAAAAGACTGTGTAGTAGCATTTTGTTGTTTTTCAGTCTGGTGTGGGGGTCCACTTTCCCATGCATTGTGTGGTTTAGGGGCTGGTGGTGGTATGGTTGACCGAGCGGGTAGTTGTTTGGCGGGGGCTGCCTGTTGCCTTGTTTGTTGTTCACACACACACACACTGTAATACACATACTCATACACTCACACACACACACACTGTAATACACATACTCATACACTCACACACACTCACACACTGTAATACACATACTCATACACTCATACACACTGTAATACACATACACATACACTCACACACACACACACTGTAATACACATACACATACACTCCTGTGGTTCCTGTGGTGAGTAGTTTCAGGCAGTAGTTGCTGCCCGTGGCCACGCTGATGCGCCGCCACTAGTATAACCCGTCTGCTCGTCTCTTCGCCATCTGGTCTATGATGCTGTTGCTGGCAGCGCAGAGGTGGTAATGTGGCAGCTTGGGTTGATCAGGTATTATCCGTAGGAATTTATCTAGTTGGTTCTTGAAATGTTGAAGGTTATGTTCCGTTGAGTCACGCAGGTGTCTGGGCAGTGCATTGAAAAGGAGTGACCCTCTTATAGCAAAAGCGTTTTCTTTGAGCGTGTTGATTCTTGTACTTGCTCTGGGGTATATCCTTTCAATATGGCAGAGCCGACCCCGTCGTTGGTGGATGCTAAACCGTATATTCAAGTTATGTACAGATTTTTCGGTCAATATTTTGTAGATGTATAATATAGCGTACCTTTCTCTACGCCTTTCTAGTGAGTAAAGGTCGAGTTCACGTAACCTTGCCCAGTAGTCTAAATGTCCGACGTCAGATATTCTATCGGTGAAAGATCATTGTACTGTTTCAAGTGACTGCTTCTCTCCTGCTCGCCACGGACTCCACAGCTGACAACAATACTCTAGCAATGGTATCACGAGTGACTTGTATAACGTCAGCATAGGAAGCCTTTCACATGTCCGGAAAGTGCGAAGGATCCAGCCAGCCTGGCTTCGTGCCTTCTTTACCACATTTTGTATATGTTGGGTAAAGTTTCCGTCACAACTGAGGGTAATTCCTAGGTATCTTATATACTCCTTGGTGTCTATATGTGAACCGTCCGGTGCTGCAAACGTGTGTGCATTGTAATTGATTCCCCCTGAACTGTAATGTATATGCTCAAATTTGTTGTCGTTGAAGGACATGTTATTATGCTCTGCCCACGAGTAAAGTGATGCCAGATCAGTTTGTAATTTTTCGGCATCCGATACTGAAGAAACTTCCTTCAGTACCCTGGTGTCATCGGCAAAAGAAGCTACAGACGAGTGTAAGACGTGTCTGTTTATGTCGGATATGTGGATCAGAAATAGCAGAGGTCCAAGGACCGATCCCTGTGGCACCCCACTGTTGACCACCGACGGCCGAGACACTGCACCGCTAGCCGCTACACACTGCTCCCTGTCAGTAAGAAACGAGTGCAGCCACATCCCGAGCTTTCCAGTAATGCCCATTTGTCTTATCTTGTGTAACAAAATGCCGTGGTCTACCTTGTCAAAGGCTTTTGCGAAATCAAGATAGACCACATCAAATTTTGTTTAATATTCCAGCTTTTCTAAAATTGTTTCATAGTGGGCAAGCAGTTGGGAGAGGCATGAACGCCCAGTGCGAAAACCATGTTGGTCTTGGTTCATTTTGTTGTTTTGTTAGAGATATTGAGCCATGTTCTTAACCATTATTCCACTCACACACACACACACTGTAATACACATACTCATACACTCACACACACACACACACACTGTAATACACATACACTCACACAAACACACACTGTAATACACATACTCATACACTCACACACACACACACACACACTGTAATACACATACACATACACACACACACACTGTAATATACATACTCATACACTCACACACACACTGTAATACACATACACATACACTCACACTGTAATACACATACTCATACACTCACACACACACACACACTGTAATACACATACACTCACACACACTGTAATACACATACTCATACACTCACACACACACACACACACTGCAATACACATACACATACACTCACACACACACATACTGTAATACACATACTCATACACTCACACACACTGTAATACACATACACTCACACACTGTAATACACATACACATACACTCACACACATATACACTGTAATACACATACTCATACACTCACACACACACACACACACTGTAATACACATACACATACACTCACACAAACACACACTGTGATACACATACTCATACACTCACACACACTGTAATACACATACACATACACTCACACACACACACACTGTAATACACATACACATATACATACACTCACACACACACACACTGTAATACACATACACATACACTCACACACTGTAATACACATACTCATACACTCACACACACACACACTGTAATACACATACACTCACACACACACACACTGTAATACACATACACCTACACTCACACACACACACACACTGTAATACACATACTCATACACTCACACACTGTAATACACATACACTCACACAAACACACACTGTAATACACATACGCATACACTCACACACACACACACACTGTAATACACATACACATACACTCACACACACACACACACACACTGTAATACACATACTCATACACTCACACACACACTGTAATACACATACACATGTGCCAAAACTGTATTAAACCTAACTAAATCAAACTTTCTCCACAAGCAGGCAAATAAACTTCTAAATAATCCAAATGATAACAAAATATTTTGGTCTACTCTTAACTCATTTAAATCCAACTTCACTACTGCTTCATCCATTCCACCATTAAAATCTCCGACTGGCAATTTTGTAAGTGACCCACGAGGTAAAGCTAACCTTCTTGCGGATTTTCTCCACCATCTCAACCATAGATGAAAATAATCAAGATGTCCCTGTACTTAATTTTAATTCGCCTGAAATTCCCTCACTTAAGATCCACACCAGACATGTCAAAACTATTTTGCAGAATCTCTCGGTAGATAAGGCTCCTGGTCCAGATGAAATTCCTCCAATAGTACTTAAGAATTGCTCCTTGGTGCTCGCTCCTGTATTGGCAAAAATTTTCCGTCTGTGTACTCATACCTCATGCTTCCCAGTACCTTGGAAAGAAGCAAACATCCATCCAGTTCCTAAAAAAGGTGCCTCTTCAGATCCATCAAACTACAGACCAATAGCTATTACTTCCACTCTTGGTAAAGTCTTTGAAATTATATTAAATAATCACATAATTAAGCATCTTGAGAATAATAAATTAATCAGTGATAGGCAATATGGTTTTAGACGATGTCGATCAACTGCAGACATGCTTTGCCTTCTTACGCATCAAATCAACCAAGCTACAGACCAACATGGTGAAACACATATAATAGCACTGGATATATCAAAGGTATTTGATAGAGTCTGGCATCAATCCTTATTGTCGAAGATGTCACACTACGGCCTTGCATCATTAGTTCCACTAATTTCTCTTATCTTCATAACAGAAAATACGTGTAATGGTAGATGGCCTTTATTCAATTTCACTCAATAAATGCTGGTGTTCCCCAGGGATCAGTTTGGCCCCAATTCTGTTCCTCATTCATATCAATGATCTCATATCTACCACTCATAATCCAATACATTCCTACGCAGATGACTCAACACTCCACAGTTCCTTCACATTTACCAATTCTTTCACCCAACCCGATCTTATAAATTCAAAAATAAACACTGCAATTTCTCTGAACCAGGACCTTTCTAGAATTAATGGATGGGGACAAAAGAATCTAGTTCCTTTAATGCACAGAAAACCAAGTACATTCAATTTTCTAACCGACAGAATCTCACTGACTCCCATATATTTTTTAATGATGTAAATATTCCCACTTCCCCTAGTATTGACATTCTCGGTGTAACATTAACTACTAACTTGAGCTGGACACATTATGTTAGAAGCATTGCTAAGAATGCCTCTAAAAAACTGGGACTCCTGTACAGAGTTCGAGAATTCTTCACTGACGAGCAGTTGGCCGTGATATATAAAAGTCATGTGCATTCTCAGATGGATTACTGTTCACCTCTGTGGGGTGGAAGTGGAGTGGTTGCATTGAGGCAGTTGGACAAAATTCAAAATAAAGCTATTAGATTAATCAATAACCTTGCAATCACACAGGACCTTCCTACATTATCCATACGAAGAAACGTTGCATCCCTTGCATTATTCTACAGATATTTTCACAGCAATTGTTCCGAGGAACTTGCTTCAATTGTGCCGCCTCTCCACATCTTTCCCCGTAGAACTAGGGCAGCTGAGAGCGCCCATGAATTTACACTTTCTCCTCCACAATGCAGAACTTCTGCTTATCAGAATTAATTTATCCCCAGAGCTACTACTCTTTGGAATTCACTTCCCTCGAATTGCTTTCCACAAACTTACAATCTACAAATGTTTAAATCCAGTTGTTACAAACATTTTATGAATGGAGGATGCCTTTAGGCACATGGACCTTTTTGTTTTATCTGTGTTTTTCATTCCTCCGTTCATTGTCTCTTTAAAAAAAAAAAAAAAAAAAAAAAAACATACACTCACACACACACTGTAATACACATACACACACACTCACACACTGTAATTCACATACTCATACACTCACACACACACACTGTAATACACATACTCATACACTCATGAGACGTTATAGACTGCAGCACCGTTGATTCATTTAAATTCCGCCTAGACAAATATCTCGCATCAAACCCGCGACTGACTGCGTTTGTAAATGAATAACTTTATCCTCCCCTCAGTTACTAACCCATATGTCCCCTACTAACTTCCTAGTCCTGCCACGTTAGTGGCAGGGCAGTAGTTCCCTTTCCAATGTTCCCTTACCCACTCTAAACCACTGTTTGGACACTTGATCCTCAGTGTTTTGGAGGACAAGCAACCTAGAAGGGTCACTAGATCTGTTGTTGCTTGATTTCCTTTGTACTCCTTTGTACTCCTTTGTACTCCTTTGTACTCACACACACACACACACACTGTAATACACATACTCATACACTCACACACACACACTGTAATACACATACTCATACACTCACACAAACACACACTGTAATACACATACACATACACTCACACACACATACACTGTAATACACATACACATACACTCACACCCACACACACACTGTAATACACATACACATACACTCACACACACACACACTGTAATACATATACACATACACTCACACAAACACACACACTGTAATACACATACACATACACTCACACACACACTGTAATACACATACACATACACTCACACTGTAATACACATACACATACACTCACACACACACACACTGTAATACACATACACTCACACTGTAATACACATACTCATACACTCACACACACACACACACACACACACTGTAATACACATACCCATACACTCACACAAACACACACTGTGATACACATACTCATACACTCACACACACACACTGTAATACACATACACATACACTCACACACACACACACTGTAATACACATACACATATACATACACTCACACACACACACACTGTAATACACATACACATACACACACACTGTAATACACATACTCATACACTCACACACTGTAATACACATACACTCACACACACACACACTGTAATACACATACACCTACACTCACACTGTAATACACATACTCATACACTCACACACACACACTGTAATACACATACACATACACTCACACAAACACACACTGTAATACACATACGCATACACTCACACACACTGTAATACACATACACATACACTCACACACTGTAATACACATACTCATACACTCACACACACACACACACTGTAATACACATACACATGTGCCAAAACTGTATTAAACCTAACTAAATCAAACTTTCTCCACAAGCAGGCAAATAAACTTCTAAATAATCCAAATGATAACAAAATATTTTGGTCTACTCTTAACTCATTTAAATCCAACTTCACTACTGCTTCATCCATTCCACCATTAAAATCTCCGACTGGCAATTTTGTAAGTGACCCACGAGGTAAAGCTAACCTTCTTGCGGATATTTTCTCCACCAACTCAACCTTAGATGAAATAAATCAAGATGTCCCTGTACTTAATTTTAATTCGCCTGAAATTCCCTCACTTAAGATCCACACCAGACATGTCAAAACTATTTTGCAGAATCTCTCGGTAGATAAGGCTCCTGGTCCAGATGAAATTCCTCCAATAGTACTTAAGAATTGCTCCTTGGTGCTCGCTCCTGTATTGGCAAAATGTTTCCGTCTGTGTACTCATACCTCATGCTTCCCAGTACCCTGGAAAGAAGCAAACATCCATCCAGTTCCTAAAAAAGGTGCCTCTTCAGATCCATCAAACTACAGACCAATAGCTATAACTTCCACTCTTGGTAAAGTCTTTGAAATTATATTAAATAATCACATAATTAAGCATCTTGAGAATAATAAATTAATCAGTGATAGGCAATATGGTTTTAGACGATGTCGATAAACTGCAGACATGCTTTGCCTTCTTACGCATCAAATCAACCAAGCTACAGACCAACATGGTGAAACACATACAATAGCACTGGATATATCAAAGGCATTTGATAGAGTCTGGCATCAATCCTTATTGTCGAAGATGTCACACTACGGCCTTGCATCATTAGTTCCACTAATTTCTTCTTATCTTCATAACAGAAAAATACGTGTAATGGTAGATGGCCTTTATTCTCAATTTCACTCAATAAATGCTGGTGTTCCCCAGGGATCAGTTTTGGCCCCAATTCTGTTCCTCATTCATATCAATGATCTCATATCTACCACTCATAATCCAATACATTCCTACGCAGATGACTCAACACTCCACAGTTCCTTCACATTTACCAATTCTTTCACCCAACCCGATCTTATAAATTCAAAAATAAACACTGCAATTTCTCTGAACCAGGACCTTTCTAGAATTAATGGATGGGGACAAAAGAATCTAGTTTCCTTTAATGCACAGAAAACCAAGTACATTCAATTTTCTAACCGACAGAATCTCACTGACTCCCATATATTTTTTAATGATGTAAATATTCCCACTTCCCCTAGTATTGACATTCTCGGTGTAACATTAACTACTAACTTGAGCTGGACACATTATGTTAGAAGCATTGCTAAGAATGCCTCTAAAAAACTGGGACTCCTGTACAGAGTTCGAGAATTCTTCACTGACGAGCAGTTGGCCGTGATATATAAAAGTCATGTGCATTCTCAGATGGATTACTGTTCACCTCTGTGGGGTGGAAGTGGAGTGGTTGCATTGAGGCAGTTGGACAAAATTCAAAATAAAGCTATTAGATTAATCAATAACCCTGCAATCACACAGGACCTTCCTACATTATCCATACGAAGAAACGTTGCATCCCTTGCATTATTCTACAGATATTTTCACAGCAATTGTTCCGAGGAACTTGCTTCAATTGTGCCGCCTCTCCACATCTTTCCCCGTAGAACTAGGGCAGCTGAGAGCGCCCATGAATTTACACTTTCTCCTCCACAATGCAGAACTTCTGCTTATCAGAATTCATTTATCCCCAGAGCTACTACTCTTTGGAATTCACTTCCCTCGAATTGCTTTCCACAAACTTACAATCTACAAATGTTTAAATCCAGTTGTTACAAACATTTTATGAATGGAGGATGCCTTTAGGCACATGGACCTTTTTGTTTTATCTGTGTTTTTCATTCCTCCGTTCATTGTCTCTTAAAAAAAAAAAAAAAAAAATACACTCACACACACACTGTAATACACATACACACACACTCACACACTGTAATTCACATACTCATACACTCACACACACACACACTGTAATACACATACTCATACACTCACACACACACACACACTGTAATACACATACTCATACACTCACACACACACACACACACTGTAATACACATACACATACACTCACACACACACACACGCACTCACACTGTAATACACATAAGAAGGGGGGAGATGAAGCTGATGTATAGTAATGTGGATGGCTTGCTGTCTAAGAAATTAGAATTGAATTACTATATTGAGAAATATAAACCACATATTATGTGCTTAGCAGAAACAAAGTTGAGAGGTGGTACTGAATTGGGATGGGAAGGGTACAATGTGTGGAGAAAAGATAGAGAAGGAAAAGTGGGCGGTGGAGTGTTAACAATGACTGACAAAAATATAGAAGCAAGTGAGATTAACCTAGGCAATAATAGATCAGAAATTATAGCAGTGACAATAAAAGACAAGGACAACAAAGCAACTGATATAGCAGTGGCTTATATACCACCACAAACTAGAGCATGGAAGCGGGATAAATATGATCAACTAATCACGGAATCTCTAGATGCACTAAAAATACTTTTTAATAGGAGAAATAAATTATTATTGACAGGTGATTTCAATTGTAAGGAAGACAATTGGGAAGGGTTAGATGCGGGAAATAATAATGAATCTTGGGGCAGTAAATTACTGAGTCTAGTAACAGAAAACATGTTAACACAACATGTTAGAGAAAACACACGAATCAGAGGGATGGATGAACCATCCAGGCTAGACTTAGTCTTCACCAGTGATCCACATGATGTTAGAAAGATAAATTATCGTTGTCCCTTGGGAAAAAGTGATCACAAGACATTAGAAATGGAGATGGATTTGGGAAAAAATGAGGAGAGAAATGAAGGACATAAAATAAATAGATAAAATTATGCTAAAACTGATTTTAAATCATTGAAACATTATTTCCAAAGTATAAATTGGAAGGAACTAGAAAGCCTGGAAATGGTTCAAGACAAATATAGACTTTTCCTGAAAGTATATGAAGAAGGGATACATAAATATGTCCCAAGGTTCCAATCAGGGGTAAAGAAGGAAAAAGAATGGTTCAATATAAGATGTAGTAAGGCACAGGATAGAAGAAACCGAGCCTGGAATATAGCACGGAAGAGACATAGTGAAAATAACTGGAATAAGTACAAGGAGAAAAGAAATGAATACGTAAAGATACGACGCGAGGAACAATATAAATATAAAACGAATATTGTAGAAAAGTGCAAAAATGAGCCAAAACTATTTTATAGATTTGTAAATGGAAAAATAAAAACAAAAGAAGGTATTGTCAGACTAAGAGTTGGAACAAACAGCTATGAGAAAGATAAAGAATTGTGTGAAGTTATGAATGAAAAGCTTCAGTCAGTGTTTGTAAAAGAGGAGTTTATAGAACCTGATAGAGAAATGAGAACACCTCAGATGCCTGAAATGAAAGTGACAAAAAGTGAAGTGCTGAAATTGATGCAGGATTTGGACGTGAGGAAATCAATGGGACCAGATGGAGTGGCTGGATGGATCCTCAAAGAATGTGCGGAAGAGTTAGTGGAACCAATCTATGAAATCATCAAATCTTCACTGAATGAGGGAGACCTGCCAGTGGAATGGAAGAGAGCTAACATAGTACCAATTTACAAAGGAGGAGACAGAGAAAATCCGCTTAACTACAGACCGGTGTCCCTCACCAGCATTGTTTGTAAAATTTGTGAGAAAATTATAAGGAAAAAGTGGACACACTTCATTGAGGGACAGGGGGTGCTTAGCGAGAAACAGTTTGGATTCAGGGAAGGGAGATCTTGTGTATCTAATTTATTAAGCTTTTATAGCAGAGTTGTAGATGTTACACAGGAGAGAGAGGGATGGGTTGATTGTGTTTACCTGGACCTGAAAAAGGCCTTTGACAGGGTGCCTCACAAAAGGTTATTGTGGAAATTGCAGGTTGTTGGAGGTGTACATGGTAGGATGTTAAAATGGATGGAATTTTTTTTAATAGGAAGAGAAATGAGGACCACGATACGAGACGAATATTCACAGTGGAGGAGTGTGACGAGCGGAGTACCACAGGGATCAGTGTTGGGTCCGATAATGTTCTTACTTTATGTAAATGACATGCCAGAAAACTTGAATAGTCATATGAATATGTTTGCGGATGACGCTAAGATCATGAAGAATGTCACCTGTATAGAAAGTTGTCAGGATCTTCAAAAGGACCTAGATGAGTTGCACAGATGGAGCCAAACCTGGAAAATGAGTTT